>CM037875.1:26057498-26144998 GCA_021292105.1 Anadara kagoshimensis | reverse complement strand
GTCCCAGTCAAGAACAATTCACTTATTTCGAGACGTCGCCAGCAATAGGTAAAGTGGCAAAAAATTACCTTTGCAGTGCGTTCTTGGCAATGTACAGGTTTTTTTAACGTGCCACGGGACATCGGTTTTAATGTCTCTTCTAAATGATCCCGTGACTTACATTTCTAAATACCTAGTACATGGCGAAAGAACAACAACTAACAGTTTTCAAGTATTGGTCAGATCCGACCGGGTTTCAAACCCACGACCTCCCACAAGCATTCTGGCCACTGAGTCAGCGTAGTGGATCCAAAATCGTTGGTTGGAGGTGTCCCCACTTAGACGATGATGGAGCCGGATTGACTGGTAAAACTGAGTATCGTATGTATAGCAACAAGAATGTGTCTAGATTCACAAGTTCACTGGTATAATCGAGCACCGTATCTATAGCAACAAGAATTTGTCTAGAGCCACAGGGTCACTGGTACTAGCGAGCACTGTGTCTATAACAACCAAGACAACGAATCCCAAAACCGAGTTTCATATCTGGAACAACTAACTTCTACAGGTCTTTCAATACACTGACTTCGGAATTAGACCTAGAGCCAAAGGGCCACTGGCATTTTCGATCACCGATTCTATAGCAACAAGAATGTGTCTAGAGCCACAAGCTAACTGGTATTATCGAGCATCTATACTAATAAGAATGTGTGTAGAGTCACAAGGCCACTCGTACTATCGAGCGCCGTGTCCATAACAACCAAGACAACGAATCCCATAACCGAGTTTCATATCTGGAACAACTAAGTTCTACGGGTTTTCAGTACACTGACTTAGGAATTAGACCTAGAAACAAATGCATTTATAACGTACTCGTATATATCTAAAATAAACTAATTTATCTTTTTTTTTATTTGTTAAAATAGCAAAAAAAAGACAGATTTTAAAATACAGACATACATTTAATACAACAATAGTGCAGTACAGACCTGTCAAAAGTTTAACACTTTGCTGACCGAAAAAGAGTCGAAGCTGTGTGAACTTGATATTTATACCTAGTGGCGAAAAACTGCCGAGAAGATGGAAGTTGTCGCGATATAAGTAACAAGGGGCCGAGATGAGTCGCTGATTCGATACTAATTGACGTATTGGCGGCCACGCCTTTTGTGTTCCGACACTTGCCGCCATCACGCTACCAAAGCAGCGTCACGACAACTAATTACATACTAGTGTCAGTGACGTCATTAAATAGCACAATTCAGGCCGAGTTTTCATGTGTGTGTGTGTGTGTGTGTGTGTGTGTGTGTGTGTGTGTGTGTGATTTAAGCATGTCGGCCCTTTCTCGGAACATTGTGGGCGTGGTCGGCGATCCGTCAATTCGTTACTAATCCGTGAGCTTAATGTTTAACAAGTAGCGAAAAACTGCCGAGAAGATGGAAGCTGTCGCGATATCAGTAATATAGAGCCGAGATGAGTTACTAATCCGTGAGCTTAATGTTAAACTTTCGACAGGCCTTTACTGTATCTAGTGCATGACAATTGAAAAAATATATAAATGTTAAATGACTTCGTAGATGTATGATAAAACCATTTTATGTATTGTGTCTTTAAACTTGTAACATGCAGTTTAATTGTACCCTCCTACACCTCCATAACGACAAGATGACGTATTTAGTTGACATTTATGACCGGATTATGGCCTTCTCCATGTTACGGATTCTAACAGCTGATTAGAGTACAAGCTATCTAAGTCAGTTACTTATTTCAGAAGTAAAAAAAAAACTTGCACATGTATTCAAACAACGCAGTCAATGTGGATAAAATTATATAATAATTAGGCCATCTTCAGTTGTTTAAAAGGGCCTATTGCGTCATTGGTCCCTAATTAAAATATTAGGCCCATAAAATCATGGCCCATCTTTCAGTAAAAAACAAATATACTAATATGGCTGTTTCGGGTTACGCGCTCTCTCATCTTTGAAAATAAAAAGCGTCCACGGCACGGAATACGGTAGCCCGAAACAGTTGTATTCATGTCTAAAACGTGCAGTTAAAAATCATCCGAATAGTCTGTTGCACATTGCAGCGGCATCGATGGCCGACTAGTCTTATTATGAAGCGTGAACTTGCGGATCACAGCCAATTGCCAGGTTCGAGTCCCACTCGGACGCTAGTTTGAGAAAGTTTAGTTTGTCGATAGTCATCTCCGGCTGCTCAGGTTTCCTCCATCATCTCTCAACTATGTGGCTTGTTATAAGTGAAAACAATCTTGACAAGGGCGTAAACTCCACTACACTCGTAACATTTTAACAGTTCAAAGATATTGAGTGTTAATTGGGTTCAAAACATGAAAATCACAAGCCAAGGCATACCATATTCGGCACCTCACCTCAAACCTCAAACATCTTTTTTTGCAAAAAAAAACCTTTTAATTGGGGCTAATATTCTTATCTACAAAACACAATAATTGTAATGAGATCTATTACTATGTAACCAAGTAAACCATTTACATCAAAATTGTCCTAGAAATGACAAAATGGTTCACATTGCAGTTAAATACTTAATTAACGTTTGACTTAAAAGAAGCTATGAACAGGATTGGACTGGAATGAATTACTTGGTAGGATTGGACTCTGATAAAAAATATATAATTATGTAATGTACATTTAAAAACTATAAATTCTCTATTCATTATTAAGTTATAATCTCGATACGTCTGGGAATTAACATATCCAGTAATTAGCACATTATAGAAGCAGACAATTATCATAAACAGTATAGATAAAATATGTCTATACCAGTAACTCCTTTCTGTATTTTTACTGCGAATAATAATGACATTAATCAGCAGCTCACAAACATAAAATATAAAATAGTGTGTATTAGTATATATATACAATACACAGCCAAGCCAAAACTGCTGTCTAAAAGCTGCAGAGAGATAGATAACAGTTGATTACTGATTAAACGCTGCCCAGCTCACGAGAGGTCTATTCGTTTATCATGTGGCGGGTGCAACTAGCAAGAGAGAATGCTTACCCTTCCGGAGCACCGGGCCTCACTTCCCTGTTGGAAGTTCACTTGTTTAACTTCATTTGCAAGTTTTCAAGCTTTTAACTTTGCTTTTGGGGATTGTAATTTGAACGTGGATTGGTATATTGTTCTGGATTAGTTAAGTGTTTCCCACCCGACATGTCTCTTAATCGCGCCTGGAAATTTTTTACGAGAACTAGGATTTTTTAAACAAAGGCAACAAAAATACAGAAACATGTGTACTGTGGCAACTTCTAATGAAGTCCAACGTGATGAAGTCCAAAGATTGAGATATCAGGCGAGAAGTTAAAATACAGTTCAATTTTGAGAATAATTTTATTGTGTAATGCCAAAAAGACTTCTCGCCTGTTGCCTCAGACTTTGGATTTCATTAGGCGTCGAAATTGTCAACACTTAATCACGTCTGGAGTTCATTAGACGTTCGACTTCGTTAGGAGTTGTTACAGTGCACATCGATATAAAACCTCGCCCACACATGGCAGTCCTAGTTTGAGACCCAGGGACCTAGATTTTTTTATAAACATCCGTCCGGATCTCCAATATACAGTTAAGACAATAGTTTTGTTACCATACGGTTATCAGATGGTATGATAGAATAGTCAAAAGAACTGTAATTTATCATACAGTACAAATATAGATCCAGGTTAAAACTGATCGAGTGGAAATAATCTAAATATTGGCTGTTGGTCAACAAGTACATGTACATGACGATTGACATCGTAAAATAATGTCTGTTTCAATTTTTTTCTCTTTGCATACATTAGAAATAATCTAAATATTGGCTGTTGGTCAACAAGTACATGTGCATGACGATTTTTATCGTAATATTCTGTCTGTTTCATGTTTTTTGTTTCTTTGCATTCATTAAGATAATTAATTTTATATAATTTTATATACACGTGGTGGGTGTAGCTAGCTTGTCAGAAGGTGCTTACCCTTCTGAAGCACCCGGTCTCCCTTCTTTGGTGGAAGTTCACGTGTCTATCCTAAATATAACTTGTCAGTTCCAAAGTTTTTTACTTTCCTTTTTGATTGTGTTTCGGACATGGATTAGTATGCTTGTTTTTGATATATCAATTTCAAACCTGCCTGCAAAATCTGCAGAGATATTTCAATGATATGTGGTAATTATAATATAAATCTATAATAAATATAAATATGTAGCTATTTGCAAGGTGGTCTTCATGGGCAGGTGACCCTTATATACACGTCTGGAGTTCATTAGGCGTTGGACTTCGTTAGCAGTTGTTACGGTGCACATCGATATAAAACCTCGCCCACAAATGGCAGTCCTACTTTGAGACCCAGGGACCTAGATTTTTTTATAAACATCCGTCCGGATCTACAGTATACATTTAAGACAATGATTTTGGTTACTATACTGTTACCAGATTGTATGATAGAACAGTCAAAAGAACTGTAATTTATCATACAGTACAAATATAGATCCAGGTTAGAACTGATCAAGTGGAAATAATCTAAATATTGGCTTTTGGTCAACAAGTACATGTGCATTACGATTTCCATGTAATATTATTCTGCTTTAATTTTTTTCTCTTTGCATACATTGGAAACAATCTAAATGTTAGCTGTTGGTCAACAAGTACATGTACATGACAGTTGTCATCGCAATATTCCGTCTGTTCAATGTATTTAATTTGGTTCTTTGCATACATTTAGATAATTATTTTATAATATCACTTCCAAGTACTACCTGCAAAACCTGCCCAAACATTTCAATGGTATGAATGATATTAAAAATGGTAATTATAATATAATTCATATGGTAAATATAAATGTGTAGCTATGAATGGCAGGGTTTGCTTTCAAACTCGCCTATAAAGACCACCAAAGAAATAGGGTAAAGTTGACCTTTATAGGCAGGTGTCCGGATTAACTGTAATTGTAAATGTGACAATATACGCAATGAATATACAGTCAAACCACCTGAGGAAACCAGTAAAAGTGGTCTTTATAGACAGGTGATCCTTATATACAGCTTCAAATAATATGAAGAGAGCGAATGGGATAAAATTTCAGTGGCCTTTAACAGCAGTTGATCCTTATATAAGGCAGACTCGACTATACTTAACAAAAATAGTTGAGAACCACATCAAAAACATTATTTCATTTTGTAAAACGTAAATCATATCATTTCATCTTCCTAATTCTCTGTCAGAATCTCTCACCGCTGTGAGTTCTAGTTCTACTCAGACCACATGTGGGAAAGTGATTTTCGCTTGCCGTTGGCCTTTACTGGTGCACCCGGTGTCAGTATAATGTTACTGGGAGAGTGGTACGATTGTCTGAGGCATTCTGACTCTGTGAACTAGCACCTTAAAGTCGCCCCGAGTGCGTGCTGGTACAAGGCAGACCATACAACACATTCGCACTTCACATGCATACACGAACTTGTTCATAGATTAATCCATAGAGATTAATAAAATAGTTCTCGTCGCGAATAGTTAAAAACTGCTGATGTGACGTAACGCAACATTCAACCAACAAACCAACCGATCATATTTCTCATAATTTCATGAGATTTAATTGCATATACAACAATGCTTACTTTATTTCATCATTTGAAACAAGAAGAGAACAAAAACAAAGTTCAGATGGATGAAATATTTTCAGTTTTCTGACTTTTATGTCAAATTTTACATTGGACTCTAGCTTTTTTGTTGAGTAATTTTAAGGCAAACTAAATCACAAAAACATTTTGATACAAACACGGACTTTTTTAATATCTAATTTTGTTTCATTCCATTTTAACTCCATAATTCCTAAAAATACGAAGTACTGACGAACTTTTGGTAGATTTTTTAAGATTCAAATTTAAGATACGTTTTATATTTTTTTCTGTAGTTTGTTGCAAGGCAACAAAAACACAGAAACATGTGTGCACTCCGATACAACAACACCCCCACATATTTTAGTTCTAGTTTGAAACCCAGGGACCTAGTTAAGGATACTGGTGCCTACTGACACAAACTGTTTTATAAACATCCGTGTCTCTAATATACAGTACAGACCTGTCGAAAGTTTAACATACTGAAAGTCCATGGGTTGATGCAACTCATCTCGTCACCACTTTATCTAAATTAGGCAGTTTTTTTGTGCCAGCTTCTATCCGGGTCTCGGCAGCAGTGTTTTGGTCACTAACTCTCCATATCTCGGTCACTCCTTTGCAGCGCCCCAGTGACTCTTTTTCTCTAGCTCAGTGGTAAATGTTTCCGACAGGCCTGTACCGTCCTGTTAAGACAATGATTTTGGTTACTATACTGTTATCAGATGGCATGCTAGACTAGTCAAAAGAACTGCAATTTATCATACAGTGCATAAAAACCATTATCATTATTATAAAACATATAAATAAATTCAGATAAGACCCCAATGAAGTAGAAATAATCTCAATATTGGCAGCTGGTCAACAAGTGCATGACAGGACGATTTGCATTGTAACATTCTGTCTGTTTTAAGTTTTTAGGTTTTATGCAGCTGCTAGATCTGTATAAGAAAACTCAATTTTCAGTGCAAAATACACTACAGACCTATCGAAAGTTTAACACTAAAACACAAACCATGCTCCATTGAAAATAGCCTTTAAAAGCGTTTCAACTAACTTACAAGTGTGGCTGTAAGATTTGTCTAAATATCGTTGGATTCATTCATTCGTTGACTGGGGATGTACGTCCCAGTCAAGACGAATTCACTTATATCAAGACGCCAACAGCAAGTGCATGATTCATTCATTCATTTATTCATTGAATAGGGATGTACGTCACAATCAAGAACAATTCACTTATATCGAGACGTTACCAGCAAGTGCATGACATAACGATTTTCATTGTAACATTCTGTCTGTTTTTAAGTTATTAGGATTTTTGCAGCTGCTAGATCTGTATAAGAAAACTCAATTTTCAGTGCAAAATACACTACGGACCTGTCAAAAGTTTAACACTAAGACACTAAACTAACTAATCTACATGTAGTATGCTTGGCAAAATAACAGTCACTTTTTATTGTCAAGTCTTGGTCAGATCTGACAAAAGGTCGAACCCAAGGCCCCTTACAGTACAGACCTGTCGAAAGTTTAACACTAAGTTAACCAAAAGGAAGCCTCGGCTCGGCTGCCGGGTGGCTAAAGCGGCCTGAAAAGCTGCCGAGAGTTTGTCGATATATACCGAACGAGGGACCGATACGACCTGTTAGCTGAGTGTTAAACTTTGGACAGGTCTGTACTGTACATGTAGTATTTTGCATTGTATTTCAAAATTGAAATGTTAAAACTTCCCAAGAGCCTCCGTTTGAAATATCAATTACATGATATGACTTTGTATTTTCTATGTTCTACTAACCTGTTTAGTTCTAATGCCATCAATTCCATTTCTATTAACCTTTCCAGTATTTTGCATTTTTCGTTAAAGATAACGTTTATATTAATATTTCATAAATTAATTGCGATATCAAATTATATTTTCCAACAAAACAATTAATAATAATAATAATAATAATAATATGGATATATAGATAGTAAATGACATATATATATACAGATATTTCAAACGGGGCCTCTTGGGAAGTTTTAACCACTGCGGTAGCTCAATTGGTAGAGTGCTCGCTCTGTAAGTGGGAGGTCTTGGGTTCGATCCCCGGCCGGGTCTGACACAGGACTTGAAAGTGGGAAGTGACGGTTCTGTCGCTAAGCACTCGTCATAACGAAATGAAGTCACGGTTCTTTCGGATGGGAACTTAAAATAAACGAGGTCCCGTGTCACGGTAGGCTTGGCACGATAAAGAACCCTGCTGTATAATGTCATCAGCGGAACGCACAGGCAAAATTTCTGCACCTTCACCTATGGCTGGCAACGTCTCGATATAAGTGAAATATTTTTGACTGAGACGTTAAACATCATTACTCAACTCAACTCTTGAGATGTTTTAATATTTCAATTTTTAATGTAGTGCAAAATACTTACTAGTGTATATACATAATTAAAAAAAATAATAATAATTAAAAAGGATAGAAGACAGGGATTAATATATTGTAAATGACATTTACAGTACAGGCCTGTCCAAAGTTTAGCATTTAGCTAAAGAATGTGTGCTTTTAGCTAAAAGGTTTAGTTGGCAATGGTGTTTAATTTCCCAGTCAAGAACATTTCACTTATATCGAAAAACTGTTAAACTTATGACAGGACTGTGCTGTACATAAACTCTTATTCCAAACGGATCCTCTTGGGGAGGGATAAAACTTTTTTTACATGTACTTCAATCACGTGCTTTTAACATTTCAATTTTTATACCAATAAATAAAAAAATTATTAAAAACAATACAAGCGATACAACAGGGATAGTTTTGAAATGTCATGGACATAGATTAGCATTTCAAACGGGTTCTTCTGGAAAAGGATAAAGTTTTTGACTACCAACCAGAATATAAAGAATTATTTAATAATAATAATAATATAATAATAATATAATAATAATAATAATAAAAACGTGTATGTACCGGGTTTTTAAATGTCATAGACATAGATAAGTATTTCAAATGGAGTCTTCTGGGGCGAAATAAATTTTATATAAACAGTTTTGTTTTCTATAATCCCTACTTGTAACATTTTCATTTTTTTTATTTTGAGTAAACTACAGTACAGACCTGTCGAAAGTTTAACACTGGGCTAACGAAAAGAAGTCGAATCTCTACTGCCGTGTGACCAAGATATGATAGTTAATGACCCAAAAGCGCCGATCGAGATATATATCAGCTATCGAGAAAAACCTAACTGGGGACTGTCGATTGGTAACCATCATTAGCTTAGTGTTAAACTTTCGACAGGCCTGTATTTTACTAATATACATGTATATACCAAAAGTATTAAAAACAATACAGGCTGGGTAGCAAGGGTTGTAAATGTCGTGGACATAAATTGGTATTTCAAATGGTATCTTCTGGGATAGGATAAAGTTTCTGACTACAATCACGTATACTTTTAACATTTCAATTTTTAATGTTGTGCAAAATAAAATACTAATTAATATATATATATATATATATATATATATATATATATATATATATATATATATATATATATATATATATATATATTTAAAAAAAACACACAACAAGCAAGGAAGTGTTATAAAATTGGTACTTCAAATAAAATCTTCTGGGATGGGATAAAGTTTTTGACTACAATCACATGCTTTTAACATTAAATTCTTTTAATGTTGTGCTAAATACTAATATATACATTTAAAAACAGCAAAAACAAAACAAGCTAGAAAATGTCATGAACATAAAATAGGTATTCAAAACGGAGTGTTCTGGGAAGGGATAAACTCCGATAAAGTTTTTACTACAATCACGTGCTTTTAACATTTTATTTTTTAAAGGTTGTGCAAAATATCATTATATGCTAATATCATCAAAAGCTTTGCTGGCTACAGGACAGACCTGTCGAAAGTTAGAAAGGGAAACGTTGGCACTATGGAGATTTAACATGTTGAAAAACCAGGCTAATGGCGGACCATATTGCGCATATGACGTAAAACGTCACTAAGGACATCTCTTCCTATTAACATTTTCGCTATGTAAAATTCCCATAGCGCCAACATTTTCCTTTTCTACAGACATATTTTATGACAATCAGGGATGCGCATACAGATTTTCAGTTACGACTGAATAATATGAATTTATTTATTTAGATTTATTTGCTTTTCTATGGAAAAAAGACGTAATTCATTGTCACAAACACGCCGGCTCTGACAGTAGCTTTTGGATTGTGACTTTGACAAGGATCGGTATGTTTGTGTTTTACTTAATCGGATTGTTATTGTAAGTTATACACACGATATATATGTAGTGTATGTTTGTGTTATAATTAATTTACTTGTTATTGTAAGTCATATTATCCACACGATAAATAGGTAGATGTAGAACTATGTAAAATGTTTTACATTTTATTTTCAATGATCCTGTAAAACATAGATAAGCGTCTACGGCATCAGATTTACTGCACTCCTAAAACATTCAGAATTTCATTCCCACGAACAACGCATTGCTAAAACGCCATCCTGAAATGCCCAGGACATTAAATTCGTCACCATGTAATATTCTCAGCCCACCCAAGTAACCTGAGATGATTTTGTGGGTGTGTCCATCTAGTAATAAACAAAAATATTTACATTGATATTTATTCATTTTGATGGCCAAACTTGAAGCATATTACATCTAAAAATTCAAGAAATTAAATAAATGGACTTTATAGAGTGATTCACTCAATAAAAAGGTTCGTGAAATAGAAGGGTTTATAGAATTAGGTGTAGCAACTCCTAATTAATTCCAACTCCTAATGAAGTCCAAAGTTTGATGAGGCTCCAGACGAGAAGTCAAATACAGTTGTTCAATTTAAAATGTAATACCATCTTTGGGCTTCATTAGGCGTTGGATTTCACTAGGCGTTGGACTTCATTAGGAGTTAGACTTCATTAGGCGTTGGTTTTCACTAGGCGTTGGACTTCACTAGGCGTTGGACTTCATTAGGCGTTGGACTTCATTAGGCGTTGGATTTCACTAGGCGTTGGATTTCATTAGGCGTTGGACTTCATTAGGAGTTAGACTTCATTAGGCGTTGGATTTCATTAGGCGTTGGACTTCATTAGGAGTTAGACTTCACTAGGCGCTGGACTTCATTAGGTGTTGGATTTCACTAGGCGTTGGACTTCACTAGGCGTTGGATTTCATTAGACGTTGGACTTCGTTAGGAGTTAGACTTCATTCGGCGTTGGATTTCATTAGGCGTTGGACTTCATTAGGAGTTAGACTTCACTAGGCGTTTGACTTCATTAGGTGTTGGACTTCATTAGGAGTTAGACTTCATTAGGCGTTGGACTTCATTAGGAACTGGACTTCATTAGGAAGTACTTCAGTTAGAAAGATTGATTGATTAATTGAGTTGGTTTGTAACGTCTGTCAAGAATATTTTACTAATATCGAGACGTCACCAGCTATGGATGAAATTCTGACCTTTGCAGTGTACCCAGGCCAATGTGCCAAAAGTGTCCATTATCGTGTCACGTGATACATAAGACCTGTCATAAAATGTCGTGTGCTTTAAAAAAACAGTTACTATCTATTTTCACGTCTTGGTCAGGCCTGTCCGGGATTCGAATCCCAATTCCCTACAAATGGACCGAACGGTCCAAAAACTGAGTTAGATTGTTTTAAAGTAGTGTCACGTTTGTGTAGGAGTTTGTTTTTGCAATTAAAATCTCAGCCATCAAGATCACAGCATACTTGTGACACTAATGTATTTACATATGTTTTACAACGGGAACGTAAAGAATGTTAAAACATACTATAACCTACACGTCGCCAAGATATCAGATTGCTCTAGATAGATCATATCTTAACTGTAATCAGGTGCACGTGTGTGTCAAATTACTGCAACTCATGCATTAGTTTATGCATTATATATGCATTTCCGGAACAATAATCATGTAAACATTTTGGAACCGATCCTGATAATCTCCTGTCTTTTAAAGAAAAACGAAAAATATATGAGCTTCCGTCCATCCGTCCGTCGGTTCGTCCATCTGTCAAAACACTTCTTGTTCGGAGTAATACTCTAAAATTATCAAGCACTATATTATAAAACTTGCTTACGTTCGTTCGTTCGTCCGGCAAGGCACTTCATTCATGCCCGGAGTAATACTCTAAAACTATGAAACACTATATAACGAAACTTGGTTGAAGCATCAAAATTGATAAAAAATATGCACGTCATTAACCCGAGTTGGTTTGCTCAAATGTTTAGCATTGATATTGCTCACGGTTACTCTGGAAACGATTTTAGGTCAAGGTCAATAAACTTTACAAGGTCAAGGTCAATAAACTTTAAAAGGTCAAGGTCAAAGTCAATAACCTTTACAAACTTGATGAAGTTTATTGTTATTTCTTAATTGACTTTGCAAAAGAATGCGTTTCAGTGACTTTGCAGACGACGTAAGAGATAGCTGGCGCCAATTTCACAGTCGTTTCTTAACTAAGAACTTAAATCTTGCAACTTTGATATTTTTTGTTACTTTTTAAAATATAAACAAATTTAAGATGTCATTGTAAATATCACTCTAAGGCTTATTACATTCATATTCTAATGGTTTTAGTTGTAGTACTATAAATAATTGCCCAAAAATAACATATTTAGTTAAGGTAAATCTCAGCCAAGGAATGATTGTGAAACTTGGGCCTGATAGCATGCACTCAAGTGAGCTAAATCATGTTCTAGCAACCATTTTTCAGAAACTGTTTATGACATTTTTCGTTTGAAACGTGGGATTGTCTGATATTTTGGAAATCGGTGAAAAATATTTATGCGATGAAATATCAAGAATACCAAGACATTTAACAAATAGTTTGTTTTATAATTAATTAGTATGACCTTTAGAGGACAATTATGATTATTAAAAGTCAAACTGTTGCCTGATCGTTATACCAGATTTTATCCACGTGTCAATCCCTTGATGTACGTATAATAACCATGTGACTTAAATACAGTATAGATCTGTCGAAAGTTTAACACTAAGCTAACGCGTTAGTGCCAAACCGGCTGCTATTTCCGCTCCTTCGTTAGCTACATTTGGTAATGCCGAACGCTTGGCGAACGAACATTCACTTCCCAATTTCAAGTCTTGGGTCAGACCCGGCCGGGGTTAGAACCCACGACCTACCAATTCTACCAACTGAGCTACCGCAGTGGCCACCACACGACAGTGAGCTTCGATTCTTTCTTCTTAGCTGAGTGTTTGACTTTCGACAGGTCTGTACCGTATAATTATCACGTGACTGAAATACAGTACAGACCTGCCATAAGTTTAACACTAAGTTATCGAAAAAAACCAACGCTTGACTGTCGAGTGGCCGAAACGCTGTCAAGATATAAGTAATGAGGACCGAGATGGCCTGTCGTTTCGGCTCTAATTCAGTAAAATTCAGATTCTGAAATGGTGGTGAAAGTGAAAGGAACAATGTAGTAGATGTCTTAATTACCAGTGTCTTGATAAAGGCTGTAAAGCCGAAATATTCACTAAAAGCTGATTTTTATAGTGTCATTTTCAAATGGATTTTCCTCTCAGGGAATAATACAAATGTATTAAGAAAGTCTAATTTAGTAGCTTAGTGTTAAACTTTCGACATTTTTGACATTACAGATTCTGTCTATTAATATTCAGCAATATCTAATTTGCACTTTATTTCATTTTACTCTTTTTTACCCACCCCACCCTCCTCTTACCCCCTTGTTAAAAATGGGGTACTAAATTCTAAGTTCCGTCCTTTTGTCTTATGGTCCATCCAGACACTTCATGTCTTCAGTAATTCCCCGAAACTATTAATCGCGTTTTAAGTAACTTGGCATAAAGCACCAAAGATTGATAGGACAAGAAACACCCCGGAGTTGGGTTGCTCATTTTCATGAGAGTTGTGTCCCTTTTACTGAAAACTTGTATTTTCAATGGCCTACTTTGCAAAACAATATTGGTTTAGGTTAGAATCAAAATCAGCATGTTGAAACGAATGTAAAGTCCCAGATTTTTACTAATTAAAAATATTGCTTCTGATATCCGCGACAGGTCCGTGGCAGGTATTTTTCATAGGGACACAACTTTAATTAAGACTGTAGAACGCACCAGAGCATAACTATATATAGGCCAGTCATCGGCGGGGGGGAGGCTCCCCCTAGAAAATGAAACGCAAAAAGGTGCATTTTGCAGAATTTCAATAGACAAATTAAAAGCCACATATGATGTTTTGAGTCCATTTTTATTCAACAGTGCATACTGGATTAAAATTTTCAAATTTTTTGTTGGACGGGGCTGCTTTTGTACCCTTGAAACCTCAACACGAGCCTAAATGACATGGAACCTTTTTGCGGACAAAAGCAACTTATCCAACTTATATCTTGTCTATTTACGAACAAACGCAAAACTTAGTTGTTTTCGAAACTTCAAAAATACACGACTAACCTTAAGTGTCACGATTTGAAATTCGACGTAGCGTAAGTAATTTCCAAAATCCAATCGATTGATCTGTTGGGTTTTTTTATACAACAAAGGTATTAATAAATATCAATATGTCTTCTGTACGTAATTAGCGGATAATTAATGAGTTTTGGTCATGTAAAGTTGTTTTGTCAGCGTATTTACAATGTTCCCGCCTGTTGTTCAGATTCGTGAGTGTAGTTATTTCTTGCTAAAATATTGAGGTCAAGATACACAGCTACAACTTGAAGTACAGGCCTATCGAAAGTTTGACGCGGAGCTAACGAAATAAAGTCGAAGCGGTCGAACTAGTGTCCGAAGAGCTCGCGATAACTATAATTAACGATGAGTCGAGATGAACCTTCGATTTGAAACTTCGTTAGCTTAATGTTAACATTTTGTCAGGCCTGCAATTTAAAGTTTTTTACCAGCGCATTTACAGTGTCTCCACCTGTTCAGATTCGTGAACACCGAGTGTAGTTATTCCTTGCTAAAATATTGAAGTCAAGATACACAAGATATGTTTGGTTTTTTTTTTTTTTGTTTTTTTTTTTTTTTTTTTTTTGCAACTTATAGTACGGACCTGTCGTATGTTTGACACTGAGATAACAAAGCTCTGCTTCCGAATAGCCCACTTGGATATGGACATCTAGCCGAGACAACTAGCGGTCGAAAAGCTGCCTAGAGATACTTATAGATAGCAACCGCTATTTCATTTAGTGAAATTCACTAATTCATGAAAGTCACGGGGTCCTTTGGAAGATGCATGAGGTCAAATACGATGCCCCGTGTCACGGTAGGTATGGCTAAAAACCCCTACCTGTACATTGCCCTGAGCTCAATAAAAATGTCACAATTTCTGTCACTTCACCTATACCTGGTGGTGTCTCGATATAAGAGAAACATTCTTAATCAATCAAAATGTTACCTAGACGTGTTGCAATATATCGATAGTTTAAAAGATATTACATGTAGTTAAATTAAAACATAGAAGCCTAAATTTGGTTAAGTTATTCTGAATGTCAAGTGCTACTTTCATAAAAATTCGAAAGTAGGACATGTTTTGAATAACACATAGATTCGACCGTCCTTGACCATCACCCAAGCCCATGTGATATCGATTATAGTTATTTGGGAGTTCCCACGTTCCCATCTCACTTGAGTTGTTATTGCGCAATTCGGCAATTAAGCTTTTTTTATCAAGAGCGGTATTAGAATGTCATATGCTCTTTAAAAGGTTTATGTATGAAATTTTAATGAACATTTCTATCAGATCTAATCACGGAAAGTAATCTAAATCAAAAAAAAACTTACAGAAACTGATACTCATTAGTAAATCAAACACAAAAATTATCCTTGTCTAAACCGCAATCCCCAAACCATCTAAACCGCAACCCCCAAACCATCTAAACCGCGATCCCCAAAACCATCTAAACCGCAATCCCAAAATCCAAAAACCATTTAAACCGCAATCCCAAAATCCCCAAAACCATGTAAACCGCAATCCCAAAATCCCCCAACCATCTAAACCGCAATCCCCAAACCATCTAAACCGCAACCCCCAAACCATCTAAACCGCGATCCCCAAAACCATCTAAACAGCAATCCCAAATTTCAAAAACCATTTAAACCGCAATCCCAAAATCCCCAAAACCATGTAAACCGCAATCCCAAAATCCCAAAACCATCTAAACCGCAATCCCAAAATCCCAAAAACCATGTTAACCGCAATCCCAAAATCCATAAAACCATGTAAATCGCAATCCCAAAATCCCAAAACTATTTAAACCGCAATCCCAAAACCATCTAAACCGCAATCCCAAAACCATCTAAACCGCAATCCCCAAAACCATCTAAACCGCAATCCCAAAATCCCAAAACTATCTAAACCGCCATCCCAAAATCCCAAAAACCATGTAAACCGCAATCCCAAAATCCCAAAACCATAAACCGCAATCCCAAAACCATCTAAACCGCAATCCCAAAATCCCAAAACCATAAACCGCAATCCCAAAACCATCTAAACCGCAATCCCAAAATCCCAAAACCATCTAAACCGCAATCCCAAAACCATCTAAACCGCAATCCTAAAAAAGTATAAAAAAAAACTTTGAAAACTGGAAAATGAAGTTAAGCACATGAACTTCCATCAGTAAAATGAGGCAGTGTTGTTCTGGTGCCGGTATGGTCCAGAAAACGAGTTGAACACGCGAACTTCCACCAAGAATATGATGACGAACACTCCGGAAAATGAGCAAAGCCAGTCTGTGAAGTTAAACATGTAAATTTCAACTAAGAAAGTGAGACCGGGTGCTCTGGACAATAACAAAGCCAGTCTGATAAGTTAAACATGTAAATTTCAACTAAGAAAGTGAGGCCGGGTGCTCTGGACAATAACAAAGCCAGTCTGATAAGTTAAACATGTAAATTTCAACTAAGAAAGTGAGGCCGGGTGCTCTGGACAATAACAAAGCCAGTCTGTGAAGTTAAACGTAAATTTCAACTAAGAAAGTGAGGCCGGGTGCTCTGGACAATAACAAAGCCAGTCTGTGAAGTTCAACTAAGAAAGTGAGACCAGGTGCTCTGAAGAATGAGCAAAGTCAGTCTGTAAACCAAAACACCTGGACTTTCATCACAGAAGTGAGACCGGATGCTCCGGAAATAGGTAAATTCAGTCCTGTGAAAACCATTGTTTGGTTATATAAGGCATTCTGATTTAAGGTTTCTAACCCAAGAGGGGTCTTGGTGGTCAAATGGTCAAATTTACGAATTGTTTTTTACCGCCTAGGTCCTAATCCCATTTGGGCATATTCTAGTGTGAGAAAAAATTTTATTTCGCCTGTCGAAGGTTGATGGTTTTTCGGGCACTCCGGTTTCCTCCACCATCCAAGAACCGATCGCCTCAATATAATTTAATTAAATTAAAAATCTGGATGTGCGCGTTAAACGGCATTACTTTACTCTAATCCAAAAGGCATGTTTTTATTACAATTATCATTGTTATTATTTATTTATTTATTTATTTATTTATTTATTTATTATTATTATTATTATTATTATTATTATTATTATTGTAATTATTATTATTTAAACAGTCAGAACAGTTATGCAATGTTTGAAGTACTTTGAATGACGTTTACACTAAGATTCCGTGATCACTCACGAACTTGCAACATATACGTATGTTAAAAAATAAAAAATAAAAACAGTTATAACGACATTCCTTCTTTAAAATAAGATCAATTAACCAGAAAATTAAACTCTTTTTTGTGTATTTTATTATGACCCGACTTCGTAAATCGGGGTGCAATATTACATCATAACTCGAAACAAAGCGATCAGTAAATAACACTTTTGATCGATCTATTTCAAAAATTTACGAAAGTAAATAAAAAGGGGGTGTAATGTCGCGTCATATCTCGAATTGAGATATCAGGAAATAACGCATTTCATTTACAATGGTGAAATCGATTGATTGCTTTTTTTTTTAATTTACGAAAGTAAATAAAAAGGGGTGCAATGTTGCGTCATATTTCATTTCATTTACAACGGTAAATCAATTTCCGATCAATTAATTTTATATATACGAAAGAATATGCATAAATGGACGTTAATTGTTGCATCATATCCCGAGCAAATAGATTAATTTTTCATTTGCAATATTGGGATCGAATTTCGATCCATTGATTTTAAAAATACGAAAGAATAATTATGCATAAATGGGCGTATAATGTTGCATCACATCAAGGCACAATTAGATTAAGAAATAACGCTTTTCGTTCACAATATTTGGATCGATTTTCGATAAAGGATGATTCTCAAAACGCCGAGCTATCCGCCTATAGGATTCAAAATTTAAAAGTTTGTTATAGACGTATTTATAGTGAAAAAACCTAAAGCTACTATTATTTTGTAAAAGTTTCTATGGTAAAAACCTAAGTAAAATATTGCATTACAGTGCTTACGGCAGTAGCGGATCTCAGTCAGTAGCGGATCATTTTTTAGAATAAAGTTAATTTTTTCCATATCATTACGAGAGACCAATAAAACTCGGATATATTTCTATAAAGCTGGTATTTTTACTTAATTCTACGTTTCATTTGTGTTGATAAACGTCCTTTTTTTTAAATTCTCGGCTTTTTAATGCGAATGTCATAAGCGTCTCAGCGACATGGATGTGATTTCCAAAACCTAACTTCCGATTTGACCAACGTGTTCAATACTTTCAAATGTAATTTGAAATGATTACAATAGCTCTTTACACTCGTTAACATGTCTTCTTTCACGATATAAACCTTTAATTGTGCTTTACAGTTCATGACAATAAAAAATAAACCAGTTTATGCAGGGTGCAATTACGGCAATAACGGATCAGCTGCTGTCTACAGGGGACCTCTCGAAAGGCTAAGAAAAATATGGCATGTACCCATGGGGCTGTCTGGTGCTTAAAAAAATAGATTCTGGTGGGTTCAGTTATGCAGAGCCTATTGGAGAACCAATGCCTAGCTTCCGTCCATGGCCAGTACCCCATGCAATGAGAAAGATGGGGGATTGTCATACCATGCCACTATCTTATTTATCATATGATAAGACCAGATCAATGGGCATTTTAAAGAACCCATAATTGTCATGCTTGAAGGATAATCTGTATAAGATTAGAATATATTGAATAAATGCATTAATATCCAACACAATATTTTGTGTTTAAGACAATTAAAGTTTTATTCCGTTCTATATTTTTGTCTGGTAACAATTTTGGACCTATGATGTACAGTGTACAATACCAATAAGTATCACTGTATGCATATACTGTTCTTGTCAAAATAAAATATTCATGAACAAGAGTATGTCATAATATTTATAACTTATAAGGTACAATTATTTTATTTTATTTCCTTCGCCATTTACTGCTTTTATAATTCAGTATTCAAGACAATGTTGATTGACCTAATTTATCAGGGACATTGCAATGATTTTTTTTTTAATCATGACATCTGTTGATATTACGATTAAAACTCTTTAATATTGTTTCATGATTAGTGTTTTCTGCACTTGAATGATTGAAACTCAAACTAATCATGTTTTGAGTTAATCGCCTATCGTTTTCTTGACACTAGGTGGCGCGATCCGCTACTCACAAATTGATTCCTTACTGGCGTAAATACACAGGATACAAAACGCGTGGATTGCCCATACTTATAGTCGGGCGATTTTTATCATCTAATGATAAATTGAAAGAGTGGAGAAATGTGAATTGATAGTACCAAAAAAATACAATCGACAGCGATGTTTTTCTCGGAGAGCAGTGAATATTGCACTAATGATCCGCTACTGCCGTAAGCACTGTATATGTTTAACACATGCAACCCATTGGTCAAGTTTCCGTATAACTCTATACAAACATGGTACATGTCAGTGAAAATCAACAAGTTTTTAAATAAATACATATAGAGCGCATGCCTCTCCATTAAAGATATTTTGAATACAAAAACTACCTTATTTTATTGTTAGATATGCAAAGTATGGTTAATGGAGAGATATGCGCTGACAGTGAATTTTGCAAAAATCAATGTTTAGAGAGTTACCCCAATATTACCTCTTACTATACCGTATTTATACTCGTACTTGATATTAATAAACTCACATTGTCAACAATTGCCTGCGTGGTGTAGTGGATATATGTTGGGACTTTTATGTCTTATGTTGTGGGTTCGAAAACCCAAAGTGCCATTTTATTTTTATCTTAATTCATTTTAATAAAATGTATATTTTACGGCTCTAATTCTTTTTTTATCTTACTTTGTGTTAGAATTTAAATGCAATAATATTTATTTCTGCCACAAATAACACAATAAAAATAAAGACATGCACATACATTTGCTTTATACATACAATATATACAACGATATTAAAGTCCAGTTTCAGGCCACGTGTCATTTCCCGTGTGTTTTCCGAACGATGAACACGTACTAGTAAACAAAATGCCAAAACATTAAACTGTTAAAGTGCTCGTCGCACGAAAAAAATGCCTTATATTTAGATGAAAAGTCGGGGTAGGTTTCAAATGTGATAAATGTCACTAGCTTGGCAAGACTGAAGATCATGAGCCTGTGGTTCCTCCAATAGACTTTAAATCGGAATGTGTATACCTACTTATTTTGAGTTGCGACAAATTAAATGTCAATTGCTTTGTTTTTAAAGAAAAAGTTTCCTTACGAAACTTGCACTAATTAAGGCAAGAATAGACATTTTCGTCAAATAAGGAATCCTTGCACCATCTGGTATTCGCAAAAACTGTAATCATTTATCTGGACAAAATATAAAAGCTTCAGTAATTTTCAGTAATTCACTTTGTTGCAGAATAACAGCATTGAAATAAAAAAGACAGCGAACCAATCAATAAAGTCAGCTTCTATACACGTCATTATAAAAAAACGGAAAAAAATTTCTTGTGCAAAGTATATATTTACACACAGATTTATTTATATTTGGCCTCAAGAAATGACGCCTATAGAGGCTCGAAAAGGGTGTAACCTAGTTTCTTGTGTATTTATTCCTATAGGCGGATAGCTCGGCGTTTTGGGAATCATCCTTAATTTTTAAAGTTTACAAAAGAAAATAAGCATGTATAGGCATACAACATTGACCTGTGTACTTGACCTTTAATTCAAATTTTATTATGAACCAATTGTATGTGTTTAAACGCCTTTCAATTCTCGTTATTGCGCCTTATTTCGCGTTATTACGCCTTTTTTCGCGTTATAACGCCTTTAGTTAGCATTATAATGCCTTTATTTTGCGTTATTCGCATTATTACGCCTTCATTTCGCATTATTACGCCTTTTAAATGTTTCTATTCATGAGCCTAATACTCTTTCGTAGTTGGTTGTGAAGGTTTTTAGTTATTTTAACTATTGTAAGAAAATACATGTAGATTATGAAGTGTTCCCGAATATAAGAAAAGTATAATCTCGATTCATCGCCACCATTTATTCAGTCATTTATAAAGGTGTCAGGTGATAAATCGAGGGAGGCTAATAAAGAAAAACATAAACAAAATGAACTTTGGGACTTCAAAAAGTGTGGAAATAAGCAAGGTGCTAAGTTGTCAAAGGGACATTATAACGAAGTTTGACTGTACATTCCATGTAATATTATTAGTTATTCTGATTCTTGAATTGCTTATTAGTTTCAGTCATATTCACCGTCCGAGAAGAAACCCACAACTGAGCCCCACCTATGGGTGCAGTCATTACGCAATGCCATAAATTCTCGAACGGAAACACAAGATACCCATGTTTACGTATCGGACCAGTTACATGTTTACAAAACCATTTTGGTAGCTTATTCGGTAGAGTGCTCGCTTCATATGTAGGAGGTCGTTGGTTCCAACTCCGGCTGGGTCTGACCCATGCTTGAAAATAGGTTGTGGCCCTTCCCTCGACAAGCACTAGGCAATTTGAAATGAAAGTCACAGTCCTGCAGAATAACCTATCCCCCTGTGTCACTACAGAACCCTCCCTTCTGATTGCGCCGAGTGCACTGCAAAGTTCAAATTTTCTGTCACTTCATCCATAGCTGGTGACGTCTCGATATAAATGAAAAATTTCTATTCAATCATGTTTACGGCTCATCATCTAATGAATATCCTAGAAAGTTCTTATTAAAATTATGCTCGAAATGGTCTGCGGTCATATTCAGGACGGGGACGAAAATACAACATTGGTCTCCTTAGTATATTAGTGCACACCTCATGATCATGATAATATATCACCTTGCTTTGAACCAAGGAGTTGTCCAATGTACTATTTTTAATGTATGAGTTCTATATTTAAATAAGTACCATACAACACCCGAGACCACCACCGATACCCTATATTAAACACAGAGTACAGCACAGACCTGTTCAAAGTTTAACACTGAGCTATCAAATGAGTGCCGATTGGGCGGCTCATCTAAGCCCCCTCGATGGCTCAATCTCAGCAGTTTATCGACAGCTGCTATCTATCTCTCGGAAACTTTTCGACCGCTAGTTATCCCTATCTCAGCCAATCGACAGCTGAGCCACGACTCAAATTCGCCAGCTCAATGTTAAAATTTCAACAGGCCTGTGCTTTATGCTGCACCTATTGTTTACACGTATGACAACCGTAACGAGTCCAACTATAAACAAATATTCTGGTCGTGGTTCGTCTGATAATACATTAATCTATAAATAGGATTACCCTGAAGTCATCGAGTTTGAGATCTAACCTTACATATGATTTAAATCGCTACCTTTTCTGACGTAAAACATATCGTATGTTTCGAGGTCCCCTTACGACTATAAATATGAATTCTGCTAGTGTCATCCTCAAAGCAATTCTTGAGCAGCAGATAGAAACACGTCTTAATTCCAAAGAGGTTTTTGAATCGTTTTCATTCCAAAGAGATTTCAGTACCGTCTTCATTTCAAAGAGATTTCCGTACCGTCTTTATTTCAAAGAGATTTTTGTACTGTAATTGGTGATAAAACAATGGGTCAGTATAATGAAGGTACGATTAACAGCAGACGACTTTCACCGACTGGAAAACAAAATCATGTTCCAGCAATAGTTGTGACTGATGATAGTTTTATTGGAGAAAATCAGTCTTTGAGGCGTTCAAGTTTGGTATTCAGTGAAACAGAAATCACTCCTCTAAACCTGAGTGACCGAAAGCAGATCCAGAGGCCGTTCTCAGCGAGCGCAATTGTCAATGCAACTAGACGGCAATCCACGGGTTTAACCATCACCAGGCACTCGTTTTCCACTTCCGTTACATCTCTTCCGGCTTTAAATTACGACGAAAGCAAAGACAATCAGAATAAACCAAATAGTGAATGTACTTGTGATTTACGGAGGAGTTCCGAATCGCTAAACGGACAGCAGATGATGCCATTTTTTAATTTATGGTCCAGGAAAGACAATGGAAAACGCCTTCTTGGACGGGTACAGCGGGAACCTGCGATGACTCGAAGCAATATATACAGATCATGTGGCTGTTACACCAGGGAATACCTGAAAGTATCAAAGTCAAGCATAAAAACGCACTGTAGATGTTCTAGTATGTGACACAATAACATTAACAATGCTCATGTGTTCTTGAACAGTTGAATTTTTGATGTGAAAGCTTGGGGGAAAAATCACAGAAATTTTCAAAATTATCCCCTCGGTAAAACTTTTTAGTGGAGGGTGCAAATGGAAGCCTTTCCGTGGCATGAAAATTTTCAACATGGAAACCAAAGAATTAATGAAATGTAGGAACTGGTCCCAGTTTCACAATAATTTCTTAACTAAGATTTCTTTAACTTCAAATTAGCAAAATTTGGGAATTTTTTCGGAACTACATATAAATGTTTTTAAAAAACGCTTTAAAAATGTTATAAATTTGAAGTCATCTTCCAAATGACATCTAAAATTCCGAATATCTTAAATATTAACAAAATTATCAATACATTGTTTTTGAAATCCTAAGTTGAAAAAAATTCTTAGTTATGAAATTATTGTGAAATCGGAGCCTTGATTATAGTGCCAAATATCTTGCCTTATTACGGTAATTATTTGTGAACATTTTACTTGTTTATATTGACTTTGCTACTCTGGTCAGTTTGATATATTTATGTGCCATTTTATGTTTTTATAAACTTGAGACAAGAAAAAGATTTCTGCTGGACAGCGACCATCTTATGGAATGATTGTGAAATCGGGGCCTGAATGTGGTGCCAATTTCCTTGCCTTATAAACGGTAATTATTATGAAAATTGTCCTTATTTACTTTGCTCTTCTGGTCAGTTTGATATATTTGTGTGCCATTTTAGTTTTTATAAACTTGAGACAAGAAAAAAATTTCTGCAGGACAGTGATCATCTTGAGGAACGATATTGAAATCTGAGCCTGATTGTGGTGCCAGTTTTCTTGCCTTATTACGGTAATTATTATGAAAATTGTCCTTATTGGCTTTGCTATTATATCTGGTCAGTTTTATGTATTTGAGTGTCATTTCAGTGTTTTAGACAAGAAAAGATTTGTGTTGAGGAATGATTGTGAAATCTGAGCCTGAATGTGGTGCCAGTTTTCTTGCCTTGTTACGATAATTATTATAAACTTTTTGGTTTTGCTACTCTGGTCAGTACAAAATGAGTACCATTTGTGTTTTTATAAACTTGAGACAGGAAAAATGATTTCTGCTGGACAGGGGTCATCCTTTCTACGCAGAATAACTTTTTAGACACACAAACCTTACTGCGTAGGGTTTGTTTTTATATACATTTTATAAGTTTATAAATATATTATAGTTAAAATTTGTTTTTGTATGATAATTCTATATACATGTATATTTTGTATCACATTGATCTTTTTCTATTTATTTACATAATGTTGTTCATTAAAATCAAATTAATTCTAATTTTAAGGAGTTTTGGTTTTTTTTATTTTATTATATAATCTACTCAATAATCCATGTAATACGGTCATACAATAAAAATCGTATTGAATGAGTGTGACGTCATAAAAGCATAAAAGTCATTCCTGAGTGACGTCACACGATTGACCTAGTTCACAGATGTTAGTTTCATTTGACACTGTTTGTTGATTTTAATTTAAGCTGATACTTTTGTACTTTTCCTCTAAAAAGAAGATACATTGTATTTAAATTGAAAATGTTTGTTTTGTTTTTGTATCCTGCGGACAGTACTATTGTTTACTTATAATATTTCAGCAGGATTACTTTTGGCGCATGTACACAGTTACGTGAACTTATAATGAGAAAACAAGTTTTAAATCTACGAAAAACCCGTTTTTATGGGATAATATAATAAATAGAGTCTTGCTTTCGTGTTTATGCAATATTGAATTTATTAAACTCGTTGAATAATGTTTTATGCAACTCGCCAAGGCTCGTTGCATAAAAAATTATTCAACTCGTTTAATAAATTCAATATTACATAAACACTCATGCAAGATCCTCTATTTATTAACGTTTTGTTGTCGTCATATTGGTTTTGATGTCGCCACATTGTAAAAAAATATATCTTAAACATGCATTCCAATATACAGTATAGACTTGTTGAAAGTTTAAAACTGAGCTAACTAAAATAGTTGAAGTCAAAGCTTGGCTGTCGAATAGCACAGATATGGATAGCTAACGGTCAAAAAGCTCCTGAAAGATATATCCAAGCTATCGAAAGACGATTGAGATACATGTAACGAAAAGCCGAAATGAACTGTTTATTCGGCACTTATTCGTTAGCATAGTGTAAAACTTTCGGCAAACCTCTACTTATTGTTATTTCACCATTGTGCAGTTTTATTGGTAGTGTCTATAATAAGAACACTGGAATTTACAGAAAACTTTTTGAAACTTAGAACCGATTTACAACATATGTACATGCAAATTACAGTAGTCAATTTCGAGAGTTGGTAAACAGTGTGTTGACGCCCAGTCAAGATTATTTTACTTCTATCAAAGCGGTCAGTTTCGGAATGATAGAGGAAACCGGAATGCGTTCCAGGAGAATACCTCCTATATTCGGCACACGAATTGACAAACTTTCTCCCATATAAGAATATGTCCGGTTTGTGATTCTTATCTATGTTGCAAGAGGCGCTGTTTTCCATAGACCACTGGTATTGGCAAACAGCACTGACCTAACCACTTAACCTTTTATCAGGAATATTCATATACGATGATCCAAGACATGGGTAGTGTTGGGATTCACAGCTAATGCATAAACAATGCATGTCTCTCATTATGTAGAAGAAATAAACACCTGTGTACCCTACACGTAAATGCACCGGTCTATAATGATGATCCAAATAAAGGTCAAGCGGACAGGTAAATGTTGTGGAACTATTGAACTGTCTAGAAAATAATGGCGTTTTATATTGCTATAACTTCAATTGCCGTGCAAAGGAAACTGAATAAAGAGCGTTTATGATTAGTTTGGTTTGCATGGCAATGGCACTCAAAAATCCTGTACTTAATTTCAAAGACCAGTTGCAGGGTAATCGGCGGAGTATACGTAATGGGAAGCAACTCCTACTGTCCTCGACAGCAAAGTATGGTGTTCAGTTTTAGCTTATATTGTTTGTTGTTGTTCTTTTTTATCATAAAAAACGTTTTTATTTGTAACGATATATATTATTTTAAAGTTAATAAATGAATTAAAGTAGTACAATTCATTCGTTCAATACCTTTACTTGCCCACCCTTTCAATTACAACATATTCAATCCGTTTTTCAACTCATCCCCTATCACAAGAATTTCGATTGATTGATTGATTGATTGATTGATTGATGATTGATTGATTGATTGATTGATTGATTGATTGAATGAATGAATGAATGAATGAATGAATGAATGAATGGAGTTTTTACGTGCCGGGCCAGCAATTATTTCAAGTACATGTATATCAAGTATATCGAGACGTCATAAGCTTTTGTCAAAGTTGCAAAAATTTGACTTTGCATTACCCTCAGGGCAATGTGCAAGGAGTGTTCTTTAGCGTGCCATGGTTTTATGTCTCTTCCGAAGGAGAGTGCAGAGTGCTCGGCGGAACTTCGGAAGTTTTAACCATACCTGACCGGGGTTCGACCCCACGACTTTCAACATCTACCAACTGAGCAACTGTAGTTGTCATTAGATATTGAAGGTGTATTTTTCAAATTTTAGGCTTATTAATTTTGAAATATTATCAAGATATGTATCAAGAGGTTCGAATACTTTTCTATCATTCTCTTATCAAATTCTATACAAAGGGAAACAACTCGAATTTTAAATTGTAAATTTTATTGCATTTCCTATACTGAAATTACCCAACCATGTTGTAATATTCAATTTTTGACATATTTTAGCTAGCTACATACGCCTCGTATGGAATAAATATAAATTAATAAATAAATTAATTAATTAATAAATAATAAATGAATATGTTCATTCTGTATTATTTTTAACCATACTTTCCCAACAATAGACACATTGATTGATTTAACAGGAAGTACTAACAATTCTTGAGCATCCGGCCTCACTTTCCTGGTGGAAGTTCATATGTTCATGGTTCATGGTTAATTTATTTTTCTTTGCTTTGGGATTGTGATTTGGACATGAAATGGTATGGTGTTTTTATATTTTTGTGTTCCAGACAGGAATATTTCACTTACATTGAGACGTCAGCAGTAGACACTTTGACGTATTTTATTTTTCACTTTTTTTATAGAAATACTGACCATCAAAATATCATACTTCACAATACCAAATGAATTATCTCCCTTTTATAAGTCAACTCGTCCTATAAAAAGGCCATTTTTCTAAAATGAAAAACGTACTTTAAGTTAATTGATTGCTCTGAAAAAGTAAAAAAAAAAACATCAGTTTGTAAAAAAAAGGACAATGACACATAAAACATCATTGAAAATCAAATCCTGGAGACAGAACTCGTCACCACCTGGGACATTTAGTAAATATAGTATAAACAATGGTGAAAGATCCCTTTTTGAATTTTTTTTCATTTTTTCCCTTAATATCCCCTAGTCAGCAAAAAGAACCTTATACCAGTTGCCATAATTTTACCCAGCTAGCAAAGCAGGAGGTGCTTACTCTTTCTGAGCATCCAGCCTCACTTTCCTGGTGGAAGTTGATGTGTTTAACCTTATTTATCAATTTCAAAATTCTTACTTCATTTTTTATTGTAATTTGGAGACGGGTTAGTATGTTTGTTTTTATTTAAGGGCTCAAGTGTCCATTCACCTACTCTATGTGTCCATATTAGTCTTAAATACATGCTTACCAATGATTATCCATTGGTAATCTCTGTAGCCGAGAGTTCTAAAATGCGCGGTTACGGATCGCAGCGCATTTTAACACCCTAGGTTCGAATCGCACTCGGGACACTACCTAGTTTTAGAAAGTTTATCACTCTCGTTGAAAACGAATGGAATTTCTCCTGTTTTCCTCTTCTTTCCTGAGCTGATCGCCTAGATATAAGTGACAGAATTTTGACTTGGGCGCAGTATTAATTATTGTTCACATACATGCGTTGATATTTCTTGTATACAGAAAGTGAAACTACTTCAAATGGACTAGAACCAATGCAATATCAGTCTTCTTCTCGTGTCTTGATACTAATCCTTTGTCCTTTGTCAATTATTTCTTTCAAGCTTGACCAATACGGTAGCTAAATTGGTAGTGTGCGTCTGACCAAGACTTGAAAATAGGTACCAACTGTTCTTTCGCCAAGCATTCTGCATTTAGAAATGAAAGTTACGGTGTCCTTCGGAAGAGACCTTAAAATCCGATTACCCGTGTCACGGCAGGCGCAGATCGGTAAAGAACCTTCCCGGCAAATTGATATGAACGCACTGCCAAGTTTTAAATTTCTACCACTTGACCTATTGCTGTTGACGTCTCTATATAAGACAAATATTTTTGACTGGGAAGTAAAATCCGATTTATTCAACCAATATGTCCATCTGTTTATGTTACTCAAATCCCAATAATTTGTCGTTTCGTTTTCTAACCAGAAATGATGACATTGAGACAGTTTGACCTTCGGCTAAATGTAAAACACTTGGCAATGATTGAATGTCTCATGGCGAGAATGTTTGATTCACCTGCTGAATTTACCGATTTTCTCCGGATACTTCCATTGTTATGAACAACAATGTTTTAAACAGAGACCATACTTTAAAAGTCTTAACAGTGAAATATAACAGTATAGACTTATCAAGGCTCTCAAAAACCTTGAAAACTGGCAAATACTGTTAAAAAAAAGATGTAAGGCGGGTGATCCGGAAGGTTAAGCATTTAATAAGGTCTTTAATGTATATACTAATATAAACATTATAGATATACTGAAACAATGCTGATATTTTCAAGAAATGCATCTTTATTTTAAAAAGACAAACAATACCAATACATAATTTGAAAGACATAACAACATAAAAAAATAAATTAACATCACGAAAACATTTGAACACTCTCTCTCTCTCTCTCTCTCTCTCTCTCTCTCTCTCACACACACACACACACACACACACACACATACACATATATATATATATATATATATATATATATATATATATATATATATATATATATATATATATATATATATAAATTATAATCATACATGTTGGTTGTACTTATATTGTGGAATATTGTTCAGAGTTGAGTCGACATTTGTATGAGAGTGCGAATATTTGCATCGAGAGACAATATTTCACAATATCAGTTCAATGACCGTTTTATTATATAGCAAAATATGTTTTGTTTACTTCAAACCAATATGTTATCTTAAACACCTTATTAACTCACAACGAATCCATACTGCACTATTTCTTGTATAAGAATACAGATACTAGTGCAATATGACAACAGCACAGCGATGTCGTCTTCAGTCATGTTAAAAAAACAGTATGACATCATAAACGACAGTGTTATTACCAAAGTGTATAATATCATAACAGATTCGTCTTAAACACCTTTTTAACTTACAACGCATGCATACTGCACTAGTTTTTGTATCAGTGCAATATGACAACAGCACAGCAATATCGTCTTCAGCCATGTTACAACAATAGCATGACGTCATAAACGACAGTGCCGTGTACCAAAGTGTACTATATAATAATAGATTTGAGAAACCTCTTACCAAAACCAAGTTATCGTGCAAAAATCAAATTGTAATTGCACCGTAACATCAGGAGATTTGTCGGTTAATTTCTATGAAAAACATATAATGCAATATATTAATAGTGATATAAATAAACTATTTCGACACAACTGTTTATGTATGAACACAAATAAATATATTTCAAATAAAATAAAATATTTTCATTAATTGTTCAAAAATTTTATGAAAATCTACACATTAATTTTCAAAATTTTTAATAATCAAACAACTGCTCATATAATAAATAGATTCACTATGTCATGAAAATGTCATTTGCAAGAAAATAAAGAAAAACAATATTGACCTGTCTGTTTGACCTTGCATTGCATTAGGAATATACATGGGAAATGTTAGAATTTGGAATCAACATGCAGTGCAAATGTATTTGTCGAAGGAAATAGACACCTGTGTTCCTTATGCATAAATGTACTTTTCTATATTTTTAATCTAATTTAATTTAAAAGATTTAATCTCAAGAAGACAAATAATGTTGACCTATACAGTTAAACCTTTTACAATTTCTTGAGCATAAGAAGTTTGAGGATTGATTTGTGGTAATTTCTCTTTACAAAATTCTTTGGAGACGCAAATTTAGGTGTCGAAAATTCGGCGGTAATCGAATAAACGAAGTACCATTAATAGAATAATTAAAATACAATTACCTTACCACCGAGACCAAAAAACTTCCAAAAAATCTAATGTATTCGAAATACCGAAGTTCGGCTAATTGAAGTCAAACAGTAATTTACAAAAATATTTATACAAATATAACTATCACCATCACTGTCAACAAACGGCTAAATTCATGAAAAGAAACATATCAGTTCATGTCCAAATCAAAATGCAAAAATAAGTGAAAACCAGACAAGTGAAAGGTAAACACAACCTTTACAACTAGCTTCGCCCGTCACTTGTATAATCGAAATTGCTTAAGAAATAAAAAATTGTTATTGGAAATTGATAAGAGTAAATTTTACACATAAACCTTTCATTCAACATGAAAATTAAAAATGTTATAATTCTTGAATAAAAGTAATAAATGTACCAAATAAATATGTGGTCAAGAATTGAAAATACAAAATATAACATCCTTATAATAAAATGGTTAAAAGTTGGCTACACTACAGTAATAACAACTGAATATTTGATCTCTCTCTCTCTCTCTCTCTCTCTCTCTCTCTCTCTCTCTCTCCGTGCGCGTGTGTGTGTTAATAAAATACAAACATACTAAAACATGTCCATTTAAAAGACAAGAGGCTTTCATCTTGAATAGCAAAACACTGTAAGCACAAAATGGTGTGTGTGTGTGTGTGTGTGTGTGTGTGTGTGTGTGTGTGTGTGTGTTGTTGTTGTTTGTTGTTGTTGTTGTTGTTGTTGTTCAGGTAAGACAGATGCTGTCTACTTGGACAAAAAACAATAAGCATAAAATGTGGATTAAAATTGGAAATAAATTCCAAAATAACTTCTCAACACACACACACACACACACACACACACACACACACACACATGTTAAAATATAGTTACGTAGTAACACACATACGACTTATCTAATAGGACACATATATTGGCGACAACACAATACCGTTAAATCACATAAAGAACCAAATATAACATGATTCAATAGACATAAACAGTTACAAAACCACTCATTAAAACTCACTCCGCAATAAAAACACATATATTGGCGACAACACAATACCGTTAAATCACATAAAGAACTTATACAACATGATTCAATCGACATAAACAATCATTCAAAATCAATTTACAATGAAAACACATACATTTGTATATTGGCGACAACACAATGCCGTTAAATCACATAGAGAACCTAATACAACATGATTCAATCGACATAAACAATCATTCAAAATCATTTTACAATGAAAAAACATACATTTGTATATTGGCGACAACACAATGCCATTAAATCACATAGAGAACCTAATACAACATGATTCAATCGACATAAACAATCATTCAAATTCATTTTACAATGAAAACACATACATTTGTATATTGGTGACAACACAATACCGTTAAATCACATAGAGAACCTAATACAACATGATTCAATCGACATAAACAATCATTCAAATTCATTTTACAATGAAAACACATACATTTGTATATTGGCGACAAAACAATACCGTTAAATCACATAGAGAACCTAATACAAAATGATTCAATCGACATAAACAATCATTCAAATTCATTTTACAATAAAAACACATACATTTGTATATAGGCGACAAAACAATACCGTTAAATCACATAAAAAAACCAAATATAACATGATTCAGTTGACACAAACAATTACAAAAGCACTCATACTAATTCATTTTGCAATGAAAACACATATATTGGCGACAACTCATAATAGTTAAATACCAAAATTACCAAACAATTATATATTAAATATTTATGACACACGAAGCTATATTTCAAGAGTAGGTACACAAATATTTTGTCTTCGTAAAAAATGTCTAAATACAGAATTTTGAATTATAATCTGAAAAATATTTATACAGCTACAATACTTATAACTGGTAACAAAAATGAGAAAGTAAAATTAATTTTTTTATTGATTTGAAAAAGAGAAAACAAATTTCTTGGATCTATGCCACAAATATTTTTAACGAAAAAATACAAAAAGAAAATATATTAACATATACATACGTATCAAAAAGTAATTAATGTTTCTAATGGATTTCAAACAAAGTGTGGGTCTATATCACAAATAGTTTAAAAAAAAGAAAATACACTCACATATAATAAACATCAAAAAGAAATTGGTTTTTGCAATGGGTTTCAATCAAAAAATTAAATTTTTGTTTTCTGTCACAAATATCTTCAACAAAAATAAGAAAAAAAATATGCGCACATATAAATATATGCAAATATCTAACAATATTCATTTTTTTAAAAAGAAAATTAAATATTTGGTCTCTGTCGGAAAAAAAAGAAAAATGCCCACATATAAATAAGTATCAAAAAGTTATTATTTTTCTAATGAATTTCAAAAAGGAAAATAAATTTGGGGTTTATGTAACAAATATCTCTAAAGAAAAAAATATGCATCCAAGTATCTAACAATAAAAGCAATTAATTTTTCTGATGGATTTTTTTTTTTTGGTGTCTGTCACAAATATCTTTAACAAAAATAAAAAAAATATTTGCTCACATATAAATGCATCTAAGTATATTAAAAAAGTAAAAATAAATTCTAAAAGAAAGCTTAATTTTGGGTCTCTGAAACAAATATTTTAACCAACATTTGAAAAGGTATCAAAAAGTTATTAATTTTTCAAATGGATTTCAAAAAGAAAAAATAAATTTTGTGGGTCTCTGTCGCAAATATTAAAAAAAGAAAATTTACCCATTTAAATAAAGTGTAAAAAATAATTAATTCTTCTGATGGATTTCAAAAAGAAAACAAATGTTTTGATGAGACACGCTATAATTAGCAACTGTCACTAAATTTTAAAATTAAAGTTCCTGACAAATTAACCTGTCACAGCTATTTAGTAACACCTATCTATATTTCCGCTAACAAAAAACTGGATGATAAATGTCTGTATGGTTGAAAAATAATACTTCAAAAATTGAGCTAAACTCCGACCGGAAGTTTAGAAAAATAGCCATTAAGGGGGAAACTACTCTAAATAAAATCTCTGACAAACATTCCCTTAAAAATAGTTCTACTATAGTCCGTTTTAAAATAACTATTTTTCGTTATTATGTTGGACAATATAGTGTAGTTATACTTAAATGATACGGACTATAAATCAGTACACGTGTTTGTAAATCGGCAGCCATTGTTGTAGACAATGGGTAACGGTACTTGCTGTATAGTTCCTCGTGTCATAGTTTGCGCGAGCGGACCCACGACAACCGAAATAATGAAAAAAATCCCCAAAATCACCACGAACAATATGGTCATAACGTTGAAGTTCGTTGGGCATGTCTAAAGTGAATATCATCATTTCAATTTTTAGGAAAAATATTAAAAATATCTATGTTCCATTTCTATTGAAGAAAATCGTCATTTAAACGCAAATTTAATTAGTCTTTTACCACAACCAATGCCAAATTCCCCCCACTGAGCTTAACATGCGTTTCTATACACCAAAGTATTTTGTACACTTTTTGAAAGTGGAGTAGTCTCCCTTTGTAGGAATTCTCTAGAAAGTTTCACCTCCTGGTAGTTGCTACTATAATCTGTTAGCGTACAGTTTAAAGCACCCAGCCAACAAGACACAACTGTGTTATTAAATACAACACAAAACATTGGATATACTAGCAAAGTTAACATTCATAAAAATTGTTTTCTTTTATGTTATCAGACAAATCTTTCATAATCACTCCCTATAGTAGACGATGGTTTGCATTTTGTCGTAGCCGTTTGATTTGACGAAGATAAGATTAAAGTGACCTTCTCGTCATCTTTTTTCAACAAACTACATGTCAATACTCTAAATATCCCCTGTAGTGTTCTCCATACTTCTTTCCTGAACTGGTCACTCATTAAGATGTAAATCCAAAAGTTCAGGTTGTAACCAATCAGGGACAAAATTATTGAATAGGCCGTCCAGCGAGTATCTGCCTCTTCTGAAAAAACTTTCCTGTATTTGTCGGCTGTCAATTCGTAAATATATATGGCGAAACTCACAGCATCTTGCATTTCAGTAATAATGACAACAAACATTACAATTAGAACCATCCCCGAAATTCTTCTTGCTTGTGTGTTTATTTTGTTAGCTGCACTTGCTGTATCTCTAATTTCACGGCCTTTTATTAGAGCGTAAACAAGTACAGTTGTCACCAATACGAGTACGCAACATGGCAGAAACCTGGAAAAGAAACCACTAAACGCATAATAGATCTGTAGCGACGTTTTATTCTCGTCATAACCTTTGCCGAGCACACTTGACAGTCGTCGCTCACATCCGTCGGGTCCTTCTGTATCATCCATGAATACATTCTTGATAACATATCCTGGTACACGGTGTATGTCCATGCTGATTGTTAGGACGAAATGCAAGATAAAAGCAAATAGTAGACAACATATCATAGAAAAAACGGAAGTTTTTTTATTGCAAAGTCTTTTAGCTTTAAACGGATAGCAGACGACAATTAGCCTCTGTATTCCAAGTACAACGGTGATCCAGTTTGACGTCGTACGAAAAATTCTTTGCATCACATAAAGAACATAATCAAAAACACAGAAATCATAAGGGACGTATGTTTTATAGTTCCCCAATGTAAAGTGATAGAAATTACTTGGAAGGAACGTTAGGCAAACCATACCGTCGGTGAATGCTAAAAATACCAGAATAATTGTAGTTGCTGATCGCATAGATTTCCTGACAAACACAGATATAGCTAAAATGTTGGCAAATATAATGTGTATTGCTAAAGCCGGTAGGAAGCAGCCCAAAAGCCAGAAATATATTGGTTCATCCACATAAGCTTGATGGAACAATCGAATCTCATTATCTGATACGGGACTTCTTTTGTTAACCACTTTAGTTTCTTCACATTTATACTCATAAATATAATACATGTAGTCTCTGGTTGCATTTAAAATTGTTTTACATGACAATAACGTTCCGTTTTTACAAAAGTCATATTCATAATTTACACACCGGTCTGTGGTAGCCATGTCTGAGAAGTTAAAAGATTCCTGTAGATATTAATATCAACTTTGAAACAGTGTGGCAGGCTTGATGTCAATCATTATTACAAAATGCTGATGTTTGTTTTCTAATTTTAACGTATCTGAAAAAAACACAACAATAAATTTAAATATTTATGTCTCCGAATCCACAAGTATACATGGATATGTTTGACATCCCATAGTACCAATTTTTTTTATCTCAATTTTGACTGCACACATGGTGGGTGTGACTGGCTAAATAAGAGATGTTTACCCATTCGGAACCCATGGCCTTACATTTCTGATGGAAGTCCAAGTGTTAAACATAATTTGCCAGTTTTAAAGTTTTTAAAGTTGCTATGGCATTGTGATTTGGACATGGATTAGTATGTCTGTTTTTTTTAAATATAATGTATCATCATCAAAAACAAACATACTAATCAATCTTCAAATCACAAATCCAAACTAAAAGTCACAACTTTGAAACTGACAATTAGGTTAGACACGTGAACCTCCATCAGGATAGTGAGGTTAGGTAAAAATAAATTCAGATTTGTTGGTTAGACGTCTTGGTAATATGTTTATGTTATAGTTATTTTGATACTTTGTTATCATGAATTCATGATGCAATGCATTGTATTGCCAGATAAACATTGACTATCAAATCAAAAACAAACATATTATTCCATGACGGAACCACAATCCAGAAACAATAACAAAGTCCCCGCAGTAGGAACAAGCTCTTCAATAACGTATTGATTGGGAAACAATACGCAATAACAAAATAATCTGATTTTGAAAAACACTAAGCTATACTTAAACGCTCTAAGTAATGCCTCAGATAGATTTGGTAAGATTATATTTTTTTACAATTAAAGAGAACGAAAGAAGACAAGAAAAGACATACACATATTTAAATAGCTCATTCTGTTGCACTGCCCTTTTAACTCAATAATTACGAGAAATTGTTGTAAAAATAAATTAGCTAAATTTTGAAAACGAGGAAAAGTCAAATTGTAAAATGACGCGCAAACGACCTTATTGTTTTACATCAACCTTAGCATTAGTATCTTTACTCAAGAATTACGAAAAATTGTAGAAAATAACAAAATCTTTAATTTTTGAAATTTAAAAAAAAATCAATTGCAAAACAACGAGCAGTGAACAAATGCTGACAGATTAGGTTGCCAGATTTTTACTTTGTTTTTGAATTTTGATTTCGACATGGATTGGTATGTTTGTTTTTAATATAAGTTTTAAACATTGAATTTGACATATGTCAATGAAAAATTCGTAAATTGGTATTTAATTATAAAAGACATGAACATTTGGAGCATTTATGCTTAAATAAACAAATGAAATATTATACAGAACAAGAAAAGAGAGCATGTATGCTGAATTAAATAAATTGTTAAACAAATGATAAATTAAATAAAAATAAATAAATAATTGTTATATAGGTTATAAAATCAAAACAGAAAAATCAAAATTCAATAATTCAATTTTATACCTTAGTAAAATAAAATAAAATAAATAAAAACAGATATAAAAATACCTTACCTTCCATATTGTTTTCTTTTTTCAAACTTTTCCATTTTATTTTTCAAAATAGCTAATGTCTGTAAATCGTGCAAATTGATGGCTTGGAAAAAATGAAGCGTATGGATGATTTCTCTATTATTGGTAACATTATAAACATGATTATATAAGTGATTATCCATATAACTCCAATTTGACTTTTTCGTTGATTGGAGGTAGATTAAATCAGCTGTTCGTCATAATATGGTCCTTCCTATTTCAATTAATAATTTATAAATATTAGCCTATTGTAAATTGTAAAATATTCTAATTCAGCTAACTGATGTGAATTTCATCTATCATAGTGAGCTTGAAATAAAAATACAACTGATTCTTCAAATTCTGCTTAGTTTTTAGACTTATACCTCAGTTATGACACCCTAGAAAGGGTACATCGTCTGAAGTTGTATGACAAACTTAATGCCCACTGCGGTAGCTCAGTTGATAGAGCACTCGAAAGTGGGTAGTAATTTCCTTCTCCAAGCACCCAGCATAACGAAATGAAAGTCATGGTTCTTTCGAATAGGAGCTTATAATAAACGATCCCGTGTCACAGAAGTCGTGGCATGATTCAGAACCCGAGTGTATAATTGCATCAGCGCAATGCACAGGCAAAATTTCTGCACCTTCGCTGGCAACATCTAGATATAGTGAAAATTACTTGACTTGGACGTTAAACACCATTACTCAACTCAACTCAACAAACGTAATAACTTCAATTTTTCTTTTTCAACTTCCTTTTTCTATGCAGCAATATACCTGTTTCTCTTTCTTATGTTTATATGTTTCACAATTAATACGCAATGGCACAGCGTGTTCCCATTATGGTATTTTTATACATCGAAACAAACTGCTTAAAAATGAATGTTTAAGATTTCAATTAAAGTTTTTATAGTGATACACATTCTTGACCTTTACCCATCAACATCCGCAACTTCGATATATTTTTCTGGTGTATTAATAAACATAGGTACGGTGCGAGATGGTAGGAAAATGTTTTATACCATCGTTATGTCAAGAAACACCACCGTGTCTACGTTCAAATGCATCGTACAATTAACACGACGTCGCGTGACCATCAAGCAGCCTTTGTGCAGACTTTGTGTGCCCTGAGGGTAAACCAGATAAAAAAATCATGCTTTCGTGCGTGATTCGGGTGCCATCGTGTCTGTTCGAGTAACATCGTATGGCCTTCAGTGGTCATCGTTTTTGCTTCGAATGCCTCTAGGCTGTTGACTAAGTTCGGTGGCTATTTTCGCGCGAATTTCAAAATTCTTTTTTCGTATGACCATCTGTTGTCAATTTCAGAACAGTGTGACGTCGGATTCAAGACAATGGTAGATTACTTTCTTTCTCAAGTATACAGAGTAAAGATTGGACAAACATATAGTTTACATAATCCATAAACCAAAATTTGTAATAATGTCATATACATTTTTTAAAATTTTAATCATTAAATATAATTTTATTTTTATTTTGTTTCTTTATTAAATTATATGAGAGTGAGACATGGCTTTATTTCTTTTTAAAAGAAAAGAGCATTGCGTATTTGAGTGTCGCCGAAGTTTCGTATTCAACGTCCATGATTTATGCAGTTTATGATATATAAATTGTTCATTATATCCTTAAAGTTTCAGTTTTTTATTTGCGACAAACCAAATTCTGTTTAATTAAATTTAAATGGAATTCCTTATTCAACATAAGTATCAATTTTGTTTACAACTTTGCTAAGAACAAAAATAATTATGATCGTTGTTTTGAAGTAGGAAATCCAATTATCATATCATTATCCGTTATTTTCTGTCTACGAGAAAGGTCGATAGGGACATTTTAAATGTATGGTGGCATATATCTGCCATCAGGGCAGTTTGCAAGCGATAATACATTTTGAACAGGGTCTCGGTGTATAGCCGTTTATGGATCACAGCGCATCTTATACAGCCTAGATTCGAACCCTATCTCGACAAGTAAAGTTGGAGAAATGATGTTATACGTCTATATTGGGGCGGTCAGTTCTGAAATGGTGGATTGTTGGAGAAAAAAACCATCAATCTTCGGACCACTGCGGTAGCTCAGATGGTCGAGTGCTCGCTCCGTAAGTGGAAGGTCGTCGGTTCGAACCCCGGCTGGGTCTGACCCAAGAATTAAAAATGGGTAGTGACTGTTCTTTCGCCAAGCACTCGGCTTTACGAAATGAAAGTCACGATTCTTTCGGATAGGAAAATAATATAAACGAGGTCCTGTGGCTTTGTAGGCTTGGCAGAATAATGAACCCTGCTGTATAATGCCATCGGCGCAACGCTCATGCCAAATTTCTCTACCTTCGTCTATAGCTGCCGATGTCTCGATATAAGTGAAATATTCTTGACTGGGACGTTAAACACCATTACTCAACTCAACTCTCCGACTTTCGGAAGGGAAAACTAACTTGCAAACTTTCTCACACTAACATCTGTCCCGAGTAGGATTCGAACTTAAGCGGTTTGAGAGGCACTGTGATCCAAAAATGCGCTTTATATCACTCAGTCACCGATACCCCTTCAAGATAAGTTATCACGACTACTGTCGGAACCACTCGGTTTGTGACAGTAAAATACTCTTCATATCCATAGAAAATCAAATAAAGTTGAATAAAGATTGATATTTTTCGTTTACTTATACCTAGTCGTAACAGAAAATCTGCATGCGCATCCGCGATAAGCCCTGCGTATTTCTGCACAGGGTAAAACGTTGGCGCTATGGGAAAAAACCAGGCAAAGTGCGGATTCTGTTGCGCATATGACGTAAAACGTCACCAACGACATCATCTCCGGTGTAAACATCGCCATTTTCGCCATGTAAAATTCCCATACGCCAACATTTTCCTTACTAAGGACATACTTTATGACAATCGCAGATTTACCGTTACGAATAGGTCAGGTAAGAGAAAAATATCAATCTCTATTCAAATTTATTTAATTTTCTATGGATATGAAGAGCCACAAACAGAGTGGTTCCTACGGTAGGATCTGTCCCGAGTGGGATTCGAACTGAAGCGGTTTGAGAGGCACTATGTTCCAAAAATGCGCGCTTTAGATCATTCGGTCACCGATGCCCCTTCAAGATAAGTATCACGACTAGAATATATGTGATGACACATATATGCCACCATACAAAGATTGTGAAGCCAGCTCCTCTATAACGGTATAGAACAGTTGTTGAGTTCTCCCTTAGTCACCGATGCCCCTTCAAGATAAGTTATCACGACTAGAATAAATCTGATGGCACATAGACGCCACCATACAAAAATTGTGAAACCAGCTCCTCTATAACGGTATCGAACAGTTGTTGAATTCTACCTTTAACTCAAGATGTTAAGCTCATTATCGATGCATATCAGCCTTTGATAGAAAATCAGATCTCATAATTAGACGGTACCGTTATAAAAATACTTAGAGATAGCGCGTCAAGTTTGTCTCACCTGGCCGTTTGACCTTTAATTTGAATATTATGTTAAGCTAGTAGACTTTGTGATTTAGGTAAGATAGTATGTTTCATTACCAAAACTACGTATGCACAGTACCAAGTGTTACTATCATCTATACATACATGTATATATCAACTTTATATAACATAATAAATGTCTGTTTGAATATTCAAATAAAAGGTCAAACGGTCAGGTCAAACTCGACGCACTATACTGCTTATTTTTAATGTTCAATACTGTATGATAGACAAACAGTAAGTACAGACCTGTCGAAAGTTTAACACTGAGATAATGAAAAGAAAACAAAGCTCGTCAGCCGATTGGACGATGTGCGGATAGACAGTTGCCGAAAGAAAGATAGCAGTAGACGGAAAGCTGTGAAGATGCTGTATATGTAAGCCAACTCTGAAGTGTTTATACGAAAATAAAAAAATCGCGAAAGTAAATCTACGCGAAAAAAGGAAATAATATTATTTATGCAAAATATTTACCAATAGTCCATATCGAGAAAATTGTTTTGGAAAAAGAATCGCGAAAATTAATATCCGCGAATAAAAGTTTGTTTACAGTAAAACAGGTAATGGAGAGTCAAAGGACTCGGCACTCAGTTGTAAGTTAAGTGTTAAACTTTCCAGGTCTATACCGTATGGGGGAAAACCTTAAATCTCTGGTCTTCAGTATATTCCAGTAGAACAATGTTATTTTCTGATATGAGCAGAATATTTGTAATTCTAATATGCCAATCCTAACATATACAAATGGTAAAAAAGTTCATAGTATGACTGGTTAAATATCAAACAATCTTTTCTTTTTTCTTTTTTCTGCAAATTGAACGCTGTGTGAGTATATTGAAAACATGGACTAGGCTCTGGATTTGGACCGTGATCTCGACTCTGTACCCTGGACTTGAACTCAAGATTTGAACGCTCGACTTGGGCCCCGAACTTGGACTCTTGTACTGTAGGCCCTTGATTCTGGATTAGGACGTGGACTTGGACCCTGAACTTGGACTCTAGACGCTGGTATTGGTCTCTGGATTTGGACCCTGGACTTAGACAAATCACCAAAAGTCACATAATGCATAGATAATATTTACTGGTGATGTAGAGGCAAAAATTGACACGCAAAGATAAAAATCTTAAATCCAAGTCCCATGAGAGTTTGGGTCTAGAGTTCAACTCCAGAGTCCTAGAGCCCAAGTACAGAGTCCAAGTCTTGAGTTCAAGTCCAGATTCCAAGTCTAATGTCCAAAGCCCAAAGTCTGAGTCTTGTGTCCAAAATCCAAGTCCAGTACAGGTCCAAGTCCAGTTCAGGTTTTACATTATGCCGGCTGGGTGTAATGTTTGGAAAGATTATAATTATGTTGTTAGTTCTGTCGTACAATATATCACATTTTAGTGGGGATGAGTAATGTATTTTAGGGCTGTTAATAACGCTAAAGAGTTGATGAACTTTTCCAATTTCAGGGTTCTCTTCATAACTTAGCACTTACTATAAACCAACTTTTGCTCGTGTGCGATTAACTTTCGCGCGTAAAAATATTCGCGAAAGTTAATCGACGCGAACATGTTTTTTAAAAATGGTATTAATTATACCATTTTCTTATGGCAAGAAAATCGCGAAAGTTAATTGCCGCGAATAAAAGCTGTTTTACAGTATTCCCATCCGAGGCCTCAATGGCTTGGATGTTGAGACTTCAAAATTAAATGGGTTCTATCATTTTTTCAGGACTGCATTGACTGAGAGTAATGGTGGCAGACTATAGTGGGTTTAATCACGACCGAATCGTTAGTAGTGTTGACGTTCTGACGTCCGGCCGAGTTTCTATTCCGGGACGAGGCAACAGTGTCTTGGAAGTTATAACGTTCCGTAACAGTGCCAATCCACACATGCAAAGGGTAAAAAAGTTCATAATATCAAACAATCTTGTTTTTCTATAAAACGATGTTTATAATATCAGGGGAGATTATCCTGTTAGTACTGTCGTACTATATATCACAAGTGATGTATTTTATGCCTGTTAATAATTCTTAAGCGTTTATGAACTTAATATACAATTTCAGCCTTTTCTCCACAAGTAAGAGCACGGTTAATCTCAATCAGAGGTCTCAATGGCTAAGGTGTTTGCAGCAGCTGTAAAGACATCACAATAATGGGATTTATCTTTGGTTCCAGACCGCAGTGGCTAGGGAATTATGGCGCCCGGCTATAGTGGATTCTGTCCCGGTCCGTGTCCTAAATGTGCTTCCGTACCTTACATATTCTAATTCCAATCCGAGGTCTTAGTGACTAGGATGTTTGCAGCCGTAAAGACATTACAATATTGACATTCATCCTTATTTCCGGACGGCAGTGGCTTGAGTATTATGGCGCCCGGCTATATTGGGTTCTGTCCCGGTCTGTGTCCTAAATGCGCTTCCGTACTTTACACATTCCAATCCCAATCCGAGGTTTTAGTGGCTAGGATGTTTGCAGCAGCCGTAAAGACGTCACAGCAATGGTATTCATCCTTATTTCCGGACGACAGTGGCTTCGGTATTATGGCGCCCGGCTATATTGGGTTCTGTCCCGGGCCTTGTCCTAAATGCGCTTCCGTGCCTTACACATTCTAATTCCAATCCGAGGTTTTAGTAGCTAGGATGCTCGTAGCAGCCGTAAAGACATCACAATAATGTGATTTATCCTAATTTCCGAACCGCAGTGGCAAGAGAATTATGGCACCCGTGGATTCTATCCCGGTCCGAGACAACAGCCGTATTTCGTGTCCTAAATGCGCCTCCGTACCTTACATTTTAATATTATTTCATCATATCTGAGTAATTTGTGTCTAGACCAGATAATTTAATGATGTTTTAAGCCCCAGTCCAGAATTAACTTATATCGAGGCAATCAGTTCAAGAATAATGCAGGAAACGGGAGTGTCCGTAGAAAACCACCGACATTCGGAAAAGCGAACTGACAACTGTCTTTAACTAGGATTAGTCCCGAGTCGGGTTGGAACCTAGGTGGTCAGAGAAGCGTTGTAATCTGTAAGCGTGTGTCTTAGATCACTCGCCGACTGAAGCCCCCTTACATCAGATACTGGTAAGGAGACTGACGAGAGTTAGAAAAATAGATTTAAATTCATAACGTCAGGTTTCTGGGACAAGCAATCTAGATCTTTTTCGTGACGGATTCATCATTGCTGTGGCATTCTCTTAAATGACAAACAGACCGAGATTGAACGTTAAGAATGTTTACTGAAACAGTAGAGTGAAAGGTTAAAACACAAACAAGGCCTGTCGAAAGTTTAATGCTTAAATAACTAATTTTCTTTAGCTCATCTCGGCCCATCGTTAGCAACATCTCGATAACTTTTTTTTCGGCAGATGTTATCGATGTCTCTGCACTTTTTCGATCACTAACTGTCCATATCTCGGTCACTCGGTAATCGAGTTTTGACTCTTTTTCTTCACCCCGATGTTAAACTTCCGACAGGCCTGTACTGTAACCATAATTTTAAACAACATCTGTGTTCGAGTCTCCTGATCATAGCAACTTGTTATAAATACATAGCTTTAGTTTAAGTTTTTGAGTATGTTACTTTTTATTATACCATATAGAATATTCACATTTTGTGTATACATTCATAAAATGTTTTGTTGTTCATAATAATAATAATAATAATAATATAATAATAATATATCCCCAACACCACACACCACCATCATCATCATCATCTTTATCATTATCATCACCGCTATTATTATTTCCATCATCATCATCATCATCATCATCATCATCATCATCATCATCATCATCAAAGAAATAATAATATAATAATAATGATGATGGCGCATTCAATTCTTTAAGTCGTGACTAGAATGTTTCTGAAATAACTTTTGCTACCACATGGCTTAATAATAATAATAATAATAATAATAATAATGTCATAAACCATTTTTTTTAATTATTTAATACATTCAAAAATAGTATATAACAATATATTGTTTGTCATATACCCTTTTTCAATGTAGTAAACGATAAAATTCAAAACTGGTATAACATAATAATAATAATAATATAATAATAATAATAATAGTGATGATGATGATAAGTGCATGTCATTTGAATCTAATGATTATTAAAATATATTTTTTTATGAAAAAAAAATGTAAAAAGTATCATATTTCGTAAATACAAACAGATGGATTACTAAAATAGAAAAATGTTCCCTTTCACCACAATATTTACAATTAATAGTAACTAAAGTTTGACGGTTTTGTCAACAGAATTATATGTATGGTCATTTTATAACTCCGGTAAATATGATGAGCTTGTTCGCTCTTGTTCGTCAGATTTACAAATATTAATCTTTCTTAGAGCACCTTGTATCCGCATCCGAAATTGTCGACTCATAATAATGTAAATCCAAAAATTACAATGGTACCCTAGAACTGACAGCAAAAATCCGAACGCATCCCAAATACTGTCAACATATTCGGATAGGATCTGAGTTCCTGAAGGATTCTCAGATTCATATACGTATATACTAAATGCAATAACATCCTGGGTTTCTGCCAAAACAAAAACAATAGCCACCGCCAGCACCATTGACGTGATTCGTCTTACTCGCTCGTCGTATACCGTAGTTTCACTCGCTATATGTCCAGCGATGTCACCCCTCGTCCGCAGTTTGACGATGAGATAGATGGTCACTACCATTAGTAGTACGCATGGTAACAGTTTAGACATGACGCCATTGATGACGTAATAGGCCGAGGTGTTCATATTCAGCAATGAGTGGTATTCAAAAATGCAGCCATCATACTCACCGATCGTCAAATTTGCCAGAGACTTAGGGACTCGGTGAATGTATACGGAAACCAGAGGCTGTAATTCAAGTAGTGCAGATAGGATAAAAGCACAGGCGCAAACTGCAATTGAAGACGATCGGGTACATATCCTTTTTGCTTTCAGCGGACGGCAGACGATGACAAACCTCTGAATACCTAGCGCCACTGTTATCCAATTGGAGGTTGTCCGAAATATCCGTTGAAAAGTGAATCCCATGTAATGGTCAACAAAGCACCAGTAATATGGCACATAAGTTTTGTGATGACCTAAGGTGTTAAAATAGAAGCTTGTTGGAAGAACACTAATACACACACACGAATCTGTTATGGCCAGAGCAATCAGCAAAATCGTTGTCGGTGACCTCATTGATTTCACCGCAAACGTCCAAACGACTAAGATGTTGGTCAAAAATGTAAATATCGCCAACACCGGAAGTATGTAACCATTGATGATTTCCGTTTCCGGAAGAGCTGATTTCCTGTATAAATCATCAAACGCGTATTTCTTGTATAAATAATCAAACGTGTAGTCCAGACCACCATGATTGACATCCTTTTTCGCGCCATAATCGTAAGTGGAATTCTCATTCTCAAAATTGTCATAAGTTATATTAAAATTCCCACCATAATAGTATGAGTAGTTATCATAGTTGTTGTAAGTTATATCGTAATACATCGCGTTCTCCCAGTCAGACGTGGTAGTGAAAATGTTGTGTTTTTGCAGAGAAACTTGCACATATATCTTGTAATATAATAAGTTTTTTACTGCTGTATAATTGTATAACCATATATAACACTAGTTATTTTGGTGTATATTATATATCTTTAAACTAGGCTTAGCGGACGGTAATTAAAGATCCCAGTAATAATAAGAAAATATGATAATTAACAATATTAATTACACGATAATGAAACTAAAGTGATCTTAACAAATTAATAATTGTTAATTTCATGCATGCCTAACTAATGTTAGGTACTTCTGACAGAGAGTGATTACCGCATTACAACTCTCTCTCTCTCTCTCTCTCTCTCTCTCTCTCTCTCTCTCTCTCTCTCTCTCTCTCTCTGGATTTTGTATACGACGATGTGATAGAAACAGCGGAGGGCAATTTTGTTTGTAGGGATATTGTCCCAAATAACCCCCAATAATCTAACCGTGTTCCATTTAAAATAGCCTTTTGGGGCATTTCAACTATCTTGCCCTTGATTTGTGGCTTGAAGATTTGTCTCAACATCGTTGGATTGGTTGATTCATTCATTCATTCATTTATTCATTCATTCATTCATTCATTCATTCATTCAGTTGTACGTCCCAGTCAAGAACAATTCACTTATTTCGAGACGTCGCCAGCAATAGGTAAAGTGGCAAAACATTACCATTGCAGTGCGTTCTTGGCAATGTACAGATGTTTTTTTAACATGCCACGGGACATCGGTTTTAATGTCTCTTCTAAATGATCCCGTGACTTACATTTCTAAATACCTAGTACATGGCGAAAGAACAACAACTAACAGTTTTGAAGTCTTGGTCAGATCCGACCGGGTTTCGAACCCACGACCTCCCACAAGCATTCTGGCCACTGAGTCAGCGTAGTGGATCCAAAATCGTTGGTTGGAGGTGTCCCCAATTAGACGATGATGGAGCCGGGTTGACTGATAAAACTGAGTATCGTATGTATATATAGCAACAAGAATGTGTCTAGATTCACAAGTTCACTGGTATAATCGAGCACCGTATCTATAGCAACAAGAATGTTTCTAGAGCCACAGGGTCACTGGTACTAGCGAGCACTGTGTCTATAACAAGAAAGAATGTGTCTATAGCCAGAGGGTCACTAGTATTATTGAGCATCGAATCTATAGCAACAAGAATGTGTCTAGAGCCACAGGGTCATTGGTACTATCTAGCACCGTGTCCATAATGTTCAACCAAGACAACGAATCCCATAACCGAGTTTCATATCTGGAACAACTAAGTTCTACGGGTCTTTCAATACACTGACTTCGGAATTAGACCTAGAGCCAAAGGGCCACTAACATTTTCGATTACCGATTCTATAGCAACAAGAATGTGTCTAGAGCCACAAGCTTACTGGTATTATCGAGCACTGTATCTATACCAATAAGAATGTGTCTAGAGTCACAAGGCCACTGGTACTATCGAGCACCGTGTCCATAACAACCAAGAATGTGTCTAGAGCCACACGGTCATTGGTACTATCGAGCACCGTGTCCATTACAACCAAGACAACGAATCCCATAACCGAGTTTCATATCTAGAACAACTAAGTTCTACGGGTCTTTCAGTACACTGACTTAGGAATTAGACCTAGAAACAAATACATGTATAACGTACTCGTAGATATCTAAAATAAACTAATTTATCATTTTTTTTTATTTGTTAAAAATAGCAAAAAAAGACAGATTTTAAAATACAGACATACATTTAATACAACAATAGTGCAGTACAGACCTGTCGAAAGTTTAACACTTAGCTTACGGAAAAAGAGTCGAAGTTTTGCGAACTTGATATTTAAACCTAGTGTCGCGATATAAGTAACAAGGGGCCGAGATGAGTTGCTGATTCGATAGTAATTGACGTATCGCCGGCCATGCCTTTTATGTTCCAACATTTGCCGCCATCACGGTACCAAAGCAGCGTCACGGCAACTGTCAGTGATGTCATTAAATAGCACAATTCAGGTCAAGTTTTCATTCCTTTTGTGTGTAATTCAAGCATGTCGGAACATTGTGGGCGTGTTCGGCGACTACTCAATCCGTTACTAATCCGTGAGCTCAGTGTTTAACTTTATATTGTTACCAAGTGTCGAAAAACTGCCGAAAAAAATATGGAAGCTGTCGCGATATAAGTAATATGGAGCCGAGATGAGTCGCCGATACGTTACTAATCCGTTACTAATCTATGAGCTTAATGTTAATTTTTGACAGGCCTTTACTGTATCTAGTGCATGACAATTGAAAAAATATATAATTGTTAAATGACTTCGTAGATATATGATAAAACCATTCTATGCATTGTGTCTTTAAAGTTGTAACATGCAGTTTTATTGTACCCTCCTACACCTCCATAACGACAAGATGACGTATTTAGTTGACATTTATGACCGGATTATGGCCTTCTCCATGTAACGGATTCTAACAGCTGATTATAGTACAAACTATCAAAGTCAGTTACTTATTTCAGAAGTTAAAAAAACTTGCACATGTATTCAAAAAAACATAATCAATGTGGATAAAATTGTATAATAATTAGGCCATCTTCAGTGGTTTAAAAGGACCTATTACGTCATTGGTCCCTAATTAAATTATAGGCCCATAAAATCATGGCCCATCTTTCAGTAAAAAAACAAACATACTAATGCGGATGTTTCGGGTTACGCACTCTCTCATCTTTGAAAATAAAAAGCGTCCACGGCACGGAGTACGGTAGCCCGAAACAGCCATATTTATGCCCAGTACGTGCAGTTCAAAATCAAGCAAATCATAATAGTCCGTTGCACATTGCAGGGGCATCGATGGCCGACTAGTCTTATTATGAACTTGCGGAACACAGCCAGGTTCGAGTCCCACTCGGATGCTAGTTTGAGAAAGTTTACAAGTCAATTTGTCGATGGTCTTCTCCGGGCGCTCAGGTTTCTTCCTTATCCCTGAACTAGATTCCTTGATATAAGTAAAAACAATCTTGACAAGGGCGTAAAACTCCACTCCACTCATAACATGTTTAACAGTTCGTAGATATTGAGTGCTAATTGGGTTCAAAACATGAAAATCACAAGCCAAGGCATACCATAATCGGCACCTCACCTCAAACATCTTTTTTCAAAAAAAAAAAAAAAAAAATTTTAATTGGGGCTAATAATTGTTATGTACAAACACAAGAATCGTAATGAGATCAATTGCTATACGGTCACCAAGAAAACCATTTATATCAAAATTGTCCTAGAAATGACAAAATGGTTCACATTTCATTGCAGTTAAATACTTAATTAACGTTTGACTTAAAAGAAGCTATGAACAGGATTGGACTGGAATGAATTTCTTGGTGGGATTGGACTCGGATAAAAAATATATAATTATGTAATGTACATTTAAAAACTATAAATTCTCTATTCATTATTAAGTTATAATCTCGATACGTCTGGGAATTAACATATCCAGTAATTAGCACATTATAGAAGCAGACAATTATCATAAACAGTATAGAGATAATATGTCTATACTAGTAACTCCTTTTTTCATTGTTACTGTGAATAATAATGACATTAATCAGCAGCTCACAAACATAAAATATAAAATAGTGTGTATAAGATATATTTACAATATACAGCCAAGCCAAAACTGCTGTCTAAAAGCTGCCGAGAGATAGATAACAGCTGATTTAACGCTGCCCAGATAAAGCTCACGAGAGGTCTATTCGTTTATCATGTGGCGGGTGCAACTAGCAAGATAGAATGCTTACCCTTCCGGAGCACCGGGCCTCACTTCCCTGTTGGAATTTCACTTGTTTAACTTCATTTTCAAGTTTTCAAACTTTTAACTTTGCTTTTGGGGATTGTAATTTAAACGTGGATTGGTATATTGTTCTGGATTAGTTAAGTGTTTAACACCCGACATGTCTCTTGGACGCCTGGAAATTTTTACACGAACTAGGACTTTTTAAACAAAGGCAACAAAAATACACAGAAACATGTGTACTGTGGCCACTCCTAATGAAGTCCAACGTGATGAAGTCCAAAGATTGAGGTATCAGGCGAGAAGTTAAAATACAGTTCAATTTTGAGAATAATTTTATTTTGTAATGCCAAAAAGACTTCTTGCCTGTAGCCCTAGACTTTGGATTTCATTAGGCGTCGAAATTGTCAACGCTTAATGGAGTCCGAACATAAGGCGTTGGACTTTATTAGAAGTTGTTACAGTGCACATCGATATAAAACCTCGCCCACAAATGGCAGTTCTAGTTTGAGACCCAGGGACCTAGATTTTTTTTATAAACATCCGTCCGGATCTCCAATATACAGTTATAACAATGATTTTGGTTACTATACGGTTATCAGATGGTATGATAGAATAGTCAAAAGAACTGTAATTTATCATACAGTACAAATATAGATCCAGGTTAGAACCAAATCAAGTGGAAATAATCTAAATATTGGCTGTTGGTCAACAAGTACATGTGCATGACGATTTTCATCGTAATATTTTGTCTGTTTCAATTTTTTTCTCTTTGCATACATTGGAAATAATATAAATGTTGGCTGTTGGTCAACAAGTACATGTGCATGACAATTTTCATCATATTAATATTCTGCTTTAATTTTTTTTCTCTTTGCATACATTGGAAATAATCTAAATGTTAGCTGTTGGTCAATAAGTACATGTACATGGCGGTTGTCATCGCAATATTCCGTCTGCTTCAATGTTTTTGGCTCTTTGCATACATTTGAATCATTGATTTTATATATTAATTTCAAGTACTTCTGCTTGAAAAATTTGCAAAAATATTTAAATGGTATGTGGTAATTAAAATATAAATCTAAGTTAAATATAAATCTGTAGCTACAGTCAAACTTGTCTATAAAGGCCACCCAAGGGAACCAGTAAAAGTGGCCTTTGTGGGCAGGTGGCCTTTATATACAGGTTCAAATAATACGAATAAAGAACAATTGGAATACTTTTCTACTGACCTTTATAAGCAGGTGGCCCTTATATAGAGGTGGCCTTAAAGGCAGGTTGGACTGTATTTACTGTATAAGAAGAAACATCAGTGTTAGAAAACGTTCACGGTTATGATTTTCCGAACTATTTCGAAGTAAGATATTTTCACGGTCCTATTGTAGGAAAAGTGTACCTAGGAAAATAAGCAATGTTCGATGAGAAGATATATTCGCGGTATAAAATTTACCGTGAAAATCGCGAATATTTTTCCCTAGCGAACGTTTCTTCTAATACAGAATATGGATATAGCCCAAGAGCTAGTGGGGTTTGAAATATGTGTCAATGGCCAAAAGCTTTGAAGGTTGTTTCTGATAGAAAAATGTCTGTAGTTTTCGAATTTGGGCGTCTTGTGAATGAACTCGTTTCCGATTTTTTTTCAGACGCGAGTTTTTACACTAGAATCGCATTTTTCAGCCGGTTTTTCGGTAATTTGATAATTCTGCATTATGGACGCGATATGGCCTTAAAATGTCTTATTACTGATGCGGTTATCAAGAATTATGATCATTGTTGACATTTAAGTTAAAAACTTCTTGATACATTTCAGATTTTTTTTTAAAATAACTATTTTAGGAAAAAAATAGACCAAAAATTTTGCGTTTTTTAATATTTTGCCCTCTTTTATGTCTTATAAAAAAATAATAAAAGCATTTAAGTGAAATGTTTTACCATATTGTCACAGCCTAATGTGTTTTGCATTCAATAAAAGTAGCTGCATATCATTTGGTAGGAAATTGCGGCACCCACAGTGGAAAAACTTTCCCCTACCCCAAAAATTGCAAATTTCTCAAAAAATCGATCTTTACTACAAATTTTGCTATTAGTTGCCATACTGATTGTTATACCGTGTAAGCTTTAATACTTGGGTGACAACATTGAAGACCTCTAACTAAAAACTTCTTGTTAAGCATTCAATCTCAATTTTGTGGCCAATTTTAAACAACCGAGTTTTGCGTTTTTACTTAATCTTTATTCGTTAAAGTCTTGTAGCGCATTCAAAAAAGCCTGATTATCAATATACTATTTTATTTAGAATCCCTGATGTTTGTGCTTTATTGTGCAAGTATAATGTATAACACAATCGTCACACAAACCCTTTCACCACAATTTATTCTTCCCCCTACCCCATATGCAATAAATAAGCGAGTTCGCGAGATATTGATTTTACACTTGTGCGTTCTCAGGCAGTGAGATTTTAAACACGGTAGAGTGTTATAACGTAAATTTGTACTTGAAACATATAGTAAATTACGCTGTTAGCTTGTTTATTCAATGCTTTGATTTTTTGTATTATTAAGCAATGATAGTGCCACGCCCTTTTGTATGACTCGGCAGATGGCGCTGCGCAAAGCGTTTGTGTTACGTTTTCTGTCATTGCAAATCACACGTGGTTGCAATTATAGATACTTTCATATGGTTGTTGTTTATGATAAGTAAGAAAAAACTATTCACCCCTTTTTTCTATTGTTTTGTTACCGTTTATATTTCGTGTGAACAAGTTGATTTTATTTAATATTTGTTTTTAAAAAGAATCCGTGTTCACAATAGAATCAATGAAGTTTTGACGCAGATAAGTAATCTGTTTGTTAATTCTATTTGATTCCGTGACTGAATTAAAATCACTGTAAATAATATTTTGCGATTTGTTTGTGATAACTCATTGTCATTTCAATTAGAAGTGTTGCAAAATGGCCAGCACACGGCTGGATACATCTAAGGGGAAACAGATATTACAGGGCGATAGCACAGATGAAACAAATCTTGTTTGTTGCCTTCATGTCGATAAACGTTTCCAAGATATAGAAATTAAACCTTTTGATGAAACAACATGGAGTAAAGTGGCAAAAGTTGCTGAATATCGTCTTTCGAAAACAAAATCCCACAAATATAAACAAATTTGTCAAGATCTTCCTCAAAACTTTGATCCTAAAACCAATGGTTATCACAGAATGTGTTACAAGAACTTCACTGCTGTCTCAAAAAAAGAACTAGAGTCTTTTTCCACTGTAGAAGTAGAAGAAGTTTCTTACACTTTAAGATCCCACACTGAACATTTATCGGACGAAACTTCCTCCTCCGGTATTTTTCTTCCCGTATGTTTGTTTTGTGGCCTCCTGACGAAGGGTAAGAAAAGGGAACAGTTAGGCAATTGTGAAAGTTTGGAAGCGGGAGAAAAAATAAAAAATGCTGCAATGGTTCTGGGTGATACAGATATGATTGCCAGAGTTTGTGATATAGATTTTGTTGCTAAAGAGGTTAAATATCACCATAGCTGCCGAAAACATTACTTAAATCTTTCTGAGAGGTGTATACCCGGGTCTGCTAAGACAGAATATGGCAACATTAGGCTAGGACACGAAAAAAGCATTTAAATGGTTGACCGAATACATAAATAAAAACGTTATAGCACAAGGTCAAGCTGTAACAATTGCCTCCTTGTATGAATATTACACTACAATGCTGATGGACATTGGTCTTGATTGCTCCTCATATACCATCCAGACTTTAGAAGTAAAACTTCTAAATCACTTCAAAGATGATATTTGCATGAGTAAAATAGGTAAACGACAAGGCAAAATATTATATCCAAGCTTTCTAGATACAGATCAGATTATAGGTTTCCATAATACGTTTTTATTAAATTCCAAAGTCACTGAAGCTGCATACCAGTTGCGAAATACAATATTAGAAATGTCAAAGACATGTCCCCAATTACAGAACCCATTGACTGTAAATGAAATACAGAAAGGCCAAGCTAACCCCCCAGACATACTTATGCAGTTTTTTAAACTCTATATACAGGGTCTTCAACAAAAGAACCTTCTGAAAGAATGAATAGATGCATCAGTTCAGCAGCAGATGATGCTTTGTTTGCTGTAACCAATGGCGAAATAAAGCCATCAAAACATTTATGTCTTGGACTGGGTTTTAAAAGTATGACTGGTAGTAGGAAAATTATTGAAGTACTAAATCATTTAGGGCACTCAATAAGTTACCATGTTGCGGAGACACTTGAAACTGAACTTGCAATGACAATATCAGACAGGAATCAGCTAACTCCTGATGGATTACTGAAAATTCCAAACTTGTCAACCGGAACGGCTTGGGATAATTATGATGAAAACACCGAGACTTTGTCTGGAAGCGGAACTTTGCACGACACAGTTGGAATATGTTACCAGAACACTCCCGACGAACAACATTCAATGGGGGACTCTCTAGGAATTCCACAAGTATCCACTACACAAACAAAGTCATTGAAACGTAAACGCTCTTTAGATATTGAGGACCCTATTTTAGAATCTTACAGAAAGCGTCCAAAAATAACAAAATTTCAATATCCCGTAAAAGCAATTTCGGACCCCTCTAATTTAAATGAGACCAGAAAAAGGGATTTAACATGGGTGATTTGTCACCATTTATTTTCTAATATACCCATGTGGTCAGGATGGAATTCTCTAATCACAGTAGATCATCTACCAGAGCAAGTGATAGGCTATATGGACAATATAAGTTTGCCACCGACCCGATTAGATGTGGTGTCGGAAACATTACGTCGATCGCAGATTGTGGCACGGGAATGTTCTGATAACACAGCAATTGTCCACTATGATCTTGCCATAGCTAAACCAGCGATGCAGATACAATCGGAAGAATCACCAAAGTACGACAATATTTTCATATGTTTTGGTCCTTTCCATATAATGTTGGCATATTTTGGCGCTCTTGGTCACTTAATTGAGGGCTCTGGCGGACCATATGTGCTAACCGAGACCAAAGTTCTGGCAGAAGGGTCTCTAAATGGGTTCATAAAAGGGAAGCATTATAACAGATGTCAGAGAATGCATACTATATTATCTCTTTCTTTCCGTATTCTCCATTTTCGGTCTTTTCTGGAAGAGCATGGTCAGATATCTGAATCTTTATACGAGCAGTTAGAACAATTCATTACAAATACTTCTTCAGAAGAAATGCAAAACGTTCTAGAGCAAGAAAATTTAAAATCTATTTTTGATATGTATGAAGCCTTTTCCAATGACACAAGAACTGGAAACCATGGATCAACAGCACAGTATTGGTTTATGTATATTGAATTAGTTGAACTTCTGTTACTTTTCAGTAGATCTTGTCGAACTAACGATCTACTATTTATCTTACTGCTTAGGAAAAATGTGTCCAGTATTTTTTGCAGCTAATAGACCAAACTATGCAAGATGGATGACACGCTATCACTTAAATTTACTTAACATTGATATAAGTCATCCACAAGCAAGAGCAATGCTTGAGAATGGTGGTTTGTCTATAAGACGCTCGAATAAATCATTTTCCAGAATTCCAGTGGACATGACACTTGAGCAGACAATCAATGCTGATGCTGCATCTCGTCTAACTGGCATTTCTGCATTCAGCCAGTCATATACGGCCAGGCGAAGATGGATGATTACACGAAGTGTCCGCAGTGCTATCGTTGGTGCTCTTCTCTCAAAACTGGAATCCGGAAAAAGGGGGATGTGAATCAAGAGCTCAAGCCGTCGCGAATTCAGAGAGATAATAAAGATGTAAGTAGTTTGATCGACTGTATTAAAGCAACTAAGAATCCGTTTGATACAGAGATAAGAAATGAGGATCTCCTGTGCATATCAACTGGTAACAGAGTCAAAGATGATGTGAAAAATGAGATACTTAGTTTGTAAAATATGGCGAGCAATCTTTTCACGACTTTAGAAATGGCTGTTTTGCAGATCCCTCTAGATTTGAAAAACCTATTACAAGAAACAAATTGCGCACTTTTGCATCTTTGGCACTTAAGGTTCGGGTTGAGGTGAAAGCAAAGAAAATCATACAGCTACAGTGTTCACGTGATCTATTTGGTAGGCTTTTGTTTTTGGCAACGACAACAGATATAAACTTGCAGAAAGTTTTTGAATATCCTCTCACTCCCGTGCCGCCAGCTCTTGCACAAATTGACGGGAATATGAATAAAACCGACAAATCAATACTTATGAAAATGTTAGAGAGCAAGGCTCATTCTGATCCTCCAGCTGCAAATCAAATTGATGCTTATGTCGTTGATGCCATGTTCCTTATACAGTTGCTGTCAAACCTACCAGATACTTTTGAAGGTGTAGCCAAAACCATTCTCAAGCTATTATGTAAACTGGCAAAAGAAATACACTTTGTTTGTGACACATATGTCCATCCATCCATCAAAGATATTGAAAGAGATATGCGAGGAAGAGCAGTGGACCAGATATTGTAGTAATGGGCCCAAAAAAAAGCGACCTCATGATTTCCGTTCAGCTTTGAAATCTGCTAATTTCAAGAGGTCATTACTATCGTTTTTGCTACAAGAATGGAAGAATGATAACTATGCTGACATTCTTGCAGGCCATACATTATATTATGCAACAGAGGACCACTGCCATCAATTCTATTGCGAAAATGATGCAACAGTAGTGTGCAGTGAAGTGTCCAATCTTGCCTGTACCCACGAGGAGGCAGATACCAGGATCACCTTACATGTGCAATACATTGCCTCAAGGTCCGATTCTCCTAACGTAGTGGTTAGAGCAAATGACACGGATGTAATGGTTATTTTATTGTATCATTGTCACCAAATACATGCAACATATGGATGGATTCAGGCACTGACGGCACCAATACTAGGCGATTTATTGATCTAACAAAACTGTCCAATGAAATTGGGATCGAAATGTGCCAAGTTCTTCCAGCTATCCATGCTTTCACTGGATGTGATTATACTGCAGCATTTCTTAGAAAAGGTAAAATTAGGCCTTATAATATCGTTGAAAAAAGTGCAACTTTCAGAAGCGTTTTCTCAAATATTGGAACAAATCAAAGAGTTAATGAAAGAGATATGAAGGTAATGGAATCTTTTGTCTGTGAAATGTATGGCAAAAAAAACATTAAAACAGTAAATGAGGCACGATTTGCCATTTTCAGAGAGAAATACGCTCCAACAAATCAAACTGACCCATTAGAAAAGCTCAAAGGAGCCGATCCGAGTTCACTACCTCCTTGTAAAAGTGTTCTTGTTCAGAAAATCCTCCGAACAGAATATGTTGCATATTTTTGGAAACATGCCAATTGCAGTTGTCCTACATTAAATACTCCACAAGAAAATGGATGGAAAAAAGAAAATAACAAGTATGCGATTCACTGGTTTGAAGGTGAACAGATTCCGAAAGATATAAGACTGAAGATGGACAGTACAACTTTTACAGAGGATGACATGGGAGAAGATGAGGATGTACGTGAATCCGACAGTAGTGATAGTGAAGACACTGATGATGAATGAAATTATAATTCTGAATGAATACGAGTTATTTTGAACCAGCCTGTCTAAGAGCACTAACACAGTATATCCCGTGAATTCGCATATCGTTAGCATATTGGGGTAGGGGAAGAATAAATCGTGGGTAATGGGTTAATGTGACGATTTTGTTACACATTATACTTGCACAATAAAGCACACACATCAGGGATTCTAAATAAAATAGTATATTGATAATCAGGCTTTTTTTGAATGCGCTACAAGACTTTAACGAATAAAGATTAAGTAAAAACGCAAAACTCGGTTGTTTAAAATTGGCCACAAAATTGAGATTGAATGCTTAACAAGAAGTTTTTAGTTAGAGGTCTTCAATGTTGTCACCCAAGTATTAAAGCTTACACGGTATAACAATCAGTATGGCAACTAATAGCAAAATTTGTAGTAAAGATCGATTTTTTGAGAAATTTGCAATTTTTGGGGTAGGGGAAAGTTTTTCCACTGTGGGTGCCGCAATTTCCTACCAAATGATATGCAGCTACTTTTATTGAATGCAAAACACATTAGGCTGTGACAATATGGTAAAACATTTCACTTAAATGCTTTTATTATTTTTTTATAAGACATAAAAGAGGGCAAAATATTAAAAACGCAAAATTTTTGGTCTATTTTTTTCCTAAAATAGTTATTTTAAAAAAAAATCTGAAATGTATCAAGAAGTTTTTAACTTAAATGTCAACAATGATCATAATTCTTGATAACCGCATCAGTAATAAGACATTTTAAGGCCATATCGCGTCCATAATGCAGAATTATCAAATTACCGAAAAACCGGCTGAAAAATGCGATTCTAGTGTAAAAACTCGCGTCTGAAAAAAAATCGGAAACGAGTTCATTCACAAGACGCCCAAATTCGAAAACTACAGACATTTTTCTATCAGAAACAACCTTCAAAGCTTTTGGCCATTGACACATATTTCAAACCCCACTAGCTCTTGGGCTAATAGCAGAGTATGCAGTTAAACCTGCCTGTAAAGGTCACTAACGGATCTAGTAAAAGTGACCTTTATAGACAAGTGACCCTCACAGGTTTAAATAATATGAATAAAAAACGACTAAGAAAAAATTTCAGTGGCCTTTAACAGCATTTGATCCTTATATAAGGCAGACTCGACTATACTTAACAAAAATAGTTAAGGACCACATCAAAAACATTATTTCATTTTGTAAAACGTAAATCATATCATTTCATCTTTATACTTCTCAGTCAGAATCTCTCACCGCTGTGAGTTCGAGTTCTACTCAGACCACATGTGGGAAATTGGTTTTCCCTTGCCGTTGGTCTTCACTGGTGCACCCGGTTTCAGTATAATGTTACTGGAGAGTGGTACGATTGTCTGCGGCATACTGACTCTGTGAACTAGCACCTTAGAGTCGCCCCGAGTGCGCGCTGGTACAAGGCAGACCATACAACACATTCGAACTTCACATGCATACACGAACTTGTTTATAGATTAATCCATAGAGATTAATAAAATAGTTCTCGTCGCGAATAGTTAAAAAATGCTGATGTGACGTAACGCAACATTCAACCAACAAACCAACCAATCATATTTCTCATAATTTCATGAGATTTAATTGCATGTATAACAATGCTTACTTTATTTCATCATTTGAAACAAGAAGAGAACAAAAACAAAGTTCAGATGGATGAAATATTTTCAGTTTTCTGATTTTTATGTCAAATTTTACATTGGACTCTAGCTTTTTTTGTTGAGTAATTTTAAGGCAAACTAAATCACAAAAGCATTTTGATACAAACACGGACTTTTTTAATATCTAATTTTGTTTCATTCCATTTTAACTCCATAATTCCTAAAAATACGAATTACTGACGAACTTTTGGTAGATTTTTTAAGATTCAAATTTAAGATACGTTTTATATTTTTCTCTGTAGTTTGTTGCAAAGCAACAAAAACACAGAAACATGTGTGCACTCCGATACAACACCACCCCCATATATTATAGTTCTAGTTTGAGACCCAGGGACCTAGTTAAGGACACTGGTGCTTACTGACACAAAATGTTTTATAAACATCCGGGTCTCCAATATACAGTACAGACCTGTCGAAAGTTTAACATACTGAAAGTCCATGGGTTGATGCAACTCATCTCGTCACCACTTTATCTAAATTAGGCAGTTTTTTTGTGCCAGCTTCTATCCGGGTCTCGGCAGCAGTGTTTTGGTCACTAACTCTCCATATCTCGGTCACTCCTTTGCAGCGCCCCAGTGACTCTTTTTCTCTAGCTCAGTGGTAAATGTTTCCGACAGGCCTGTACCGTCCTGTTAAGACAATGATTTTGGTTACTATACTGTTATCAGATGGCATGCTAGACTAGTCAAAAGAACTGCAATTTATCATACAGTGCATAAAAACCATTATCATTATTATAAAACATAAATAAATTCAGATAAGACCCCAATGAAGTAGAAATAATCTCAATATTGGCAGCTGGTCAACAAGTGCATGACAGGACGATTTGCATTGTAACATTCTGTCTGTTTTAAGTTTTTAGGTTTTATGCAGCTGCTAGATTTGTATAAGAAAACTCAATTTTCAGTGCAAAATACACTACAGACCTATTGAAAGTTTAACACTAAAACACGAACCATGCTCCATTGAAAATAGCCTTTAAAAGCGTTTCAACTAACTTACAAGTGTGGCTGTAAGACTTGTCTAAATATCGTTGGATTCATTCATTCGTTGACTGGGGATGTACGTTCCAGTCAAGACGAATTCACTTATATTAAGACGCCAACAGCAAGTGCATGATTCATTCATTCATTCATTGAATGGGGATGTACGTCACAATCAAGAACAATTCACTTATATCGAGACGTTACCAGCAAGTGCATGACATAACGATTTTCATTGTAACATTCTGTCTGTTAAGTTATTAAGCTTTTTGCAGCTGCTAGATCTGTATAAGAAAACTCAATTTTCAGTGCATAATACACTACGGACCTGTCAAAAGTTTAACACCAAGACACTAAACTAACTAATCTACATGTAGTATGCTTAGCAAAAGAACAGTCACTTTTTATTGTCAAGTCTTGGTCAGACCTGACAAAAGGTCAAACCCACGGCCTCCTACAGTACAGACCTGTCGAAAGTTTAACACTAAGTTAACCAAAAGGAAGCCTCGGCTCGGCTGCCGGATGGCTAAAGCGGCCTGAAAAGCTGCCGAGAGTTGTCGATATATACCGAACGAGGGACCGATACGACCTGTCGATTCGGCACGAATTAGTTAGCTGAGTGTTAAACTTTGGACAGGTCTGTACTGTACATGTAGTATTTTAATGTTTTTCAAAATTGAAATGTTAAAACTTCCCAAGAGCCTCCGTTTTAAATATCAATTGCATGATATGACTTTTTATTTTCTATGTTCTACTAACCTGTTTAGTTCTAATGCCATAAATTTCATTTCTATTAACCTTTCCAGTATTTTGCATTTTTCGTTAAAGATAACGTTTATATTAATATTTCATAAATTAATTGCGATATCAAATTATATTTTCCAACAAAACAATTAATAATAATAATAATAATAATAATAATAATATATGGATATATAGATAGTAAATGACATATATATAGATATTTCAAACGGGGCCTCTTGGGAAGTTTTAAAGATGTTTAATATTTCAATTTTTAATGCAGTGCAAAATACTTACTAGTGTATATACATACTTTTAAAAATAATAATAATTAAAAAGGATACAAGACAGGAATTAATATATTGTAAATGACATCCACATTATAGGCCCGTCAAAAGTCTAGCATTTAGCCAAAGAATGTGTGCTTTTAGCTAAAAGGTGTAGTTGCGTAATGGTGTTTAATTTCCCAGTCAAGAATATTTCACTCATATCGAAAAACTGTTAAACTTATGACAGGCCTGTGCTGTACATAAATTCGTGTTCCAGACGGAGCCTCTTGGGGAGGGATAAAACTTTTTTTACTTCAATCACGTGCTTTTAACAGTTCAATTTTTATACCAATATATACAAAAATTATTAAAAACAATACAAGCGATACAACAGGGATAGTTTTGAAATGTCATGGACATAGATTAGCATTTCAAACGGGTTCTTCTGGAAAAGAATAAAGTTTTTGACTATCAACCAGAATATAAAGAATTATTTAATATAATAATAATAATAATAATAATAATGATGATAAAACGTGTATGTACCGGGTTATTAAATGTCATAGACGTAGATAAGTATTTCAAATGAAGTCTTCTGGCGCGAAATAAATTTTATATAAACAGTTTTTTCTCTATAATCCCTACTTGTAACATTTTCATTTTTTTATTTTGAGTAAACTACAGTACAGACCTGACGAAAGTTTAACACTGGGCTAACGAAAAGAAGTCGAATCTCTACTGCCGTGTGACCAAGATATGATAGTTAATGACCCAAAAGCGCGGATCGAGATATATATCAGCTATCGAGAAAAACCTAACAAGGGACTATCGATTGGTAACCATCATTAGCTTAGTGTTAAACTTTCGACAGGCCTGTATTTTACTAATATACATGTATATACCAAAATTATTAAAAACAATACAGGCTTGGTAGTAAGGCTTGTAAATGTCGTGGACATAAATTGGTATTTCAAACGGAATCTTCTGGGATAGGATAAAGTTTCTGACTACAATCACGTACTTTTAACATTTCAATTTTTAATGTTGTGCAAAATAAAATACTAATTAATATATATATATATTATTATATATATATATATATATATATATATTATATATATTTATATATATATATATATATATATAATATATATTTTTTTTCTTTTTTTTTAAAAACACACAACAAGCAAGGAAATGTCATAAAATTGGTACTTCAAATAAAATCTTCTGGGATGAGATAAAGTTTTTGACTACAATCACGTGCTTTTAACATTTAATTTCTTTAATGTCGTGAAAAAACCAATATAATATTTGAAAAAACAAAAACAAAAAAGCTAGAAATGTCATGAACATAAAATAGGTATTCAAAACGGAGTGTTCTGGGAAGGGATAAACTCCGATAAAGTTTTTACTACAATCACGTGCTTTTAACATTTTATTTTTTAAAGGTTGTGCAAAATATCATTATATGCTAATATCATCAAAACTGGTCTGGCTAAAGTACAGACCTGTCGAAAGTTAGATCACTAAACAAACGAAATAGGACCGAGATACCGGTATGCGGTGTGCAAAAATACTAACAGGCCTGTCGAACACTTAAGTGTCGAATCGGCAGCTAATCTCGGCTGCTCGGTAGTTACATCTCGGCCCTCGTTTTGTCCGTCCGTTCGTCCGCCCGTCCAAAGTAAGGAGTTTTGTATATGGTGATCTGTCTCAGTACGTTTATTAGTTTTTGCACTCCTTTTTTGACTTGAGGCTATTGCAAGCGTTGATTTATCAATGTCCCTAAAAAAGTTTTATGACCGTCATCACAATATTGTTGATAAGTACATGTCTTTGTATCGAAAACTTTCCAGTTGATATATTCAACAATCTATAGTTCCATTTTCCTTTCATTCTCAAATTTGATTACACACGTGGCGGATGTATCTAACTAAACAGGAAGTGATTATCCTTCCGGAACAGCTGACCCAACTTACATGTGTGTAGATTCGCCAGTTTTCAAAGTACTTACTGTCAGAGGCGGTCTATTTGTGACAGTGAATAACGCTTTATTTCCATAGAAAATCAAACAAGTCTGAATATAAATTGATATTGTTCACTTACATGTACTTGTGCCTAGTCGTAACGGAAAATCTGTATGCGCATCCGCGATTGTCATAAAGTATTAAATGTTGGGGATTTTACATGGCCAAAATGACGATGTTTACACCGAAAGTGATGTCCTTGACGTTATACGTCATATCCGCGACAGAATACGTCATTTGCCTAGTTTTTCAACATGTTAAATCCCCATACACTAATCACGGATGCGCATACATATTTCATGGTACGACGAGGCACAATTAGTTGAATAATATCAGTTTTCATTTAGATCTATTATTTGCTTTTCTATGAAAAAAAGACGTAATTCGTCGTCACAAACAGACCAGCTCTGAGAGTAGCTTTTGGATTGTGACTTGGACAAGGATTTGTATGTTTGTGTCATAATTAATCTACTTGCTATTGAAAGTTATATTATTCACACGACAAATATGTAGATGTAGAACTATGTAAACTGTTTTACATTTTATTTTCAATGATCCTGTAAAACATAAAATTAAGCATCTACGGCATCAGATTTACTGCACTCCTAAAACATTCAGAATTTCATTCCCACGAACTACGCATTGCTAAAACGCCATGCTGAAATGTCCTGGACATTAAATTCGTCACCATGTTATATTCTCAGCCAACCCAAGTAACCTAAGATGATTTTGTGGGTGTGTCCATCTAGTAATAAACAAAAATATTTACATTGATGTTTATTTATTTTGATGGCCAAACTTAAAGCATATTACATCTAAAAACTCAAGAAATTAAATAGACTTTATAGAGTGATTCACTTAATAAAAAGGTTCGTGAAATGGAAGGGTTAATAGAATTAGGTGTAGCAACTCCTAATTAATTTCAACGCCTAATGAAGTCCAAAGTTTGATGAGTCTCCAGACGAGAAGTCAAATACAGTTGTTCTATTTAAAATGTAATACCAAAAAGACTTTTCGTCTGGAGCTTCAATCTTTGGACTTCATTAGGCGTTGGATTTTATTAGGCGTTGGACGTCATTAGGCGTTGGACTTCATTAGGAACTGGACCTCATTAGGAACTGGACTTCATTAGAAGTTAGACTTCATTAGGAACTGGGCTTCATTAGAAAGTGGACTTCATTAGGCGTTGGACTTCATTAGGAACTGGACTTCATTAGGAAGTGGACTTCATTAGGCGTTGGACTTCATTAGGAAGTGGACTTCATTAGGCGTTGGACTTCATTAGGAACTGGATTCATTAGGAAGTGGACTTCATTAGGAGTTAGACTTCATTAGGAACTGGACTTCATTAGGAGTAAGACTTCATTAGGAGTTAGACTTCATTAGGAACTGGACTTCATTAGGAAGTGCTTCAGTTAGGAAGATTGATTGATTAATTGAGTTGGTTTGTAACGTCTGTCAAGAATATTTTACTAATATCGAGACGTCACCACCTATGAATGAAATTCTGACATTTGCAGTGTACCCAGGCCAATGTGCCGAAAGTGTCCATTATCGTGTCACGTGATACATAAGACCTGTCATAAAATGTCGTGTGCTTTTAAAAAAAATGTCACTATCTATTTTCACGTATTGGTCAGACATGTCCGGGATTCGAGCCCCAATCCCCTACAAATGGACCGAACGGTCTAAAAACTGAGTTACCGTGTTTTAAAGTATTGTCACGTTTGCGTAGGAGTTTGTTTTTGCCATTAAAATCCCAGCCATCAAGATCACAGCATACTTGTGACACTAATGTATTTACATATGTTTTACAACGGGAACGTAAAACTATAACCTACACGTCGCCAGGATATCAGATTGCTCTTGATAGATCATATCTTAACTGTAATCAGGTGCACGTGTGTGTCAAATTACTGCAACTCATGCATTATATAGTTTATGCATTATATATGCATTTCCGGAACAATAATCATGTAAACATTTTGGAACCGATCCTGATTATCCCCCCTGTCTTTTAAAGAAAAACGAAAATATATCGAACTTCCGTCCATCCCTCCGTCCGTCCGTTAAGACACTTCTTGTTCGGAGTAAAACTCTAAAATTATCAAGCACTATTTTATTATACTTCCTCACGTTCGTCCGTCCGTCTTGCAAGACACTTCATTCATGCACGGAGTAATACATGATACACTATTTAACGAAACCTGGTTGACGCATCAAAATTGATAAAATATGCACGTCATTAACCCGAGTTGGTTTGCTCATATGTTTAGTATTGATATTACTCACGGTTACTCTAGAAACGATGTTAGGTCAAGGTCAATAAACTTTACAAGGTCAAGGTCAAAGTCAATAAACTTTACAAACTTGATGAAGTTTATTGTTATTTCTTAATTGACTTTGCAGAAGAATGCGTTTCAGTGACAAATTTGCAGACGACGTAAGAGATAGCTGGCGCCAATTTCACAGTCGTTTCCTAACTTAAATCTTGCAACTTTGATATTTTTTGTTGGTTTTCAAAATATAAACAAATTTAAGATGTCATTTTTAAGATCACTCTAAGGCTTATTACATTCATATTCTAATTGTTTTAGTTGTAGGACTATAAATAATTGCCCCAAAATAACAGATTTAGTTAAGGTAAATCTCAGGTAAGGAATGATTGTGAAACTTGGGCCTGATAGCATGCACTCAAGTGAGCTAAATCATGTTCTGGCAACCATTTTTCAGAAACTGTTTATGACATTTTTCGTTGAACGTGGGATTGTCTGATATTTTGGAAATCGATGAAAAATATTTATGCAATGAAATATCAAGGATGTGGAGACATTTTACAAATAGTTCGCTTTATAATTAATTAGTATGACCTTTAGAGGACAATTATGATTATTAAAAGTCAAACTGTTGCCTGATCGTTATACCAGATTTTATCCACGTTTCAATCCCTTGATGTACGAATAATAACCATGTGACTTAAATACAGTATAGACCTGTCGAAAGTTTAACACTAAGCTAACGCGTTAGTGCCAAACCGGCTGCTATTTCCGCTCCTTCGTTAGTTACATTTCGTAATGCCGAACGCTTGGCGAACGAACAGTCACTTCCCAATTTCAAGTCTTGGGCCAGACTCGGCCGGGGTTCGAACCCATGACCTTCCGCTTACGGAGCGAGCACTCTATCAACTTAGCTACTGCAGTAGCCACCACACGACAGTGAGCTTCGACTCTTTCTTCTTAGCGGAGTGTTTTACTTTTGACAGGTCTGTACCGTATAATTATCACGTGACTTAAATACAGTACAGACCTGCCGAACGTTTAACACTAAGTTATCGAAAAAACCAACGCTCGACTGTCGAGTGGTCGAAACGCTGTAAAGATATAACTAATGAGGAACGAGATGGCCTGTCGTTTCGGCTCTAATTCAGTAAAATTCAGATTCTGAAATGGTGGTGAAAGTGAAAGGAACAATGTAGTAGATTTCTTAATTACCAGTGTCTTGATAAAGGCTGTAAAGCCGAAATATTGACTAAGAGCTGATTTTCATAGTATCATTTTCAAATGGATTTTCCTCTCAGGGAATAATACAAATGTATTCAGAAAGTCTAATTCAGTAGCTTAGTGTTAAACTTTTGACATTATTGACATTACAAATTTTGTGTATTAATATTCAGGAATATCTAATTTGCACTTTATTTCATTTTACTCTTTTTTACCCACCCCACCCTGACCTCTTACCCCCTTGTTAAAAATGGGGGTACTAAATTCTAAGCTCCGTCCTTTTGTCTTTTCGTCCGTCCAGACACTTCTTTAATAATTCTCCAAAACTTTTTTTTTTTTGTTTTAAATATTTTTATTACTCTATATATGTTACAGAAACAGAATTATCAGGCATTATCAAACCATTTTTTACATACATCTATTTTTATAACAGCATATTAATCCAATAATTTTTTAACAAATTCCCAATTAATTCTAATTTTGTGTACCCTTGTCGTGGAATACTGATATGTGGAACACATTTCGATCTGTTTGTAGAGACGTATCTTTTCTATTGCAAGATTATATTGAGGAAATGTATTGGACATTCTACATATGTGAATATAGTATTTAATTATCAAAATACATAAGTTTAAAATGTCAGGGTGATTAATTTGCGCTTGTATTCCGAACAAAACATTATCTACTTTATTTTCTATATTCACGTTGCATTTAATTTTAACTTGATCGAAAAAAGTGTTCCATATATTTTTTACATACTGACAATCAAAGAATAAATGTTGTACAGTTTCTTTTACTTCCCTACAAAAAGTGCATAGTTCAGTTTCAAGAAGTTTGCATTTCATTAATCGACTGTTTGTAAAATAAATATTGTGGTTAATTTTATACTGAAAAGCTTGAAGTTTTGTATCATCGGTAACCAGAAAACATAATTCGTATGCATTTTTCCAAAAATCATTATCATATTCAGTCCCTATTTTTTTATGCCAAATTTCTTTTGTTTTAATTTCTTTTATGTCTAAATTGTCTAAATAATATTTGTAAAATATTTTGGAAACTTTTTTCTTTTCTTTCAGTTTAGAAATAAAACTATTTCTGGCTTCTCTAAGCGGAACTTCTTGTAACTGAATTGCACTTTTCCAGTTTTTTGGAATTGCATTTATCAAGCTATAATAATTTAAATAATTAACTTTAAAATCAACCTTAGCTGTAAACTCATCATAAGACATAATGTTCCCTTCATCATTTGTTAAATCCTTTATAAAATAAATATTATGCTTTGCCCATGTTTTCCAAAAGACTGTTTTATTATTTATTCTAATATTAGGATTTAACCAGAGATATTGTGAAATTACGTCATTTGGGGTTGTGGTGTTATTATTTTGTAAATTAGCCCATGCAGTAAATACCGATCCCCAGAATTTATTAAACAAAGGTATGATTGAAGCCAATCCCTCTTTGTGAATATAAAAAACATTATCACCCCCAAACTCTTCGAGATCATCCAGAAGCAGACATTTCCATGGTGAATGGCAGAGCGGATAGAATATTTTCTGTACCCATGAAATCTTTAAAGCATGACAAAAGGACTTGATATGTGGTACCTTTAAACCACCTTCATCGTAATTTAAAACCAATATATTTCGTTTTATTTTATCCACCTTGCCATTCCATATGAAAGAGAACATCAATCTATTTATTTCGTTTATTATGTCGTCTGGAGGATCTGGAAGAACAGTAAATAGCTGTACAAGGATAGGTAATGCTAAAGTTTTAATCACCGTCACTTTTCCTATCAAAGATAAACTTCGGAATGACCAATCATTCAGAAGCTTCTTAAAGGACTCAAGTTTATCTGTATAATTTTCTAGGTAAAAATCTATATCTCCCAAATTATACTTTATACCCAAAAGTTTGAAATTTCCTTTTAAATTCCATTCTATTTTTCTATCAGTTATTAGTTTATCACCACAACCCCGTTTTACCCCAATCCATACAGCTTGGGTTTTATCGAAATTAGCTTTTAAACCGGAACAGACAGAGAAGTCATCTATTAATTTTAATGCTTTATTTAGGGTTTTTGGGTCATCGTCGAGTATCAAAACAGTATCATCAGCATATTGATTTATCAAATATTCTGTATCTTTGATCTTGATGCCATTAATATCGGTGTCGTTTTTTATTGCTGCACTAAGTACTTCTACTGCAAGAATGAATAGGTATGGGGATAAGGGATCACCTTGTCTCACTCCTCGTTCAATGTTAAAAAAGGTAGAGCAAAATCCATTATTTAAAATACAACTGTTAGCACTATTATAAAAAGTGTGAAACCATTTAATTATTGAATCACCGAAACCAAAAAAACTTAAAGTTCGTTTAATGAAAGACCATTCGAGTGAATCAAATGCTTTTTCGAAATCTAAAAGAAGTAAAATTCCCGGAACACCGGCATTCTCTGTTTTGTCAATAAGATCCATAACTAATCGGTTACATTCTCCAATAAATCTCCCTTTCATAAAACCAACTTGTGATTCTGATATAAGGTCATCTAGGACTGATTTAATTCGTTTAGCAATAACAGCTGATGCAATTTTATAGTCTACATTTAACAACGATATCGGGCGCCAATTTTTAAGAAAATGTTTTGGTTTTCCTTCCTTAGGCAAACAAGTTATAACTCCCTGCCTTTGTGTTATTGACAGAAGTTCTTTATCATAGCCAAAATTTAGAGAATTTACTACAAATTCACTAATGTCTTTCCAAAAAAACTTGTAGAATTCAACTGTAAACCCATCTAACCCAGGGGATTTTCCATTATTCATATTTTTTAATACTTCAAGACATTCGAGATATTTAAGGTTACCTTCTAGTGAATTACGTGTGTCTTCGTCTATAAAATTAAAGAAAGGATTTTCAGAATTTAGGAAGTAATCAACATTGTTAAATATAGGATTTTTTGTTGAATATAGCGATTCGTAATACCGTTTCTGTTCCTCTAAAATGTCTTTTTGATTTTCGATTTTGGTATCATCTTCTAAAAGAAGAAACGGAATAGTTTTTTCAACATAATTTCGCTTTTCTAAATTACAGAAGTACTTTGTTCCCTTTTCCCCTTCTACTTTCCATCTAGCTTTGGATCTCATTATTATCCCCGAATTTTTTTTCTCGTAATGACTTTAATTTATTTTCTAATTCAATAATGGTGGTTTCATTTGCGTTTTGTGAGTGATAAAGTGATTTGAGTTTATTTTCTAAATCTTTTTCCCCTTTTTGTTTTTCTCTTTTCTTAAAAGATGAGTAAGAAACAGTTTTACCCCTAATCATAAGTTTTATCATTTCCCATAAAAGCTGATCATTTATATTGTATTTTTCCACCCCATCTGTATCCTTATAACTATACTGTTGTACGGTATCATATATACATGTTTTTACTATATTTATATATTCTGGGTCCGATAATAAACTATTATTGAATTTCCAAATCCCCCTACCCCGTTCTTGTTTTAAAAAATTAAAGGTGAGACTTACTGGAGAATGATCCGATTTATATTTTATATCAATGTCGCATTCTGTAACAAATGTATGTAAATCCGATGTAATCAGAAAGTAATCTAGACGACTCTGTTTTTTATTTGGACCATGCCAACTGTACCTTAGTAATTCGGGATGGAACTCTCTCCAAGTGTCTATTAAGTCTAAATCAGACATCATTTTATGAATTTGGGACTGGGATTTAGGGTTGTTGTTTTTGTTGTAATTTTTTGTGTCAATACTATAGTTTAATGGGACATTAAAATCACCTCCAATTATTACGGACGTATTACCAATTACATCTATTTTACGCTGTAGTGATTCAAAAAATAGAGGACAATCGTTATTTGGGCCGTAAATTGCTGCTAATGTTAGCCTGTTTCCCTGTAAGAAATGTCCAAGATGATATAATTCCCATTGGGATCAATAATCTCCTTATGGAGTTTATACTCAAACGAATTTTTAAAAAGTATGATGACTCCTCTGCTGTTGCTGGCGAAAGAGCTAAATATAGCTTTATACCCCCACTCATTTCTCCATATATTCTCTTTTTCTTTACTACAATGACTATCAATAATAAAAGTTAAGTCATACTTTTTTCTATATCTTTCAAAAATATCTCTTCTTTTTATCAAATTTGATGACAATCCACGACAATTAACACTACCAATACTGATTTTACCTACTGACATATATAAAATTTACTATTCTAAATGTTTTTTGTATGTTGACTGAAAATAAAGTATATTCTGTTGTACATTCAGAGTAATGTAATTTTCTGATTCTTGTAGTTCCCCACCCATTAAATCCCTATAACATCTTCCATTCATAAATGTAATTTTCAAAAAGTATCTGATAGTTCACACTTTCAAGCTCAAAATTCCAACAAAAAAAATAATGGTGATTTTTTTTTCTAATGTTCGAAGAAAAAAACAAAAACAAAAACAAATAAAAAACCAAAAAAAAAAACTTGAGAATAATAATAATGATAATATGATAACTTAACTCTGTTAAAGGTACACTAACATAAAAACGAAACAAAAAGCCAGCACAATAACTTATTCATATTTAAAATAAATAAATAAATAAATAATAAATAAATAAATAAATAAATAAATAAATAAATAAATAAATAAATAAATAAATAAATAAATCAATCCCGGGCATATGGAAAATAATGCACCGCCAATAAGCATTCAGATACAAATAATTTTATTACATGCATGCAAAGACATATGTAATCGTAGTATAAATAAATAAATAAATAAATAAATAAATAAATAAATAAATAAGTTTTCAACTTATAAAAACTTAAAAAAAAAACAAAACAAAAAAAACAAAAAAAAAACCCCATACACTAATCAAAATTCAAAAACATAATCATATTTACATGCAATATCATACCCTGTCTTTATTATAAATAAATAAATAAATAAATAAATAAATAAATAAATAAATAAATAAATAAATAAATCCCGAGCATATGAAAATAATGTACTGCCAATAAGCATTCATATACACATAGTTTTGTAATATACATGCAAAGACTCACGCAATCATAGTATAGATAAATAAATAAATAAATAAATAAATAAGTTTTCAACTTATAAAAGCTTATCAGAATAACCATACACCAATCAAAATTCAAAAATATATTCATATTTACGTATAATATCATACCTTGTTTTTATTATAAATAAATAAATAATAAATAAATAAATAAATAAATAAATAAATAAATAAATAAATAAACTCTCTACAAAGTATTAAACGGAAGCCTTAAATAACGTTGCTCTATTTGAGCATATTATAGGCAAAACAACATTGACCCCTCCGCGTGACCCTTCATTGAAAATATTCGTGTAGGCTGATCCTCCAAATGTATGGGTAGTGTTAAGGTCCAAGTTAATACATACATACCGCATAGATGTGCTCTGTAATATGAGTACTAGTATCCAAAATAAACACCTGTATTCCCTATACAGAGATGGACTTGGTCTGTGATAGATATTTAAATAAAAGGTCAAACGGACAGGTCAAACATGCCTGCCTATACTAAATAAAACTACGAAAAACTCTCCAAAACTTTGAATAATGTTTTTTTACCAAACTTTGCACAAAGCACATTGATTGATAGGATGAGAAACACCCGAGTTGGGTGCTCATTTTCATGAGAGTTGTGTCCCTTTTACTGAAAAACTAGTATTTTTAATGTATGTCTCGGTTCGATGGTGTTTACATTCCCTACTTTGCAAAATAATAATGGTTTAAGTTAGAATCAAAATCAGCATGTTGAAACGAATATAAAGTCCCAGATTTTTACTAATTAAAAATATTGCTTCTGATATCCGTGACAGGCCCGTGGCAGGTATTTTTCATAGGGACACAACTTTAATTAAGACTGTAGAATGCCCCAGAGCATAACTAGGCCAGTCATCGGGGGGAGGGGGGAGGCTCCCCCTAGAAAATGTTTGAAAATGAAACGCAAAAAGGTGCATTTTGCAGAATTTCAATAGACAAATTAAAAGCCACATATGATGTTTTGAGTCCATTTTTATTCAACAGTGCATACTGGATTAAAATTTTCAAATTTTTTGTTGGACGGGGCTGAGTTGTACCTTTGAAACCTCAATACGAGCCTAAATGACATGGAACCTTTTAGCGGACAAAAGCAACTTATCCAACTTATATCTTGTATATTTACGAACAAACGCAAAACTTAGTTGTTTTCGAAACTTCAAAAATACACGACTAACCTTAAGTGTCACGATTTGAAATTCGACGTAGCGTAAGTAATTTCCAAAATCCAATCGATTGATCTGTTGGTTTTTTTTATACAACAAAGGTATTATTAAATATCAATATGTCTTCTGTACGTAATTAGCGGATAATTAATGAGTTTTGGTCATGTAAAGTTGTTTTGTCAGCTCATTTACAATGTTCCCGACTGTTGTTCAGATTCGTGAACACCGAGTGTAGTTATTTCTTGCTAAAATATTAAGGTCAAGATACACAGCTACAACTTGAAGTACAGGCCTATCGAAAGTTTGACGCGGAGCTAACGAAATAAAGTCGAAGCGGTCGAACTAGTGTCCGAAAAGCTCGCGATAACTATAGTTAACGATGAGTCGAGATGAACCTTCGATTTGAAACTTCGTTAGCTTAATGTTAACATTTTGTCAGGCCTGAAATTTAAAGTTTTTTACCAGCGCATTTACAGTGCTCCCGTCTGTTGTTCAGATTCGTAAACACCGGGTGTAGTTATTCCTTGCTAAAATATTGAAGTCAAGATACACAAGATATGATTTTATTTTATTTTATTTTATTTTTTTTTATTTATTTATTTATTTTTTTTTTTTTTTTTGCAAACTAGAGTACGGACCTGTCGTATGTTTGACACTAAAATAACAAAGCTCTGCTTCCGAATAGCCCACTTGGATATGGACATCTAGCCGAGACAACTAGCGGTCGAAAAGCTGCCGAGAGATACTTATAGATAGCAACCGCTATTTTATTTAGAAATGAAAGTCACGGGGTCCTTTGGAAGATGCATGAGGTCAAATACGATGCCCCGTGTCACGGTAGGTATGGCTAAAAACCCATCCCTGTACATTGCCCTGAGCTCAATAAAAATGTCACAATTTCTGTCACTTCACCTATACCTGGTGGTGTCTCGATATAAGAGAAACATTCTTAATCAATCAAAATGTTACCTAGACGTGTTGCAATATATCGATAGTTTAAAAGATATTACATGTAGTTAAATTAAAACATGGTAGCCAAAATTTGGTTAAGTTATTCTGAATGTCAAGTGCTATTTTCGTAAAAATTCAAAAGTAGGACATGTTTTGAATAACACATAGATTCGACCGTCCCTGACCATCACCCAAGCCCATGTGATATCGATTATAGTTATTTGGGAGTTCCCACGTTCCAATCTCACTTGAGCTGTTATTGCGCAATTCAGCAATTAAGCTTTTTTTATCAAGAGCGGTATTAGAATGTCATATGCTCTTTAAAAGGTTTATGTATGAAATTTTAATGAACATTTCTATCAGATCTAATCACGGAAAATAATTTAAACCAAAAAAAACTTACAGAAACTGATACTCATTAGTAAATCAAACACAAAAATTGTCCTTATCTAAACCGCAATCCCCAAACCATCTAAACCGCAATCCCCAACCCATCTAAACCTCAATTCTAAAACCAACTTATAAAAACTTTTAAAACTGGAAAATGAAGCTAAGCACGTGAACTTCCATCAGTAAGCTGGGACAGTGTGCTTTGGTGCCGGTATGGTCCGGAAAACGAGCACAGTAACTCTGTGGTGTTGAACACGCACACTTCCACCAGGGATGTGATGACGGACACTCCGGAAAATGAGCAAAGCTAGTCTGTGAAGTTAGTTAAACATGTGCATTTCTACCAGGAATGTGAGGCCGGGTGCTCTGGACAATAAGAAAGCCAGTCTGTGAAGTTAAACAAGTGAATTTTCACCAGAAATGTGAGGCCGGGTGCTCTGGACATAACAAAGCCAGTCTGTGAAGTTAAACATGTGAATTTCAACTAAGAAAGTGAGACCAGGTGCTCTAGAGAATGAACAAAGTCAATCTGTAAACCAAAACACCTGGACTTTCATCACAGAAGTGAGACCGGATGCTCCGGAAATAAGTAAATTCAGTCCTGTGAAAACCATTGTTTGGTTATATAAGGCATTCTGGTTAAAGGTTTCTAACCCAAGGGGGGTTTTGGTGGTCAAGTCAAATTTACGAATTACACCGCTTTTTACCGCCTAGGTCCGAATCCCATTTGGGCAGAAAGTTTTTTATTTCGCCAGTCGAAGGTTGATGGTTTTCTTAGGGCACTCCGGTTTCCTCCACCATCCAAGAACTGGTCGCCTCAATATAATTTAATTAAATTAAAAATTAAAAATCTTAATGTGCGTGTTAAACGGCATTACTCTACTCTAGGCCAAAAGGCATGTTTTTATTATAATTATCATTGTTATTATTATTTATTTATATATATTTATTTATTTATTTTATTTCTATTATTATTTATTATTATTATTATTGTAATTATTATTATTTAACAGTCAGAACAGTTATGAAATGTTGAAAGCACTTTGAATGACGTTTACAATAAGATTCCGTGTTGTAATATTAGAATCACTCACGAACTTGCCACATATACGTATACAGAGGTATGTCTGTTAAAAAATAAAAACAATTATAACGACATTCCTTCTTTTGAGTAAGATCAATCAACCAGAAAACTCATTTTTGTGTATTTTTATTATGACCCGACTTTGTAAATCGGGGTGCAATATTACATCATAACTCACTGTGTATAGATGGATCCGGAAATAGAATACTTTCGAAGCGAGGAGCTAATCAGGTCAGCGCTCTTGAGGTAAGTTTAAACACGTTTGGTGATGTTATGGAATTATTTTATATACTAATTCAAGTGTGAGCATATGGGTATGCAACCTATTAGAATCTATTTCATGAGAAATAAAGGTGACACCGAGTCGCGAGAGAAAGTAATTCAACAAAATTGTCCATTTTAGTACCTCCGAAAACCACCACTTCCAACTTCAGTTGTCATTAACACACGTAATGTGGAATTTTAGACGGATGTTGCTATGTGTACATTAACTTCATGTCGAAATACACATTCTGTGCAAAAATTAACACTTGGCGAAGCTTATTTATCGAGATATTTAAATGTAAACAAATTCTCTGGTGTACCACGTTTAGACGTAATGTGCGAAAGTGCTGTACGGCAACTTGCTGAGTCCATGTAACACAAAACTAAAAAGCCTAATACAAGCACACCAGTTAAACCATCAAATGAACATAAAGAAAAATCACCATCTCACATGTGTGACAAGTGTGGTAAACGGTTTAAACCCCGTTATGGTCTAAATCTACACAATCGCACATTCAAGTACCAGTGTAGTCTGTGTGAAAGAGGGTTTAATCAAGCAGTTGCCTTTAGGTATCACTGGTCAAGTCATACTAAGGTCACCTTTGATAGGTGCAAAAATTGCAAGAAAGAGTTCCTTTCACAGGGATCGTTGAAACGACACATAATGATTTGTAATGAAAACGGTGAACCTAGCACCCCCACGTATAAATGTGAAGTATTCCAGTCTACCTTTCCTTTTAATACAGCCTAAAGTATAATATGAGAGGAAAGCACCAACCACCTAGGTACAGGTGCAATGAATGCGGAAAGGTATATTCCTGGCGGTCTAGCCTGAAACCACATATGGATTGTGCACACCAAAGGTCATCATAACTCAAAGGCTTTGTTTAAGTATTAACTGTTCATTTACAGAATAAGGTAAATTCTGATTTTTAGCTCACCTGAGCTCAAAGCTCAGATGCTATTGTGATCACTTCTTGTCTGTCATTCGTCGTGCGTAAACATACATTTTAATCTTCTCAAAATTTACCGGGCCATTTGATGATTTTTTAGTTACCATGTCTATATGGAGAGCTTTGAGATTAGCACAAATGTATTAGTTTGTCCTGGAAATAGTGAAATAAAATGTACAGTAGATATACAATGTACATGTAGTTTAGACTCTTCAAATATAACATACTAAGGGCATCTAGTTTTAGATTTTCGCAAATAAAGCTGTATGATCTAAAATTGGGATTTATTGAGGTACTTAAGGAGGGAATTTGTCAATTGTCAATATATCTAGATAACTTAACTTTTTGTATTTACATGTATATGAGAATATTGTATGTATTTGTATAATCATCATTTTGATATAAAGGCAAAAATCATAGGCGCAAAGTCAACCAAAAACAGAAACGGTCTAGATTTTTGGTACTTTTAACTTTTTTCACCAGTTCAGCTGTTTATAAATATGCTGAATCTACACCTTAGATATTTTAGTTGAAGCATTCTTAGAACAGTTAATTTTAAATTTTCATTAATTATTTCAGTTTTATTATTTTGATCCAAGCTTTACTGGTGGGGATTGTATTCCGAGACGGTCGTCTAGTGCTGTAACAATAACAGTTATATAATATACTATTGCAAATATCCTTGCATTTAAGATCTAACTGCTGTAAATTTTGATGTTCTCCGTGTTGTCATGGTAATAGTTTTCGAGAGGTGATCATGATTGGGTGATTCTATCAAATTTTTAACCTTTATTTAAACTTGTGCGTTAAGATTAACTGCCCATAAACTATATATATTCTTGAACTTTGTGACATGACCAGTCCATCATGATACGATATTAAATATTTCACCAATTCTGGTCCGGACTATTTTGGACCCAAAAAATAACTTTTTATCATAATGACAATCATTTATAATCTATATATATTCTTGATTGCCATGAAACACGATATCAATATACGATAAAATTTTGGACCCAGAACATATTTTGGACCGGGCTATTTTTGGACCCAATCGATAATTCCTACATAACTAAAATAATTGCCCCATGTTATAATAAACTCATATATCACATAAAAGTAGACACCGGACCATTTATTGGAGCCAATCAATTGCTCCTACATGCTTCATATAAATACGTATAATCTATAAGTCAAACCTGTCTATGAAGGCCACCCAAGGGAATTGGTAAAAGCGGCCTTTATGGGCAGGTGGTCTTTATATACAGGTTCAAATAATATGAATAAAGAACAATTGGGATAAAATTTTTCCTGCCTTTATAAGCAGGTGGTCTTTAAGACAGGTCGGACTGTATATTATATTCTTGATCGGCATGGAGCATGTAACCATATATGACAAAATTTTGAACCTATATTGGACCAGACCATTTTTGAACCCAATCAATAATTCCTACATTATTGAAATCATTGCCTATATCCCATATATATTATATATATATATATATATATATATATATTATATATATAATATATATTATATATATATATATATTCTTGATCAATATCACATAACAGTAGACCCCGGACCATGTTGGACCAGACCATTTTTTACACCCAATCAAATTCTCCTATAGTCTTGACATATTCGCCGATAAACCATATATTGTGAAAGTGAACTTAGACCTTGCATGAAACTATAATCTGGACTCAAACATATTTTGATCCACTGACCTTTTTCATATAGCGTTGAAATAATTACCGATAAGCCATATACATGTAATTATATTCTTTATTACCATGTTATAGTGAACTCACAACTTACATAAAAGTGCACCCAAGACCTATATTTGAACTGACTATTTCTGCACTAAATAAATTTATAAAAGGCCATTAGGAACACGACAGCATTTACTAAGTCTAGTTGATCATTGAACTTGAACTGTGTGATATGTGACCTATCCTCAGGTGAGCGTTAAGGCCCATGGGCTGCTTGTTTTTTTTTATTTTTTTTTTATTTTTATTTTTTTTTTTTTTTTTGCTGTTAAATGGTATCTTAGATTGGGGTTATGATTTTTCTATAGTTGACTTAGATGAACAAACCTGAAATTTAAATGATTTTGTAACCATTAAAACTAAATTTTAGTATTTCCATAAATTAAGTGCACAGGGTTTTTATTATTTATTTCTTTTAATTGAAAATGTTTCCATTAAACTATCAATAAAATGCATTTAAAATGCACTGACCTAACCAAATTTTTTTGGAAACACATTTGCTTTTGAAATATGGATTGATTCTCTGCTTTTATTTATTGTTAATTTTTTTATACTTCGTCCTTGCTCTCTGATCAGATCAGGTATAATTTTAAAGTTTTTTATTCTATTAAAATTTGCGTCACATTTTTTATATTTAAGTTTTTCATGGCTATGCTGTTCAATTCCATGAAGTATGGCACTTTCAAAATCAGTAAAATAACTTTCACAGTAGCAGCATATGAACTTCATCTGCGTAAAAACAAATAATGTTAATTAGTCATTTGTTATAATTGAAAGTACGTCCACACCGTGATAATATGTTATTAACAATATGCCCAAATTAATTATCTGTCAAGTCAGACGACTAAAGAATGGTTATACCAACACAATTTTATTGATTTAAGACCGCAAGTTTTTGTTTTTTCACTATCCGCCGTACAGCTATTACATTGCATTTCACTAATTGCCGTACAACACTACGTCTAAACGCGGTACCCCGGAGAATTTGTTTACATTTAAATATCTCGATAAATAAGCTTCGCCAAGTGTTAATTTTTGCACAGAATGTGTATTTCGACATGAAGTTAATGTACACATAGCAACATCCGTCTAAAATTCCACATTACGTGTGTTAATGACAACATGAAATTGGAAATGGTGGTTTTCGGAGGTACTAAAATGGACAATTTTGTTGAATTACTTTCTCTCGCGACTCGGTTTCACCTTTATTTCTCATGAAAAAGATTCTAATAGGTTGCATAACCACGCTCACACTTGAATTAGTATATAAAATAATTCCATAACATCACCAGACGTGTTTAAACTTACCTCAAGAGCGCTGACCTGATTAGCTCCTCGCTTCGAAAGTATTCTATTTCCGGATCCATCTACACAGTGTAACTGGAACAAAGAGATAAAGAAAGAACACTTTTGATCGATCTATTTTAAAAACTTACGAAAGTAAATAAAAAGGGGTGTATTGTTGCCTCGAATTAAGGGATAAGGAAATAACGCATTTCATTTACAATAGTGAAATCGATTCAGATCGATCGATTAAAAATGTACGAAAGTCAATAAAAACGGGGTGTGATGTTGCGTCATATCTCGAATTGAGGGATATATAAGGAAATAACACATTTAATTTACCGTAAATGAATTGTGAATGGTGAATCAATTTCCGATCGATTGATTTTTAAAATACGAAAGAATATGCATATTGCTTCATACCCCGAACCAAATGGATTTTCATTTGCAATATTGGGATCGAATTTCGATCAATTGATTTTAAAAATACGAAAGAATGTGCATAAATGGGCGTATAATGTTGCATCATTTCAAGGCACAATTAGATTAAGAAATAACGCTTTTCGTTCACAATTTTTGATAAATTAATTTTTAAAGTTTACAAAAGAAAATAAGCATGTATAGGCATACAACACTGACCTGTGTACTTGACCGTTAATTCAAATTTTATTATGGACCAATTGTATGTGTTTAAACGCCTTTCAATTCGCGTTAATACGCTTATTTCACGTTATGACACCTTTATTTCGCGTTATTACGCCTTTTAAAAATTTCTATTCATGAGCCTAATACTCTTTCGTAGTTGGTTGTAAAGGTTTTTAGTTATTTTAGCAATTGTAAGAAAGTACATGTAGATTATGAAGTGTTCCCGAATATAAGTAAAGATCGCCACCATTTATTCAGTCATTTATAAAAGTGTCTGGTGATAAATCGAGGGAGGCTAATAAAGAAAAACATAAACAAAATGAACGTTGGGACTTCAAAAAGTGTTGCGATAAGCAAGTTGCTAAATTGTTGAAGGACATTATAACGAGGTTTGACTGTATAGTCCATGTAATATTATTAGCTATTCTGATTCTTGAATTGGTTATTAGTTTCAGTCATATTCACCGTCCGAGAAGAATACCACAACTGAGCCCCACCTATGGGTGCAGTCATTACGCAATGCCATTAATTCTCGAACGGAAACACAAGATACCCATGTTTACGTCTCGGACCAGCTACATGTTTACGGAACCATTTTGGTAGCGTATTCGGTAGAGTGCTCGCTTCGTATGTAGGAGGTTGTTGGTTCCAACTCCGACTGGGTCTGACCCTTGCTTGAATATAGGTTGTGACTCTTCTCTCGACAAGCACTAGGCAATTTGAAATGAAAGTCACAGTCCTGCAGAATAACCTATCCCCCTGTGTCACAACAGAACCCTCCCTTCTGATTGCTCCGAGTGCACTACAAAGTTCAAATTTTCTGTCACTTCATCCATAGCTAGTGACGTCTCGATATAAGTGAAAAATTTCTATTCAATCATGTTAACGGCTCATCATCTAATGAATATCCTAGAAAGTTCTTATTAAAATTATGCTCGAAATGGTCTGCGGTCATAATTCAGGACGGGGACGAAAATACAACATTGGTCTCCTTAGTATATTAGTGCACACCTCATGATCATGATAATATATCACCTTGCTTTGAATCAAGGAGTTGTCTTATGTCCTATTTTTAATGTATGAGTACTAAATATAAATAAGTGCTATACAACACACGAGACCACCACCGATACACTGTATACAAATATGAAGAGTACAGTACAGGCCTGTCCAAAGTTTAACACTGACCTAACAAATAAGTGCCGATTTGGCGGGCTCATCTAGCCCCCTGGGGAGCTTTATCGCGACAGTTTATCGACAGCTGCCATCTATTTTTCAGCAATATTTCGTATACTGGGTTTCTATATCTCAGCCACTCTACAGCTAAGCCACGAATTTCGTAAGCTCAGTGTTAAACTTTTGACAGGCCTTTATTTTGCGCTGCACCTATTGTTTACACGTATGACAACCATAACGAGTCCAACTATAAACAAATATCGTGGTCGTGGTTCGTCTGATAATACATTAATCTATTTATAGGATTACCTTTAAGTCATCAAGTTTGAGATCTAACCTTACATATGATTTAAATCTATACCTTTTCTGACGTAAAACATATCGTATGTTTCGAGGTCCCCTTAAGACTATAAATATGAATTCTGCTAGTGTCATCCTCAAAGCATTTCTTGAGCAGCAGATAGAAACACGTCTTAATTCCAAAGAGGTTTTTGGATCGTTCTCATTCCAAAGATATTTCAGTACCGTCTTCATTCCAAAGAGATTTCAGTACCACCTTCATTCCAAAGAGATTTTTGTGTCGTCTTCATTTCAAAGAGATTTCCGTACCGTCTTCATTTCAAAGAGATTTTTGTACTGTAATTGGTGATAAAACAATGGGTCAGTATAATGAAGGTACGATTAACAGCAGACGACTTTCACCGACTGGAAAACAAAATCATGTTCCAGCAATAGTTGTGACTGATGATAGTTTTATTGGAGAAAATCAGTCTTTGAGGCATTCAAGTTTGGCATTCAGTGAAACAGAAATCACTCCTCTACACCTGAGTGACAGGAAGCGAAACCAGAGGCCGTTCTCAGCAAGCGCAATTGTCAATACAACTAGACGGCAATCCACGGGTTTAACTATTACCAGGCACTCGTTTTCAACTTCCGTTACATCTCTTCCGGCTTTAAATTACGACGAAAGCAAAGACAATCAGAATGAACCAAATAGTGAATGTACTTGTGATTTACGGAGGAGTTCCGAATCGCTAAACGGACAGCAGATGATGCCATTTTTTAATTTATGGTCCAGGAAAGACAATGGAAAACGCCTTCTTGGACGGGTACAGCAGGAACCTGCGATGACTCGAAGCAGTATATACAGATCATGTGGCTGTTACACCAGGGAATACCTGAAAGTATCAAAGTCAAGCGTAAAAACTCACTGTAGATGTTCTAGTATGTGAGACAATAACATTAACAATGCTCATGTGTTCTTGAACAGTTCAGTGAATTTTTTATGTGAAACTTTGGGAGAAAAATCACAGAAATTTTCAAAATTATCCCCTCGGTAAAACTTTTTAGTGGAGGGTGCAAATGGAAGCCTTTCCGTGGTATGAAAACTTTCAACATGGAAACCAAAGAATTAATGAAATGTAAGAACTGGTCCCAGTTTCACAATAATTTCTTAACTAAGATTTTCCTTAACTTAAATTAGCAAAATTTTGTAATGTTGTTTCGAACTAAATATTAACATTTTTGACAAAAACTAAAAGTTATTAGTTTTAAGTTATCTTCAAAATGACATCTGAAATTCCGAATATCTTAAATATTAACATAATTATCAATACATTGTATTTGAATTCTTAAGTTGAGAAAAATTCTTAGTTATGAAATTATTGTGAAATCGGAGCCCTGATTATAGTGCCAAATATCTTGCCTTATTACGGTAATTATTTGTGAACATTTTACTTGTTTATATTGACTTTGCTACTCTGGTCAGTTCGATATATTTATGTGCCATTTATGTTTTACTTGAGACAAGAAAAAGATTTCTGCAGGACAGTGATCATCTTATGGAATGATTGTGAAATCCGAGCCTGATTATGGTGCCAGTTTCCTTGCCTTATAAACGGTAATTATTATGAAAATTGTCCTTATTTACTTTGCTCTTCTGGTCAGTTTGATATATTTGTGTGCCATTTTAGTTTTTATAAACTTGAGACAAGAAAAAGATTTCTGCAGGACAGTGATTATCTTGAGGAACGATTTTGAAATCTGAGCCTGATTGTGGTGCCAGTTTTCTTGCCTTATTACGGTAATTATTATGAAAATTGTCCTTATTGTCTTTGCTACTATATCTGATCAGTTTTATGCATATTAGTGTCATTTCAGTGAAAGATTTGTGTTGAGGAATGATTGTAAAATCTGAGCCTGAATGTGGTGCCAGTTTTCTTGCCTTGTTACGATAATTATTATAAACATTTTGATTTTGCTACTCTGGTCAGTACAAAATGAGTACCATTTGTGTGTGTTTATAAACTTGAGACAAGAGAAACGATTTCTGCTGGACAGGGGTCATCCTTTCTACGCAGAATAACTTTTTAGACACACAAACCTTACTGCGTAGGGTTTGTTTTTATATACATTTTATAAGTTTATATATTTAAATTTTGTTTTTGTATAATAATTATATATACATGTACATTTATATCATTGATCTTTTACTATTAATTTACACATGTTGTTCATTAAAATCAAATTAATTTTAATTCAAATTAGTTTTAGTTTAGTTTAATTCTTAAAAAATGGTTTGTTGTCGTCATATTATAAAATTATAATATCTTTCACATGCATTTAATGTATATGTACAGATCTGCCGAAAGTTTAACACTGAGCTAACTAAAAAAATAGTGGAAGTTGAAACATGCTTGCCAGGTAGCCTAGATATGGGCAGCAAGCGGCAAAAAAGCTGTGCAAGATATATAGCAGCTTCCTAAAAGCTATCGAGATGTATGCAGTACAGACCTGTCGATAGTTTAACACTGAGCTAACGAATAAATAGTCGAAGTTGAAGCGTGTTTGCCTGATGGCCTACGGTACAGACCTGTCGAAAGTTTAACACAATGATAGCGAACTAGTGCCACATCGGTAGTTTATCTTGGCTATATCTGGACAGTTTTTCAGCAGCTGTTTGCTATCTCTCGACAGCTTTTTTGTCACTTGTTATCCATATCTGAGCCACCCGGCAGGCGAGCTTCAACTACATTTAGTTAAGTTCAGTGTTAAACTTTCGACAGGTCTGCACTGTAGATACGTATATCTAGTGATCAAAAAAGGCTGTCGAGAGATATTTAGCAGCTTCCAAAAACTTGTCGAGTTAAATGTAACGAGGATTCGTTGAGCTATTCATTCGTCACTTATACGTTAGCTTAATGTTAAACTTTCGACAGGTCTGTACTGAAAATGCATTACAGCTACAGCGTTATTTGACCGATGTACACGTGGCAGTTTTTTTTTTTTTTTTTTTTTTTTTTTTTTTTTTTTCAATATCACTTTTTGAAAGTCGGTTTTTTATAAATAGTCCACTGAATGAATACTAAAAGTTACAGAAAAATATTTGTCTTGGAAAAAAATATATGCATGGCAACAAGATTGCAATTGGTTGATTTAATTGTTGTTTTACGTCCTAGTCAGGAATTTTGCACATATCGAGATGTCACCAGCTATATGTTGAGTGGCGGAATTTTTTAGTTTTCCAGTACGTTTAGTTGTGCAGGGAGAGTACTTCAACCTTTCATACTTGTCGTGATTCTGGGCATCGGTTTTTAAAAATTTCTTCAGAAGGACTTCCTGGCGAAAGGTACCTATTTTCAAATCTTGGTCATACCCCGAAATTGGGTTAAAACCCCGACCTCCGACATACGGAGCGAGCACTCTATCAACTGAGCTACCGCTGTGGTTGAACACTAGATAATTGGCTCATGACACTGTACCATGTGATACCTATATATGTAACTATTATTCCCATTTGATATGGAATAGTACGGCGGCGTGGAAGGACCTAATGAAAAAAGTATTAAACCGTTCGAACGAATTAACTACATGTAAATCGTCCGAACGATTTTTTTTCATTTGGCCCTTCCACGCCGCCGTAGAATAGATTTACCCGTAAAAACGACGCATTTCCCGCAATTTGCGACATTAAACTTTTCCAATGAACGTTATGGGTATTGATCACGCGGAATCCTTTACCTATATATTACATGTAAACTCAAAATATAAAACTCCATCGATGTGGAGTAATTGTGTTTTTTACGCTACAGTCAAAATTCTTTCATTAACCGAGGCGTTCGATCCTGGGATGGTGGAGCAAACCGGAAAACCCCAACGACCTTCGACGAGCGAACTGACAAAGGTTTATGGCTCCATCGGGCATCTAAAGCTAATAATGGCATTCAGTCTTAGGTATATGCCAACATCATCAACATCGTAGAAAAACTTTATTCACAATCCAAATTTCTGTCAAACGATTTTGGAGGCCTCTGATACCAGTAATAAACTTTCAACATTGTACCCGAAACCGTTTCCAGTCGACTCTAGATCTATACTTCCAGATCATGGCGACTCTCGTCGCTTAGGATTGGATCCCACTCTGGCCCTGACAGATTCTATTGTAAGACAGTTTGTCAATCAATTTGTTTGATTTTTTTATTTTGATTTGTGATTTTCTCGGTTGTCGGTCGACTTAGAGTGGAATAGTTCTACGTCCCATTCAACAATATTTCGTTTGTTCCGAGGCAGTGGGGTATAGGATGGTGGAGAAAATCGGAGTGACCGGAGAAAACCACAGACCTTCGGCAAGCGGACAAACGTTCTTACACTTGGATCTCCCCCGAGCGAGATGCAAACCAAGGCGACGAAAGGTAATCAGTAATCAGTAAGTCTGTGTCTTAGACCACTTGACCACCGAGGGCCCTACGGGATCATGGTAGATAGGACCGAACGATTGCACGATCAGCGGATAGTTAAAGGGAAGCAACTCCTACAACCCTTGCCTGCAAATTATGAAGTTCATTGAGCTACTGTTTTTAATGTCATATCAGTTACAATATTATGTTTTATTTTGTGTAATTGAATAAAATAGCACATGTTCATTAGTTCAATAACTTTACTTTCCATAATGGATTATGATCCATTGACCCCTATCGATTGCAACTGATTAATCTACTGATGTCTCATTTAGTTTGAAATTTAAGCTTATTGATTTTGAAATATCAACGAGATATTGACAGATTCGAATTCATAAAAATCATTCTTAAGTTTCAAATAAATTGAAAATCAATATATTGTGGGAATATTAAAATTGGCAGGGGTTTCCGAATGTTTTATTCTCTCACTAGTTTTTTCGGTCCATGAATTTAAGTCTCGCATTTATTACAGTCCATAGTTTTTATTCCATACATGTAAATTTTAGTCTTCCATTAACCCAAACTTTGTTTCAGTCTCCGGCTAGTCTATATCCTTAAATCTCCTACAAACCCAACAGTCTCCCATAAGTTCATATCTTAGTACCTTGTAAATCTATCCTTTTTTTCAATCTCCCATTAGTCCATAAATTTGTTCAGGCTCCCACTAGTCCATAGCTTGTTCAGTCTCCCACTAGTCCATAAATTTGTTCAGTCTCCCACTAGTCCATAGATTGTTTAGTCTCCCACTAGTCAATAAATTTGTTCAGTCTCCCACTAGTCCATAGATTGTTCAGTCTTTAACTAGTCCATAGATCGTTTAAGCTTCAACTAGTCCATAGACTGTTCAGTCTCCCACTAGTCCATAAATGTTTTCAGTCTCCTACTAGTCTATAACTTTGTTCAGTCTCCAGCTAGTCCATAGATTATTCAGTTTCTCATTAGTCCATAAATTTGTCTCCCACTAGTCCATAAATGTGTTCAGTCTCCCACTTGTCTATAGATCTGTTCAGTTTCTCACTAGTCCACATATTTAAGTCTTCTACAAATCCCACAGTCAGTTAACAGTCTCTTAAAAATCCACACCTTTTTTAATCTCTGTTTTTTTTTCAGTACATGAATTCAAGTCTCCCTCATTTTTTATTATCTCTGTCATGTGCTACTTTTGAATTTTTATGAAATAATACATTCAAAAGTAGCACATGACAATTAATTGTCATGTGCTACTTTTGAATGTATTATTTCATAAAAATTCTAAGGAGCACATGGCATCTCATTTGTCTAAAGTTTTAAACCTCCTATTAGTTCATAGATTTTAATTTCCAATTTACCCATAATTTTTAGTATCCCACTAAACCATAGATTTTTTCAGCCTCATGCTTATTTGTGCTTTTTCAGTCT
>CM037875.1:25737498-26052498 GCA_021292105.1 Anadara kagoshimensis | reverse complement strand
ACAAATACGCTATTGATTAAGCTATTTACGATATTTAAACCGCTTACATTAGACGTTTTTAAAACCTCACAAAGTCGTAATCATTTAAGTTATGAAAAAGATAAAATCCGTTCAGTTTTCAAACTGTGTTGACACTTGTTTTCACATATGAACATAATATACGAGGTATACAAAAGAATCACCGAGCCGTTCAATTCGTTGTAATAGTCAATGTTGAATCTTTTTTTCAATTATTGATCTTTTAAATGAAGTTAGTGGTTGTAATTGAGATACGAGACAGGCATTTAAAGTGCACACGCTAATACAGTACATATCTGTCGAAAGTTTAACACCGAGCTAACGGATTGTTGCCTTTGACCACTCCTTACCTGTACCTAAGCACATTTTCAGCAACTGTTACCCATCTCATTACATGCAGCTTCTCGGCCACAAACTCCGTACATCGATACATATATCGCAAAAGCCGAGCTTCGATTTCTTTTCCGTAGCTCAATGTTAAACTTTCGACAGGTCTGTATTTTACTTAGGTATACAAGCAGTGGAAATGTTAAAGCTGTTTAAATATCTGTAGTTTTCATTAGTTTGAATGAGCAAGTTTTTAAATTGTATGTAATCAAGAGGACAAAAGAATATTTAAAACATTTATTTTTTATCGAGAAAGTGTTAAGATTTTAGTAATTTAGGGCACCAATGATACATTATCAAAATGGCAAACACAAAAATATGAGTCATATAAAAATAAACAATCTTAATTTCTATATTAAGTTGGTTTGTCTTCATGGGGTTTATTAAATGTGATACTAGTGACCGGTTACACTTGCTTATCACGGAATAAGATAGTCCCCATAGTACTGGTTATCTCCCCTTCATTGATCTCTTTCCGATTTATCTCTTGCAATACCATTTAACGGAGACTTATTCTGTTGTTTATTAAGTTTACTATTTACATTTATTATCTTATGTTTTTTATTAAGTGGATCTGATCAAGAGTACCACATATTGGACATCATTATTAATTATTAAACAACTTTGCCTTTTTGTTGTTGTTGTTGTTGTTGTAGCTATTTTGACGTTCATTTAGCCTACTTTTTGAAACATTTACATTTCGGGGTTCATTAAATGTTTATGAAAAACTTACTGTGTATGGGACACGCCTTTTAAACAACTGTTGTTGCTGCTGCTGCTGCTGTTGTTGTTGTTGTTGTCATTGTTTCTCCTGTTGGCCCATTTTGCCATTTAAATTAGTAAATGTATTGTATGATATATTACTTGCTTTTGTGATATCAGAGTTATGTTTCTTATTATTTCAGCTGATTTCAAAAGAGCAACATCAACCTTGTTTGAACCACCAACAAAACACATGTCCGGTTTGGTAAGTATGGCATTTATCAGCCGGAACTTTACCAACACTAGTTACAACATACCGCTTTCTACGTTTTAATATTCTTAAAATTTTTCAGGGTTGAACTTTGCAGTCATAACGAACAGAGTCAAGATGTGTTGTATACCACAACTAGTTGCATCGACAAAGGGTCAAGGCCACAAATCAAATTTTGGAAGTACCTACTCGGCAATGTTGGGGATGGGGTATTTGTCTATCAAGAGACAGCTTTAAGTTTTCACAAAAAATGTTTAAAAAGTTCATGTTTCGTCACTTGTAGGCTTTTCGGTGAAATAAAACAAATGCCACTCTTAATCAAGCCCTTCTAATTCTAGTGTCTTATGTCTTTATGGTACAAAATTGTAAAATCGCATTCCGGCTTCCTCAGTCCTACATGAACTAACCGTATCGATATGAGTGAAAGAATATAAAGGAGCGTGTGTAAAACTTCATTATTAGTACTCCTACTCCTCGTTAATGACATAAAAAGTATTGCTATATGTATTTAAATATTAAATAATATGCAAAACATATTGACTCTAAATCAATAAGGCTTTAATTACCTTTTTTTAAATTGTAGGCACTAACAGAAACAGGAAAGTCATTACATAAACTCTACACAACACCAGAAGAACTAAAGTAAGTTATATCGTTAATATGTTATATATAAAAAGTTATAACTGAAATGGAATGTACATTCAATAGCGTTCCCCAGACAATTCCCAACTTGTAAATCCCAAACCATGTACATGTTCAAAATATGAATAACAATTGGCACATCTACTCTACCAAAATTGTTTCTGTGAAGATTAATATGATCTGTGAAGCATTTTTTGAAGAAAAAAAATGTTTGACGAAATTTTGCTTAAGAAATAAAAAAAGAATAAACTACTAACACCCCACCCCCGTTTATGGGATATAATATTTAACCCTTGACTGAAACTCATGAATATAATGGATTTAATTGCGTTTGTCCATTCCAATACAATCGCAGCGTTTCATTTGAACACATGTTCAAATCACAATCCTAAAAAGCAAAGTAAAAACTTAAAAAAAAAAACTGGCAATAAAGTTAAACACGCCAACTTTTGCCAGGAAATTGATTCTGGGACCGCCGAAATGGAATGCACTTCCTGTCTTGCTAGCTACATCTGCCAATGTGGAATGAAATGAAATGTAAACAGTTGAAGCAGACGTGCAAATTATTGAACGTAAGCGAAAATCACAAAAAGTGCTTACTGACGGGAATCATAATTTACGGAATTTCCGTGTCTTAAGTTGTTTGTTGTAGACAGTGTTTTCTAGATAAATTGTTATTGCCATGGATACATATTTTAGCTTTTAATTTCTTTGTTTCATTTTAGAAAATCCCGAACAGAATGGTCGGAATTCTTAAACAGATCACCGGAGAGATACGACTTTAAACTTCCTCAATTACCAGACAGCAAAGGTATAGGACATATCACTACTTGCAATACTAGATTAAGAAATGCCAACCCGAGACCTAATATATTTGGTTCAGAACAAGGCATTCCTAGTTCTAGTCAAAATATATTAGAACAAGGGTTGAGATTTCTCTATTTTCCACTATAAGAAGTGGTTGATTCTATTTTTTGCACCACAAAATACACCAATTCAGTTATTCTCAAATGGAGACCTCGACCTAATATATTTGATTCAAAACAAGGCATTCCAAGTTCAGGACCAACAATATTTGAATGAGGGTTGACCTTTTCCAATTTTGTACAAAATTTCCAAAACAGATCAATTTAAACCATTTCAACATGTTCTAAACCATCAACACACTTCAATGGACTGATTATAATATAATTATATGCCTTAAGTTGATCTTTATAACTACTGCTTAGTTTAACCTTTTAATTGCCACATTTCTCCATCAATTATGTATCCTGTGTTTTGGATGCCATTGATCTCCATTTTAGATTTTCAATTTAGAAAATAATAGGAAAATTTATAAAATAATTGAGTATGTATGTTTTTTTTATTTTTGTTACCTTTATGAACATTTTTGCTAGAATTTAATAAATATTTTGTCATTTTCAATCACCAAAATAAGATATTTCATTATCAGTTAGGTACCCTTTTAGATTTTAAATTTAGAAAATTAGGGAGAAATATTTGTGCATGCATTTTAGTTTTGTTAACTTAATGATACATTTTTACAAGAATTTAATGTATTTTGTTATTTTAAAAACGTGAGATGAGATATTTGAGAAAAATGTACTTTTTGCCATATTATTATTATTATTATTGTCACTTATGCTGACGTATGGGATCGGGATTAGGTTAAGCTGCTGATATTGTCTCTATTGTATACAACTTAAAAACTAACATTTTAACGTTTCATTACAGATCAGAGATTTGTGGGTTATGCTGTACGTTATCTAAGACCAGAGGTCACAAGGTCATGGAGGGTAAGTCATTAAATATTCTCAGTTTTTCATAAAAATCAAGGGGTATTTTAGTTATTTAGTTATGAATGCCATAAGAAGTGGTGGTTGCATGTAGTATCTACTCCATTCTTCATGTGCCATTGTCTATTGGTATTTTGATTATGCATATAGTTTGGGATTTCCCAGTTTTGGTTCGTTTGGGGTTAACACTTTTGAAATGGCATCCATTTTAAGTTATATCTTGTTTACTTCAGGTAATTTATAGTCGTCCTATAGATTGCATATTCACTCATAATAATTGCATGTGCATCAAATAAACGTTATCGGACATATAGAATAAAAGTTTTTTGGGGTTTTTTATGCCTAAAGTATATTTTTCACATACAATATTTCCAATAGCAACCATACTCACCAAAGTAACAACACAATTATCATTCATTTAACATTATCATTCATTCTATTTTGCAGTATACCCTTCGACAGGAGCCCAGTCTAGATCAGTATGGACAAAAACCAATGCCAGCTAATGTTTTGTAAGTATTTTTGAAAGTGAAAATTTACAAATTTATGCTTAATTCAGTCATTATTTAATGCAATTCTAAGGAAATTTGCTAATACATATTCTGGATAAGCTTTGGTGAAAAGTCAAAACAAAAATTCAGAGGAATCATTGAGTTTAAAAAATTGCATTATCTTCTATTGAGGATTTTGTTCCATTGTTTAGCTTTGCATTGGTCAAAGATCTTACGTTCCATATTTACTTAATGATATGTTTCAATTAGAAAAAACAATTAAAAGTAAGAAAACATGAAATATAAAATTCAATATAAGTTACATATATACGAGTATATAATTGAATATATCTTATAACTTGGCTTTGGATGGACATCATTTTGGACAGTCTGCAGTCCAAACTGTCCACCAGTCTACCACATTCACATATCTACCAGTCAAAATCTTTCCGATTAACAAGCTATATGTGAAACTGCTGGACTTGTCAACATATATATTCTACACAAAATGGTTTGTATTATTATTACAATACTTTAAAGTTTAAGTCTAGTTTAAATGCATCGCTTAATACCACACTATTTTGAAGTTCAAAAATCCTTTTTCTTAAGTTTTTTTTTTTTTTTTGTTGTTGTTGCCTTAACTCTTTATTATGCTAAAATATCACTGAACAAATGGTGGCGATGAATTGAGGTTTTACTGTATTCTGGTTTTATTTTTCTTTTATAGTGCACGGTATAGGGACACATACCCACAATACAGCCGGGATATAGCAACAGAAGCATGGCGATAAAACACCGAAAAGGAGAAAACTAGAACAAACAAAACAACAACAAATAAGTCATTTATAATAAATACACTGTAAGTGTATGTTGCTCATCTATCAATATGTGTGTAATATGAGAGACTATATATCTTTTACAAAAAATTATACTATACAAGTTAATACTTTATTCAAATTGTTTATTTCCAATGCAGTATTAAATATATAAACATTGTAATAGTATTATACGAAACTAGATTCACGGGAAGGTTCACGGTGATTTTTATATATACATGTAGTATTACACAAAACTATACAATCACGGGCAAAACTATACAACCACGGGGAGATTTATAGTTATTTTTATATGTTATCCAGAATTTTATATTCAATGGAAATGTCCGATGATTTTTATAAATAGTATTATCCAAATCTGTAGATTCACGGGGACTTTCGTATGTTTTCCAAAATTGTAGATTCACGGGAATATCCACGGTGATTTTCATGAAAAGTATTATTCAAAACTTAGGTTCACGGGGAGGTTCACGTGAACAAGTGGAGTATACAGGGTAAACAGTTAATTGTGAGACAAAATTGGTCCTGATTCAAAATTTGAAAAGTAGTCAATTGAAATCTGGTATACAGTATTGATTTTAACTACAGACACTTTGACAATCGTGGGTTCTACAGTGTAAAATTGCTCATGGATTTTATTCCTAAAGAACATGTTCACTTCAAATCAGTATTTCAATGTTGTTTTATATAACAGTATTACTTGGTCATATGTAAATATAATGTTTAATATTTCATGTTTTATTTTCGTTGAGTTTGCTACTTAGAATTTTATTTTTTAAGAGTTATATATATTTTATAATTTTGTTAAAAGATCAGTTATTGTATATATCCGATATGATGGTTTATTTGTATATTTTTCACAATCTATTACTTCTATATTCATTTCAATATTATTTGACATTTTGGTAAATTATGAACCCTTCAAATATCAATGAAATACCTTCAATTGCAGAAAATGTCAGAATAAATATTTCAAACAAATAATTTAAATTAATACAAAATCTAAAATGTATGTTAAAAAGTGAAAAAAATTCATGTTATGAACATGTAGTCAAACAATTTTTAAAAACATTGAGGACAAACTCTTTTAAAGAGGCGGGAAGTGTGGTAAAGCATATTTTATTTAAACATGTTACTTTAAGTATTATTATATATTCTAGATAGCCATGTATCCAGTATTATTCTTTATCAATTGTTTGCTCATTTTGAGTCTTTCAGCACCATTCAGTATTAGGCATTGTATTAAGTGCTTATGTTTTTATTCTAGAGGTTGTTATCACTGCTGTGCTTAATTATAACAAATTAAAAGCGATTTGTTATGTTGGTGTTTTATTATGTTTTAAGAGTTTGTGAGTGGGTGGCATACATAAATCGAGTTTTACGCGCCATTCAAAATCCTTTCACATACAAGTATGGTGTCTCTGACGTCCAATAAATTCGTGTTCCTTTCATTCTCAATTTTGACTACACACATGGCGGTTGTAGCTACCTAAACAGGAGATGATTACCCTTCTGGAACACTCGGCCTCACTTCCCTGGTGGGAGTTCACATGATTCACTTAATTTGCCAGCTTTAACATTTTTACTTTGCTTTGGAATTTTGGTTTGGATTTTGTTTTTTAATTATATCGAAGTGATCATTTCAAAGATGATTTAAGAGTCCAGAAAAACACCGAACTTAAGCAAGCGAACTGACCAACTTTCTCCTCTCACTAGAATCTGACCCGCATTGGTGTCAAATTTAGGCGATGAGTGACGTAAAAGGTTATTATTCATAATTAACATCCTTATAACATATCGGTTTCAACTTTCAGCACTAGACGGCTGTTTCAGAATACAATTCCTCATCAATAGTGATTGGACCAAACTTGTAAAATCGGATATTTTTTAGGAGGTTGAAAAATATCAAAGACGACCAAAATATATTTCACCAAATTTAGTTAAGGAAATATTTTGTATGAAGGAGTATACCTAAGTTTTTGAGGATTTTAACTAGGAGCAAATTCAGACAATCAAACATTTCTGAAAATACAAAAGTATTACCTACTAAGTTTATAATATCCTCGGAATGCTTTGTCCACCAACAGAGGACTAACCCAGTTGTTTAAATTTTAGAATACAAACAATCTACTTATAAGTTCCATTTACTCACTTTCTTGATTTCAGTTTCATTTTAGTCACTTATGGCATTCCTTTCAGCAATTATTCGGGATAGGGTGGACCTGTTCCCGACAGCTGTAGGTTATATACAACCTGCGAGTGCGAACTGATTTTAAATGGTTTCTGTTTCGTCAGCATACGACAAAGAAAGCTGCTTACGAATAAATTGCTGACTCCAGGGTATTGCAAGCGTAGGCTTATCAAGGTCCTCAAAAATTCTTTTTGTCGTCATCACAATATTGTTGATAAGTATGTTGTCTCTATCTTAAATTATCCTGAACCTTTCATTCTCAATTTTGATTTCACGCTTGGTGGATATAGCTGGCTGTTTATAAAGGCCAGTATAATCGTGTCCCAGTTCTTTGTTCATATCATTTAAACCTGTATATATAAAGGCCACTTTTACTGGTTCTCTTGGGTGGCCTTTTTAGACAAGGTTGACTGCATTGTACCCCTATCATGATTATTTTACTTCTAACCAGCATGCCAGAATTACAGAAGAACCACAAGTACCTGAGAAAACCACTGACCTTCAGTAATCAAACAGACAAACTTTCTAGCACTATAATTTGACAAAATGATTTTGGAACATTTGCAATGAGAGATTCTGCGATCCGCGAGACAAACTTTGGACATACAAAGAAATAACAAACAATATAATATCTACATATCAAAACTTTATTTCTACAAACTACTTATTGAAGGTATCAGGTCTATTTTAAGAAGTTTGAAATAGCAAATACATGTGTAGCATCTGATAATGGATCTATCATTCCAGATTCCGAATTTGTCTCTTAATGTTTGTATACTATTGGATGCGCCCTACATAAGGAATAATTTTTATTTAGATAAAATTCCTCATATCAAAGTGTCGCATATGGACAAAGTAATGGTTACTTATCTTCTAATGAGCAGTATAAACCACACATCTACATTTAATCATAATAGGACTGATTTTTTGCTCTTTCTAATGTTTAGTTCGTACATATTACAATTCTTCATGTATATGTTCGTGTTTCTTTTGCTTTTTGGTTTTTGTAGTATCTTTTTTCTTTTTATCTTTATCAGCCTTTTCTTTTTTATCTTTCTTTTTGTCTTGTTTATCTTTCTTGTCTGTCTTTTTGTCTTCTTTTGCTTTCTTTTCTTTCTTATCTTTCTTAGCGTCTTCCTCTGTTTTCTCCTCATCTTCAGCTTCGGCTTCTTGTCTCTTCTTTTCCTCTTCGTCTTTCTTTGCTTCCTCTGCTTCTTTTCTCTTCTTTTCCTCTTCGGCTTTCTTTGCCTCCTCTGCCTCTTTTTGTTCTCGTTTTTCTTCTTCATCAATGTCTACTTTGTCTGTTTGTTCTTCTGGTTCTGCTTTTGACATACGTATATCTTTTTCCATCATGAACAGTGTTTCTCCTCTATCTGGGAATATGTCTCTACCGATTTCATCTATCAAGTAAGTTAATATGTTCGCTTTTTTCTTCAAAATCATTTTCTTTCGGTTACTGTCAACGGCTTAAAGAAAAAAATAAAGCATTTTCATTGATTGAACTAGATTTTTCGCCCCAGTCAAGAATATTTATATTATACGGATTGGTCTATAAAGAAATAATCAAAGATATGGTAACAAGCTGTTCAGAATCGAAGGATCAAGGATGGGGCTACAAATTGTTCAGAAACAACTGCCTTAAGACATGGCAACAGACTTGTGAAAGGAAATTACAAACAAGCTGATCAAAAAAAAACTATTCGGGGATTATGCAAGCTAGTCAAATGAAATCTAGAAATGGGCAATAGTCTGGCCAGAAAGAGCTTCTCAAGGATTAGGCAACAAGCTTGTCAGAAAAAACTTCTCAAAGATGGGGCAACAAGCTGGCCAGAAACATCTACTCAGGAATAGGACAGTCTGTCCAAAAAGAACTATTCAAAGAATGGGTAACAACCCTATTAGTGCTCAAGGATAGGGCGTCCACATTGAAAACTGTTTCTGTATTTTAACTAGAATATTGTGGGCAAGAAACAACTGCTTAATAACAGGACAATGAACTTATCAAAGGAAACCTACATTGGTATTCGAGGATAGACCGTCCACGTTGAAATTTGCTTGTACATTTTACTTGAAGTAAGAAAACGGATAATTACCTTGTCCTATCTTGATGAAGAGGTTTTGTCTTTCTATATCAATAACGTTTAGAGACTTAGCTTCCATTATCCTCTCAAATAAAGACACATAATACTCAGCAAATCTGAAAAATAAATTTTTCATCCAGTAAAAAAAATTATATGGACAATAAAATGTCTTAAGGTTAGGCTACAAAATACAAAAAGGTTGTTGATCCCATTGTTAAGTCTTTAGTGGGTCATATTTTACATAACGCATTTTCGCATAATGCAAAAAAACGTTTTAGAGGCAAGATTTAAAACGTTGAAGTTTTAGATGCAAGTTTTCGAAAGTGGCTTCTTATGTAAAATTCTTAGATTGCACACTGAACATTTTTTATGGATATTAACCTAATAAAATGAAGGCACTCACTCAGGGTTTTTATGGAAATCGGCTGCTTTTCTTGCGTTGTTTACCACGTATTTCTGAAATTCGATAAATCAAAAAGATATATTTTTATAAAAATAAATTTAATTTTGTTTATTTTTTCATCATTTATTACAATCCAACCTGCCTTAAAGGCCTCCCCTATATAAGGGCCACCTGCTTATAAAGGCCAGTAGAGTTGTATTCCGATTGTTCTTAAATACTTTATTTAAATCTGTATATAAAGGCCACCTGTCCATAAAGGTTCTTTTACTTGTCCCCTAGGGTGGCATTTATAGACAGGTTTGACTGTATTTATTTTGGGAAGTTAAAATACTTTGGCATTTTGTACGCTATATAATTGGCAAAGTCGTAGAAAGTAACAATCGTGTCTATACCGTACGAATCCAACTGTCTGTGTGTCGTCTTTTATAATATGACGTCATTCATATAGTCAATCATTTCATATAAAAATAACAGAAAGATATGATCAAAATAAATGTTTTTTCTACTGATTCTTGAGTCTACGTTGCTAAATATGAAGTATAAATACGTGAATTGACTGATCATGGACATTTGTAAACATATAATAGATAATTACACGACCAGAGGAACCTACCATATTTTTGGCTTCCCTGAAACTTTCGATATTTTCTGATATCATCTTGTCGAATTCTGGTATTCTACCGGCCTACAATAATAAAAAAAAGATTAGACACACCCACAACACATTTTAAAATACCTTTGATGTTTTTTATCCAATGGAATTCTTGTCCCTGGTATAACCGTTAAATACCGAATAATCTTCAAATTCAAATAGTGAAATGATTTTTTCAGGTTCTACGAAAATAGCAAGGGGTGGTAAATTCAAGGTTTGTGTTAACCTTTTAAGTTATGATTGCAATATATAATATTTTGACCTGCAAATTCGTAAATCAATACAGAAAAGGTGAGAACGTACATAAATTGGGACACCACAAAATTTGATAGCTTCACAGTTTCTTGAAGCCAATGGAAAAAACCATCATGGTTACTTTTCGAACGTCAGAACCATCCAGTACCAAATTGGGAATGCTTAGTTAAAGTCCACTACCAATTTTGACGATACATATATGTGAATGAATTCCAATATAAAAGTTTTCTGCAAAAGTTCGTGGAATAAAAATAACACGTGAAAACATTTCAAATTATAATCACAGAGACTAAAATTGTACGCCTTGTAATGTTGCATCAACCATTTCTGTCATTAGATGTAAATCAATGTATACAATAGGTATTAACCCTTAGCTTCTGAACCTCGGTAGCACAGCGGTATAGCGTCCGCCTCGACTTTGGACATTGCGTCCTTGTTTGGCGATCGGTATTAAGGCGATAGCGTTAATCCGGTGTCAGAATATTTAACTAAGGGTGTTGTATGCTTGTCGGTGGAGTACTGACTCCGTGCGCTAAAGTCGCTCTATTGTTCGCTTCTACACCACAAAGCACATTTGTAAACCTCACCTATATATTCGTTTCCTCTTAGATAAATAAACTTGTTCTCTTCGCGAATAGCTGATGCGACGTTAAACAAACATTACAACAACAAAATTGCAACAACAACATTGTGACAACAACAACCTACCTTGTCACTGAGTTTCCCATCGATCAAGAACATATTACCGGTTTGTGTATTCAGAAAATGCAGGATGATCTGTTTGTCAAATCCGCCGCCATATCTGGCTTGTGTTGGTTTTTCTGAATTTGAGTACCAGTAAATGACGGGAAATACCTTCATCTTGAAATATCTAAAATAATGAATTATATTTACATTTATGATGTTTGATTGAATTTAATTTTGTTTAAGACCAAATGAAGTTATATTTACTAATGTGATGTCACTCATTTCTTGCTTACGCCTATGGCCGTGACGTCATTGATTGGCTGTTCCAGCAATTGGAATAGCATGTCGTACACGATAGTTATTTAAATTTATTTCAGGATTCAAAAACAAAAATAATATTTTCGAAAAAAAATGCAAAATGTAAATATAACCATTGAACTGTTTGGAAATGGCGTTTATAATGCTATAACTACCATTGACTTGTCATAACGCACTAGGCGCGTTATTCAATTTGGTTTGACAGTTCAATGGTTAAATATATGAAAAGGTTGATTGAATTGGGTTTTATGTCCCAGTCAAATATATTTCACTAATGTATCAGTCGTCAAGGTAAAATACATTGTTTATAACAGAAATTTTTACTTTTGCAATGTGCAGAGAGTGTTCTTTAACGTGCCACGCCTAACCTTGGCAAGGGGCATCGGTTTTAAGGTCTCTTCCGAAGGACCGCGTGGCGTGGCGTTCATTTCTAAATGCCGAGTGCTTGGAGAAAAAAGAGTAAAACATTATTTCAAGTCTTAGACAGACCTAGGCCAGGGTTCGAACCTCCACTTCACAAATCCTTTAAAAAGCGAGCACTCTACCAACTGAACCACTAAAGTGGTTTATTTATATCTGTAAAGGGATGCTATTTCAAAAAGTGCCCACCCCCACCTTAACCCCAAATGGGAAATCTATGTTTTCTCAACCATGTGCATGCTGAAAATACGAAAAGTCAACGTCACATTCATAGTTTTTTATCATCTCTCTCTCTCTCTCTCTCTCTCTCTCTCTCTCTCTCTCTCTCTCTCTCAGAACAAACACATAAACAACTTACTGATTTTTCAATTTTGATTCTTTATCAACATCAAGTCTTGTCAACACAAGCTGAAATATAAAGCAGCATCACGATTGTCACTGTAATTCATTGTACCACAATTGCTTACCATGGAGATACTGTCGGGTTTTGATTTGTGGTGCCTCGTAGACGAGCGGTGTAAAGCACGCGTTTACGTATCACAGTGCCTCTCACTTTAGGTTCGAATCCCACACGAGCAGATTCTAGAGTGAGAAAGTGTGACAGTTTTCTTGCCGCACGGCTTGTGTTAAAGCTGCTATTCTATGTACGGAGGTACAGTTCAGGCTTGTCAAAAGTTTAACACTGAGCTATCAAATTGATGCCGAATAAGCAACAAATTTCAGTCCTTATCGCGATAGTTTTGAGACAGCAGCGCTAGCTATCCGTCTTTCAAAAGTTTTTCTGTCAAGCTATCGGTCTCTCGGTCACTCGACAGCCAAGCTTCGACTCCTTTTTGGTGTTCGTTCGTACTTTAAATAAATCATGCGATTTGATTGGGATTTTACGTCCGGGTCAAGAATATTTCACTTATATCGATACTTCACCAGCTATAAGTGAGGTAGCAGAATTTTTATCTATGGAATGCGCTCATGACAATGTACAAAGGAGGGTTCTTTAGTGTGCCACGCCTACCTCGAAACGGGGTATCAGTTTTTAAGTTCTCTTCCGAAAGACACCGTGACTATATGGCACGCCAATTTATGCAAAAATCAGCTAAGCCTAGGATGGCTCAGATATCTATAGGATAGCTGGCTGTTATCCTATAGATACCAGACCGTAACTCTCGATACCTGCAGGTATTGTGGGTTATAAATCAGCTATCTATGGGATAGTTGTCTGCTATCCTATAATTAGCTGGCAGATATCCCGTAGATACCTGAATTAAAACCCCCAATACCTCCTGATATAATGAGATAGAAAATAGCATTTCGTTGAAAGCTGAGGTTTTAATGAAGTAAAAACTACAAACCCCATTTTGCACCAGCTATAGATCGCTGAGCTATCCAGGGTTAGCCGATTTTGGCATAAATTGGCATGCCATATTTCTACGTGCCGAGTGCTTGGCGTAAGAACAGACGCTAGCAATTTTCAGCTATTTTCACGTCTTCGTCAGACAAGGTCGTGAATCCAATCCTGACCACCCACATACGGAGCGAGCATTCTACCAACTGGGCAATCGAACCTGTACAGCAATAACTGGATTTAACAGTGTCATTATCATTTTGTGTTTCATATTTACTATATTTTTTACAAAAAATTATTACATGTATTTATGTATTCATAGAAAACATGTATAACATTTCTTTGTAATGTTTTGTATTGTATTCATTTGTGTGTAATTTATGAAATAAATTATGTAAACTTATTTAATTTTGCGTGTACCTATTTTCGAGGTATGTGAAATTTACACATTTCCGGGTGGTTAAATTTTAGCGAAATATAATATTATAAACGTATTTATTTTCGCGGTGTACTTATTTTCGTTTATTTCGCAGCCGTTTGTTTTTTGCGCGAAAAATTAATACCAAGCGAAAATTGAATCATGCTTATTGTGTTATAGTGCATATCTTAAAAACGCGAATATTTAACTGCGCAAAAATGTCTAAATTTAAAATACCTCGAAAATAAATACACGCGAAATCAAATGCGTTTACAGTTTTGTTTATTGCGCAATTGATCTTACTCGTTCCTCGTACTGGAATATCTTGGCCAGTTCTTCTATCATTTTTACTTCCTCCTGGTTCTCTGAATTATAATAAAATAATGATGTCTTTAATTATACTACAATACTTAACCAATATGGATAATAATCACATCGAAATCAAAATCGGATTTAACTCACGTGTTGTTGGGTTCAATATGTGAATTAATAAATCAAATTTTTTAAAAATATTACACTAATTATAAAATTTGAAATTTCCTTAAACTAGAAAGCATCTGTGACCTTGACCTTTGACCCCATGACCTTCATCTACATATCAAAATAATCGATATATCAATACGTATCAAAACAATGTTCTAAGATCTTACATTTTAACACCCATGTCTATACAAAAAGTTTGTAATTCTTTCAGATAATTTACTATTTTAGTATTCAGCATCTGTGACCTTGACCTTTGTTGCCAATATTTTCAAGTTAGATTTTACTATCCCCCCCCCCCTTTTTTTTTTTTTTTTTTTGTCCAAAGGACCCATAAACCCTTCATTTGTGAAAATCTGAAATCCCTGAACCCAAATATCATCGAAATTGACACAGTAGTTTTCAAGGATCAGATTCAATTGTAAAACATTAAGGCACGTCGCACGGAGGTGGATGAGTAATCACAATAGCTCATCTGGGCCTTTGGCGCAGGTGAGCTGAAATTAATTAATAAAATAAGATTTATCTTTGCTTACTTTTTCGATAAAGAAGGACCAATTTGAACTGTTTAGGTGTCTCTATGATGTCATCAAAATTAGATGACGTCAGTTCAACAGTATGTTGATCATCATGTGGAAGGTAGGTCTGTTTCTTGGCTGTCTTTACAATAAATTTATTAATGTCCTCTACAGCGATATCACCCGCATACCTAGGATAGAAAAAAGATAATTTATGAGGAATGTAGTTGGTTGGTTGAATAATGCGTAACGTCGCATCAGCAATTTTTCAGCTATTTGCGACAAGAACTATTTTATTAATTTCTATGGATTAATCTATGAACAATTTTGTGCATGCATGTGAAGTGAGAGTGTGTTGTATGGTTTGCCTTGTACTTGCGCGCACTCAGGGCGACTTTAACGTGCTAGCTCACAGATTCAGTACGTCGCAGTCAAGCGTACCGCTCTCTCAGTCCATTATAATGATACCAGGTGAACCAATAAAGGCCAACGGCACACGTGGTCTGAGCGGGACTCAAACTCCCATCGGTGAAAGACCATGGTTTTGAAGACTAACGTCTTGTACATTAGGCCACCGCGGTCTCTCTCTAATTTTTAGGTTTAAAATGGTAAAGAAATTCGAATCGGCCTATAACTGTACTATCAAATCAAAAACAAACATTCTAATCCATGTCCGAATCACAATCCAGAAGCAAAGTAAAATATTTGAAACTGACAAGTTAGGTTAGACACGTGAAATTCCACCAGGGAAGTGAGGCCGGGTGTTCCGGAAGGGTAAGCACCTCTTGTTTAGCTAGCTACACCCGCCACCTGTGTAATCAAAATTGTGTGAAATTGCAAGACATGTCACGGTTACCTTTCGGGTTCCGTGTACTTTGGTCCATAGTAATATATAGAAGGGAATTCCTTGATTCCCATTTCTTTAATAAGTATTTTGTCCTTGACCCGTCCAAAGATAACATCCTGGTCTTTGTCCTGTTCGAATATTTGTGATGAAGCCACATATTTCGGATACAGAATTCGGCTTTTTGGACTACCTGCCAAAACAAAACAAACCAAATTTTACACTGATCGGAATTTCTATATATTAGTAATAAACTTGAAGTTTACTTTTGATAATTTTTAATGAAGCCATTACATAATAACAAGCCAGACCTGGGAAACTGACACCAGAGGAAGGGCAGGGACGGGGCCCAAAGCTTTCTTATACGAATTTCCAACGCATATGAGAGAGAGAGAGAGAGAGAGGAGAGAGAGAGAGAGAATTAATAACGGTTTAGATTGCAATTGCTAACCCCAGGTTCGAGTGACCCAATGACAAGAGTTATCTCTCTTGCAACATTAAATTATTGATATCTCATTGAGTTTTTTCTACAGCAGTGAAAGAGCTGAAAGAGATGGGGATGGGATGGAAAGAAGCGAAAAAAAGGCTAAGGACGGACAGTTGTGGAGAGAGCTGGTGGTGGCCTTATGTGCACACACGCACGAAGAGGACTAAGTAAGTAAGTCATTGAGTTTTCAAATCATGATCACGTGGAACCATTAGTTAATGTCAATAAACCTGATCAAAAAAGATTACATCTTGACTTTACGTTGACTGTTGGCTAATACCTGAAAAAAATGCAGGCGATAAATGAACCCCAAAATAATGTCACGTGACATTTGCTTAGCTGTGGCAGTGTTACATAGCTCATATCCAATGAAATTGCTAGATTTTTTTACATAAGGTGTAATAATAAAAATTACCATACTTACTCTTAGCAGTAATATAAAGGACTAGAAATTTTCTTTTCTTTAAGTGCTACAAATACAAAAAAACGAAAGAAAACGTCATTTAACTACATCATGTTAATAATTCACATATAGTCCAACCTGCCTTAAAGACCACCTCTATATAAGGGCCACCTGCTTATAAAGGCCAGTAGAATTGTATCTTAATCGTTCTTTATTCATATTATTTGAGCCTGTATATAAAGGCCACCTGCCCATTAAGTCCACTTTTACTTGGTCCCTTTTGTAGCCTTTATAGACAGGTTTGACTGTATAATGTACTACATAACACATTCTTAATTCTTTATCCCCCCCACACACACACACACACACACAGCAAAGGCACTTTGAGTCAGGTGTCCCCATCACAGACTCTTGCGTTTCTATTACTTTATCTCATCTGCGTCTGCATCTGTGACTTTTTTTTAAAAAACATGCGTCAGAAAAAAATCGATTCTATTGCATTTAGTTTCTTTCTTTAAAAATTAAAAAAGATCCTGACTTTTTCTCAATTATTGATTTCTTATGGCACAATCAGTCAATCTTAAAGCTCCTATATCTAACCATCACAAATTTAGTACAATTTTTGTACATATCACAAAACGAACACTCGGCGCCGAACAAAACAATAATAAAAGTACAAGATCGAACCCCGCTTTGATATTAAGATATACTAACTTTTTGCAGCAATTGGTTTAGAACATTTACGCTAATCAAAAAGATTGTATGAATACTAGGTCTAACTCCGCCGTCATTTCAGGATAATTTTCAGTGTACTGTAAGCAAACTCGTTAAAAAGTTAAACACGGTTATGCATATATATTATATACTTAAAATAATATAATATTATTTTTACTGTGTGTGTGTGTGTTGTGTGTGTGTGTGTGTGTGTGTGTGTGTGTGTGTGTGTATGTGAGAGAGAGGGGGGTGCTCCAGTCGTTAATATCTAGGGACAGTTATTAGCCCCTCACAATCTTAGGGTGGACACCACCAACAATGTGGGGACAAATCCTTTGTCAAAAGATCTACAGTAGGTTAGTTCTAAATGCTCTAAAACGCTATTTACAATAGAGTAGGGTTAGGTTAGATGGGGACATTTGATAGTCTCTACAAAAAAATGGTCCCTCATTTAAATACTGAAAATATCCTCCCGTTGTAGGTAAAAGAACTAACATATTTCTTTTGCAGAGAGAGAGAGAGAGAGAGAGAGAGAGAGAGATGTGAACAATTTTAGCTGCATCACCGACATAGTTTGGACACTGCAATGTGAGGCAAATTGGGTATCCTATGTTCTACAATGCCCTCTGAAATGGAAATTAGGTTTAGATTAGGTGGAAGGATTTGACTTTGTCCTAACGAAAAAAATGACCCCACATTGTAGGTAAAAGAACTGACAGAGAGAGAGAGAGAGAGAGAGAGAGATCCGATAAGCTAATAAGAATGGTAGACGGAGGATACACTCGTTATTCTATAAACTGGGTAGATCGAAAATAATGTTTACAAAGGAAATTTACTATTTACTATAAATGAAAGCACATTACTAATAAAAACCACACTTACCAACTGAATGTTTGTACTAGTGACTTCGGCAATCTCTCCTGATGAATATGTAATTGTGACACTGAATAAAAATAAAACGCCTACAGATATAAGAGTCAAAATTCTCAAAAAGTCTATCATTTTGTTAAGTAGAAAAATACAAACTTTAAAATTGAAGTTGTTACTGTAAAATGATGGTTACACAGACATGATGATATTGGTGATGATGTGTACGAAAAATGGGGGTACTCATCAAAGGGGAGGGGCAATAAAAACTTATAAAATAAATTATAAGAAATTTTAATTTAAAATACAGATTTTTTAATCATTTTTAAATATCAATATTGACTAAATATTGTGTCATTTTTGTTGTTCTAGGAGTAATAAATAAAATAAAATATTAACGGGTTTTAATGTTTTAATTTTCACCTGTTGTGACCCTTCGGATCTGCATGCATTGAGAAATGAAATTGATTTTCTTAGATTGACTTCTTATGATACAACTGACACGTATCAATACTGACCAGCTGTTATGTTACTGATTGAAAAACTTGCAACGTGTTACATGTTGCAGCAAAAAGTCGATTTTTATTGTAAGAGTTATCTCTCTTTAACTAGTAAAAACTTACATGTACTTGCGCGGTAATCAATGAATCTATCATACACGAACATGTATCTTTTTATTTTCTAGACACTACCGCTGTAAAAAAATCACACACACACACACACACCGTCACACACACACACACACACACACACACACACACACACCGTCACACACACACACACACACACACACACACACACACTTGAATATTATTCAATTTTCCTTTTTTCCGGATGTCGTTCTTATTTTCATGTTTAGACATAATATAATATATGGACAGTGTAACACTGAATTGAGAGACCGTTTTATATAAATGTTGTTTACATGTTGACCTCGTGATCGACATAGAAGCAATTGATATCCTAACAAAATCACTGATATTGAAATAGTGGAGCAAACAAGAGCGCTCGGTTGCGATTCGAAAGTAGGCGGTTAGAGACGCTTTGATCCGTGAGCGCTCGCTTTCAATAGACTACCAGTCACCAAGGACCCGCCAAAATAAAAAGAGTAACATGTTCAATGATTTTTTATAGTTTTATTAGACATATAGTTTTCTGACAGATAAGTTTACATCATAAGTAAATATTTGTCAAAATTCATTTTAATGTTGCAATTTTACAGAGGTGTCTTTGGTGCAGTGATAATGATGCTGACGTTTCACGACAAAGATCCTGATTTGTTGGATATTTTTTGTCAATGTTTACAACATTTACAACAGGATTTCCGTATAGGAGTATAGAGCAATATTTGTAACAATGTACTTTAAAAGTACAGCGAATACGCTACAGACCTGTCGAATGTTTAACACAACACTGGGCTAACAAAAAAGGAGGCCATCGAGTGGCGATTGAGATATGAATAACTAGTAACCGGATACATTGTAGATCGGTTGCCGAGATACATGTTAGCTCAGGAGAAGCAGATTCGTTACCGGCTAATTCGTTAGCTAAGCATTAAACTTTCGACAGGCCTGTACTGCACGTAATGGCTTCAAGATAACAAAAATAGCCAATACTCGATAGTTAGTGGTGCACGTCACTTTTGTAAGTACAGGGTGTAGACAGGAGTGGAGTAATGGAGTTTTACGTCCAACTAACGATTCTTTGTAACATCGATCGAGGCGATCAGTTCTGAGATGGTTCAGGAAACCGGAGAGTCTGGCGAATACCAAGCAAATTAACAAGCATTCTCCCACTTGGATCTGCCCCGAATCGGAGTGGGTTCCTGCCCATAGCGATGAGAGTCGCTGTGTTGTTTATGCGAGCTTTAGACCACTCGACCATCGAGACAACCGAGTGCTTTTAGGGATTTTACCAGTGTATTGTATTGTATTGTATTGTATTGTATTGTATTGTATTGTATTGTATTATTGTATTGTATTGTATTAATACAATTTGAAGGACTACAATAATTCTTTAAAATTCTGTATCGCAAGTACAATTTGAGTTATGGCAATATATAAAAATGTTAAAATAAGATCTTGACAATACAAAATAATGACAAACTAACAAATGAAAAAGGAAACACGAGACCGTAAAGGGTATTTAAAAATAAATCAAAGTGTTCAACATTCTTGGTGTTAACATTATGCATCGAATTCTAATTTAAGAATTTTGTTAATGAATTGAGGATTTTAAAATTATTGTTCTTAAGAAGTAACTTAAGATTCGATTCTACAATATATGCGGAAAACAGGAATTTGTGCAATTGTCATAAACCATTTTTAAAAATATATTTTATGATTAAATTTGAAAAAAATGGTATATGACACAATTGCCAAAGGGACACTGTAATTTGTATTTTGTGATGCAGAGCGCCATACAGTACAGACCTGTCAAAAGTTAAACACTTAGCTAACGAATTAGTATCAATCTGCAGCACATCCATCTCAGCTTCGAGTTACCAGTATCGGGGAGTTTAAGGCAGCTGAACATCATTATCTATACTTCGCAGCTTTCCGACTACTCGCTATCCATTTCTGGGACCAGTTGCACAAAGTTTGATTAGTCAAAATTGAAATTTTGCATAATTTCAGATTTGTTGTGAAAAAGTTGAAAATGTTGGAAGTAAATAGAATTCCATCAAACCTAACAGTATCATTATAAAACTATCAATTTGATAATGTTATTTCGATTTTTGTTGTCTTTTTAAATTTTTGTTAATCATTGATTAAACTAATCAGGCTTCGAACAACTGGGTCCTGGACCACTCGGTGACACCTTTTCGTTAGAGCTCATCGTTAAACTTTCGACAGGTATCAGCGGTTTCAGTCAAAAGACGGAACTTGGACCTGGATAGTAATACCAAAAAGATAGGTAAAGTTAGCTACTAGTAACTGGCTACTTGTAGAAGAAAAGTTAGCTACTAGTAGCCAGTTACTTGTGGAAGAAAAGTTAGCTACTAGTATAGCTAACTTTACCTATCTATACCACAAAAGGTTTTGATGTAGGCTTATTTTGTAGAGTTATGTGCCCTTGATACATGCCGTAGTATTAAAATTATGAGTGCATATTCTTACTCCTAAGGGAGCCCCTTCATCCAGAATACGGTGATACAGTAGTAGATGCATTATAGTGCACATATTCTGCAGTGTTTATCTGTGTATAAAACTGCCAATGAATTTTAATTTGTAAAGTGTTGAAATGCCACCCATGATACGAAATTTTATCTATGATATGAATACAAGCCTTCTAATTGTTTAGTACATAAACGGATTCTTTGCCTCGCTGACATATGTGATAATGCCAGTTCTTGGTCTCTTTGATGTCCCGGAGTTCCCTTAGTGATATAATAAAGCTCTTAATATCTTCTTTATATTAGATAATTCGTTCATATCTCTATTAACATGTTTGGTGTCAACAGATTTATAACTTGTATGGCAATCCGCCCAAACTTTTTTTATATTCTAAGATACCAAACCCCCGCTTTAGACGAATTGAACAGTACATGCATTTTCACAAGAAAGCAAGTATTTCAGCTACCTAGCCTTAAAATTCTGTCCAACTTTCCCGTCTTCCAAGTAACTATTTTCTGCATAGACAAATTTTGACAAAATTCTCATATACGTCAAGCTTTGAAATGGTTTTCAAGTTTCCTGTCTTGCAATCTTGCAAGTTGCTGGTTTCACTGTAAAGCATAACGTCATGTCTTATAAAATACCAGAGGCGAATTTTAAAATACTTCCAATACTCATGAGATAGCAAACTTAAAATCTTTTCAAGTTCATGAATTTCATGTTGCTTTTATAGGGTCATATAGAAGGGGGGGGGGGGGTTAACAACATGTCCAACATATATTAAGAAAGCAAATCTTGTAGGCATCTAGACGTAAAAATCTTTCAACGTTTCCTGTCTTTCAAGTAACTGTTTTCTGTATAAACAAGTTTTTATCATATAGAAAATGGACATTTCCGATATTCATAAAAAACAGATTTTATAGGCACCTAGCCTTAAAGATTTTTTCAAGTGTCCTGTCTTTCAAGTTGATGTTTTCCGTATAGAAATGTTTTGGCTATATTTCCAATATAAATAAGAATGCAGATATTAATTTTGTAATTGGCATTTAGTATTAAAATTAAAATTAAAGTTTTGGCCATATAGATTATGGGTCGAATTTAACAACATTTCCAATATTCAGAAGAAAGCAAATCTTGTAGGTATCTAGGCTTAAAAATCTTTCCACATTTCCTTTATTTCAATTCAAGTTCCTGTTTTCTGTGTAGACACTTTTAACCAAATAGAAAACATTTCATAAGAAAGCAAGTCTTATAGATACCTAGCCCAATTTTTTTTCTTCAAGTAGCTCTTTTCCGCTTAGAAACGATTTGGTCATATATAAAATAAATATTTCCAATATTCATCTTTACGCCAAGCCTTAAAAAGATTTTCAGTTTTCCTGCCCTGCATGTTGCTGGTTTTCGTACAGCAAAACAGTATGCCATATATGCAATTTTGAGCGATATTTACAATATTTCCAATCTTCACGAGATAGCATAGATTGGTATGGGTACGAGTTGTACTGGGTATGCGTTGTCTTGGGTATGAGTTGTCTAGCAACCAAACCATCGACCTTTGACATGGGGACTTTCTCACACTAGAATCTTTCCGGCAGCGAGAGGCACTGTCATCCGTAAGCGCATACTTTTGATCTTTCTGCCACCACATCACTAAACTCCACAAATGTTGTGCCCCAGGCCTCAGTTTCATAAATCATTCCTTAACTAAGATTTTCCGTGACTTAAATATTTAAAAAAAATGGCAATCTTTTTCGAAACTAAGAATAAACAGTTTTGACAGAACTAAAAGTAAATAGTTTAAGCTTGAATCGATTTTCAAAATGACACCGTAAATTCCTTAAATATCTTAAAAATTAACATATTTTTTACGATATCAAATTTGCCAAATTTAAGTTAAGGAAAATCTTAGTTAAGGAATGATTGTGAAATTAAACCATGTACCAACTAGAAAAACTGTGAACCACAAGCTCACAAAAATATCCCCCCCCCGCTCCCAAAAATCCATCGGATCAAATTTAAAATAGGGGTGCACATCTTACATTATATCACAAAGAGTGTGTGAAAGTTTCATAAAAATCCATTGAAGGGTTTAGGAGAAGTTGCGGAAAAGAGATAGGTACCCTAAGGTGTAACGGAAGGACGGACGGACACACGGACGGACACCCCTATCACTAAATACCCCCCCTACTTTTTAAGCGGGGGTATAATTAATGTACGTGTAGAATCAGTTATATGGTGGTCTAAATGTGTTTTGACACAACGGGGAAATGTGTCACACACATTTTTGTAAAATTATAACAATTTAACATAGATTTTATAATTATAATTCAATTAATTTATTATTTTTTAAATTAAAAAACAACCATTTTAATTTACTCAAGCACACGTGTATATACGTGACAAGACGGTGATGTTAACTGAAAGTGACATGGGTATGTCTAATATTGCAAGTATTGAAAAATACTTTACATGGTGTTGAAAAAATGGTGAAAAAATATGAGATTTTTTACATTCTGTTTATGTATGATTTATAGTGATCTTTACTTCGGATCACCTAAATAATAAAATAATCTACATGTAGCATCTAAAAGGCCAAAGGTCGTACAACAAATCACTGCCTAATCATCGCTTTTACGTTTTTGTTTGGATGCCGTGCATACTGGTATTTTAACACATTTTGTAACTTCGTAACTTTATCTTCACCCGGTTATGACCAGTAATGACCTCATTATTTATATGTTTTTCGAAAAAATGTTTAAATTTTGTTTTTGCTCTGATGGTAGGTTTATTTATTGGAATTTTCGTGCTGACATTGATCTCTCTCTCTCTCTCTCTCTCCCTCTCTGGCACTTCATCTAAAGCTGGTGACGTCTCGATATAAATAGACGTTAACACACACACATGAAAATCGTAAAATACAACATTATATTTCTAATTGTAATTTACATGAATGACGTCACTCTGCAACATTTTACTGCAATCATCCCACGTACTGCTACCTTAACACATAACATATAGGGTTATTTTGACCACGGTCCAGTCTCTTAAAATAAATAATTCTCGGACGTTAGGTGTAAAATAATTTTTACGCATGCCAGTTATTAACAAATTAATTCATTAATTGATATATTTATTTTTATTTTCTCCCTGGTAACTGTTGGACACGTGTCAAGTGTTTTGAGCTGTGTTCTGGCATGTTAATACTTAAAAACAAAAATAATTCATTCCGGCCACCGGCTGAGTCCAGTGGGCAGCCTACACGCTTCCCGTTCTGCAGCAAGTGACACGGAATTAGCCTCGCAGTCAGGATATGAAGTTTGCAGGGTCGTAATCCGCCGTTAGAGATACGCGATAGGCTTAATCCGTTTTAAAATTCATAGGTTATCGAAGAAGAAAGTTATGTCCAGACCTACCCCAGTATCAAAATCATTTCTTTCACTAGGGTTTTTCTTAACTTTAATTTAGCAAACTTGACAATTTTTTTTTAGTTTATACAATATTTTATTTGAAAATCAAAATTAATGAAAAACGTAATGCAACAATTTTTTACAAATAAGAGTCCTGGAAATCAGTTTCCTGAACAATCTTTTTTGAAGCTAAGAACTGAAAAAATTGTACAAAACTAAATACAAATGCCATCAGCTTAAAGTGATCTACAAAAAGACACATGAAATAACTCAATACCTAAAAGAAAAATTATCTAAATTTAAAAAAAAATACACAAATTTTAAATTAAAGTTAAGTAAAATCTTTAGTTAAAATGAACGTGAAACCTAGACCAGGATCGATTGTTCAAATCTCTGTACATGTTAGCTTGATCAGTTTGGATTTTGTGTTTCAGGCAATATATTTTTGAAATTCCTTTTCATACGTCGTAAGTCAATACACAATAATTGTTAAAATCAATTAGAAGCAATGTTTTATTATCAAATATTTGTAATTCTAATAACATTTTAATTTTCACTAAACCTTTGGTCTTTGAACAATCGTGCATATATATGCACAGCAAATTTATATTGAAAAAAGGCAATGAGACACTGATTTGTCACGTTCATTATTATATTATTTATTTATTATTTTTTATTTATTTATTTTATTTATTTATAAAAAAATTATTTATGTTTTTATATTATTATTTTATTTTATTTTTCTTTAATGTTGATTTTGTCAATTGATTTTTCCCAATTTTCATTCACCAAGGTTCTTTTCTAAAACTGCTCGAAAATTAAAAAATCCACTGGATAAGTCAAAAAGCAGTAATCATGCCCCGCCCTCAAATCTTAGTAATCTCCAAGATTATCGATGTACTTAAAATGCAAATCTTATATTTCAATTTTTAACATGATTCCTCGTGTTTTATCTCAATTTAAAAAATCGAAAAGAAAAATTCCCATGCTTAAAAAAACCCGAAATGAAAATTTGACATTTAATTTGCGCGTCGATTAATCTGGTGAAGAAAAAATTGCGATAGGATAAGGAAATCAGGCACTTCAGGGAAATCCTCTCATTCAAAAGGATTCGGTTCCATAGAATTTCTGTATACATGTAAACATTCTGATAACCCAGCTAATTTTTCATATCTTCGCCATCAGTTTGGATGATTTAGTAATGGTGAATCGGGCGATGTACGAGCAATCTGGAATATTTTCATATTCACATAATAATAAAAAAAATCATTAATTGATAGTAGATTATATTTTTTTTTTAATCTTTTGGGATGAAATGGTGTGAGTAGACTATCAGTCTATATACAAACAACTGTTTGTAATATGTGATACTTGTAAAGACCATATCTTAGCAAGACAAGAATTTTAAAAAAAACTTTGGATTTAACCAATAAGATATTTTTTTAAAAATCTAAATTTAAATTTAAACATTTTAATTTATATTGAAATAATATAATTCCCCTCATGTCCAACATTGCAAGAAGCAATGTGAGCACAAATATAACTCAGGTTTTTAGGGATTGATTGATTGATTGATTGATTGATTGATTGATTGATTGATTGATTGATTGATTGATTGATTGATTGATTGATTGATTGATTGAATTTCGGTTTCACGTCCCAGTAAAATATTTCACTTATATCGAGAGATCACCAGTTATATGTGTAATAGCAGAAATTTTTACCACTGGAATTCGCTCATAACAATGTAAAGGGGAGGTTCATTGTTCAGCCAATCTCCCGTAGGACTTCGGTGACTGATTTCTAAATGCTGAGTGCTTTACATAAGAACAGTCACTAACCTTTTTCAAGTTTTGGTCAGATGCCGCCGGGATTCGAACCCCGGCCTCACACATACGGAGCAAGCACGCTACCAACTGAGCCTTCGTAGTGGCGTTGCTTTTTTCTTATTCTTGTATGCACTTAATATTGATTTTTGCCATTTGTATGATTTGCGGCTACTTATGGTCCGTTTAAAAAAGTTTATTTCCAGTAAAGTTTTTATTTTATCAAATGTGAGATTAATAAGTTCTTTTTAATAAAATAGTATTTGTCAGATTTTATTAAACATATGAGACGGAGAAAAGGGTCTTCGAGATATGAAATCTTGTTATCTGAAAAATCGGTGAAAGAAATTAACCTAAGAAATTGAGGATATTATTATCAACACTACAAGAAATAATTCAATTAGAGAAAAGATTAAAAATCCACCGCCATATGGTGTCATAATTAACTAGATGTAAACATAAGGCTCCAAAAACAAGACTAAACTCCACTACGATATTACCCAGTGACGAACAGAAGGCGCGTATTTCAAGGAGTAATATTTTGATAACTGCTCTAATATCAGTGATATCTTAACTTATCAGATTTGTAGTTGTATGGGTGGTCTATCACCAGAATAATCATGTATTTTTGTCTTTTATTAAATAATCTGGTTTTACGTAATATCATTCTAATCCCGTGTTCTAATTTGTAGAATTTTTTTTTTTTTTTTTTTTTTTCCATTTTCATTTTTTTTTCAAATTTTTTATCATTTTGTGACGTCATTTATACCAAAATTTTAAATGCTTCAGAAAATAAGAAAATAAACTAGATTTTATTTTTCAGTTTTTTTAATGAAAAATTTATTTTTGTTTTTACTTTAAATAATATTTTTACATGTAATAAAAATTTGAAATGAGTGGATTGATGACGTTTCGGAGGTTACAACAATATTAAATCTGCCCTTGGAATGACAGCATTTTACTAACTTGTATATATAAGATCTAATTTTTTTTCGTGTAATAGATATAATTTGTTGACGAAAGAATCGACGTTTCAGTGTAGATTACTCTTCATGATTTATATTTTTTTTAGTAAAATCATGAAAAAAATCAATCGAAACAAATGGTATTTCTTACTATTTCTTAATCAATTTATTTGAGAAATGAGTTGAGTAATGGTGTTTAACGTCCCAGTCAAGAATATTTCACTTATATCGAGACGTCGCCAGCTAAGGCGAAGGTGCAGAAATTTTGTCTGTGCGTTCGCTGATGGCATTATACAGCAGGGTTCTTTATCGTGCTGTAATATACTGCCATTTTTTTTAATTTAATCATAAAATACATTCAAAAAATGTATTATCATATACCATTTTTTGAATGTATTTTATGATTGAATTAAAAAAAATGGTATATGACAGCGTCAAGCCCACCGTCACACGGGACCTCGTTTATTTTAAGTTCCAATCCGAAAGAACCATGACTTTTATTCGTAATGCCAATGACGGTTTTGCGAAAGAACATTCACTACCCACTTTCAAGTCTTGGGTCAGACACGGCCAGGGTTAGTCGGAACTAACGACCTCTCACTTACGGAGCGAGCGCTCTAACAACTAAGCTACCGCATTGGTATATTTGAGAAATGACATTATAGATTTTTTTGCTGAAGTCGGTCAGCCTGATTGCAGAAAATAAAAAAAATATTCCTTATATTTACAATCTGTTTAATTTTTTTTTTAATTTTATAAAAATGAAAAAGATGGAGGTCTTTCAACTGTACTAAAGATACAGAGACGGAACAATTTTGTACATTAAAAAACCCTCTTGCTGGCAGAGGTACCACATTTGTGAACTCTAGTTGTACAGTACAGACCTGTCGAAAGTTTAACAGTATGGTTACAAATTACTGCCGAATTGTCAGCTGATCCCGGCCCTATGAGCTACATTGCATATCGACAGATTTTATCTATTTCTCGAGAGCCTTAAAATTTCGGCTATTAGATATCGACATCTTGAGTATTTCATAGCCGAGCTCCGACGCCAATTCCTTAGCTCAGTGTTAAACTTTCGACTGACATGTACTGTACCTTCCCGTCTCAAGACACACCCGGTCTCACATTATGTCTGTTATGTGGTTGTGTTTTATGTATAGCTGAATAGTTTTGTCTATTTGCCACTATTCCTATTTTTATTTATTTATTTATTTATTTATTTATTTATTTATTTATTTATTTATTTATTTATTTATTTATTCATTTTATCATTTATTAATTTATTTATTTGTTTATTTATTTATTAATTTAGTTAATCATTTGTTTATTTATTTATTTATTTATTTATTTATTTATTTATTATTTTTAGAAAAAAATTGACAATCGACATTCCGTCACAAACGAGGTTTCACCTCACGTGACCCATAATGGGACTTTGTTGCTGCGCACGGTGATTTGCGCATTACGGAATATACCGGGAGACACGGCGAGTGTTATTTTTATTAAAATTGCTAAAATCAATTCAATCAAAACTTAATTTACAATTTTAAATCAGGTTAAGATGGACTTAAGTGCATAAAAACATATTTTCTCTTCTCAAATCCATACCCCGTTTTTCGTTATTTTCCGTGAAAATTCGGGTTACCAATGGAATTGATTGATGACGTCATACAATCTTTCCATTGGTTACGGCAGCTGGCGGGGAAACCAAACACGGAAAAGACAGAAAAGAATTGTAAGAGAAAAATAAGAAGAAAATACAAAATAAAGATGGATTACGGTAAGAATAGATGTTAGAACTTTGACAAATTATACACTTAATGTTTAATATTTATTTTACACAGTGCAAAGTGCTGTAAATAACAAAATACATCTGCATTTTTGTCTCTAGATTTTGTGAGCCCAACATCATGGAACCTACAAAAAAATCTGGAGTTTCTAATATTAAGTGACCTTTGTTTTAGTTTCATATTCTCCTGAATGTCTCATTTATCTATATTTATTTTATTTCATCTTTTATTTATTTATTTATTTATTTATTTATTTATTATTTATTCTATTATTCATTCATTCATTCATTCATTCATTCATTCATTCATTCATTCATTTATTCATTCATTAAGCCATTTATTTATTTATTTATTTTTATTATTTTTTTATATGATGTGTAAAACCATTGAAACAATAAAACCTAATAAATTCCATTTGTTTAATTTCAGAAATAGATTATGAAGGGAAGCAAATGCAAATAATAGTGAAATCTTTACCCATTATCATATCACAAGTCAAAGCGGGAAATCCCTTTAGCCCAAGAATTAAGGAAGAACAAATGAACCTGAAGTTTTTCAAAAAACAAATCCAAAACTTTTGGAACATCGTCACAGATGAGGATCTGTCAATGGAACTCAAGAATGTTGATGTCTGGGCAGATTTATTTGTAGACTTTGTAAGTAGACTTTACCCATGTTTAAACATTTGGACCCTGATGTTCGAAGCTTTTTTAGCTTAATCAATGATTAACACAGACTTAAAATACCAATAAAATCATCATAACATTATCAAATCCATAGGTGCTTCAGTTTGTTTAAATTCTATTTTCTTTCGACATTTTCAACATTAATTTGACAACAGATTTAAAATTATGCATTATTTACATTTTACTAACCAATTGATTAAACTACTCGGGCTTCGAACCATTCCTCGCCAGTAGTGCTTGGACCAAAATATGAAACCAAAATTGTTTTCAAGATGCTGAAAAGATACTCAAACCCCTAAAATACATTAAATAATTCCAGTACAGTGACTTTAACAACCTCAATTCTGTGGAGATTACACTTTCATATCTATCTTTGGTTAAGTACTTAGACCACATTGATAACCAAATGTAGTATCCAGTACATGGCGAAAATGGGTAGGGGAAAGTCGGAGTGGGCCTCGTTGATTACAGACCCTCTCGCCGCATATGTCCGATAGATTTATTGGCTCGCTTGGCGGAGGTCGGTGATTTTCTCCTTGTGCGTTTTCCTCTCTTAATCCTAGAACTGTCCGCCTCTATATAAGTGAAAGAATCTTCACTGTGACTACGAAGTTTTATAATCAGAGGCTAAAGTACATTTGCCCTTCCTTTTTGTTCCCCAAAAAGTTCGAACCCATAACTCTAAGTTCTGGAGTCCAACGGCTCTGAAGACCCAAGTACCACCTTCCTTTCATGCGTACTAACAGCTACCCAAACTAACTGGCCAGTATTCAAACCACAATCCAAAACTTTGAAAGCTAGCAAGTTAAATTAAACGATCACTTGATACCACTTCCAGTGACCATGACCACCAGTAAAGTTGGGTCAGGTACTCCGGAAAGATTACTATTTGATTAAACTGAAATGTTGTATTTAGTTATAATATTGGTGTTTATATTGTAGTTGATGGATAGTTACAACGGTAAGGGAGAAGAGAGAGAAATCAAAGAGGAAATTCTGGAGAAAGTTGTAGAAGATAAAAAGCCTATCATATCAGGAGGTAAATAATGTTAAAAATAGTACATGACAAAGAAAAATACTTTCAAAAATAAAAATCCCCATTTTAAAAAAATTCTAAGACATCTACATCTTTCTAGACTATAGACCTATTTATCCTAATCTGAACACTACGGCACCTCAGTTGGTAGAGTGCTCGATCGTATGTGGGATGTCTTGAGTTCAAACCCAGGACCAGTGTCTGGTCAATATTTGAAAATTGATAGTGACTGTTATTTTGCCAAGCATTGGGCATTCAATAATGGAAATCATGTCGTTTTTCGGAAGGGACCTTAACAACCCGATGCCACGTTGCACCACAGACATGACACGTTAAAGAACATTCCCTGTACATTGCCCTTACGCACTATAAAGGTAAAAATTTCTGACACTTCGCTTATAGCTGGTGATGTTTCGATATAAGTGAAATTTTCTTGACTGGAACGTAAAACTCCAATCAATCAATCTTTTTCCTAATCTACTGTTTAAATTTTACTCATAATCTTACAATATTCTAATTTATACAGCGTCAAACCAAATGGACAAGAAAGAGACAAAACCATCAAAATTGAAATTTGAGTTATTAAGCAGTGAGTTAGATCCTGAAGAAGATTTTACAGGACCTAAGTGGGTAGGTTTATTTATCTTTATGCAAATATATTGTCATATTGGCCCATTCTCCACGAGGAGAAATTAAATTAAGTCAAATAATTCATTGTTATACTGTGAAATCATTTATTTTCGAGGTGTCCTATTTCCGTGGTTCTAAGGAAATTGTCTGTTTTTGGGATTGTAAATTCGTCGGTTTTTTGTTTTTGTTTGTTTTTTTTTTTTTTTTTTTTTTTTTTTTTTTTTTTTTTTTTTTCGTTTAAAGTAAATTTACAATATTTACTATTTAGCTGTCATGTAAATTCGTGGTTGTTCAGGATGTCCACGGAAACAACGAAAATTGAGACACATCGGAAATAAAATATTTTTACGATGTCAATGTTAGATATCACTGTCCCATTTTTCTTGTCTTGAATATTGAGAAACCACAGAATTTTCTATCCAACGAACTATCTGGTATTACACCAAGCTAATTGGGATTTATATAGGAGAACCTTTTAGATACTAATTGGGATTTTATAAATGATGATAATTTGAATAATACTGCTCTTCGCATTACAAACATTATAAAAGAAGCTGCTTCAAAATATATACCTAATAAACAAGTAACAGTTAGACATAACGACAAGCCTTGGATGCATAATATATAAGAAAATTAATAAGAAAACGTAAGAGAATTCATAAAAAGGCTAAGAAAAGTAATGAAGTTGCTCACTGGGCTGATTTTAGAAAAATAAGAAATAGGTGTATTACTGCTTGTAGATTAGCCAAAGAACAATACTACACTAAAATGACTGAAAAATTGTGTTCTGGTAAGCTTGACGAGAAAAACTGGTGGCAAATTGCTAAAACATTTATGTGTATAAAAAAGTCTTCCTCTATCCCCCGTTACTTATTGGAAATACAGTGATAAGCGAGGAGCAAGATAAAGCTGACGCACTCAACAAGTTTTTTGTAAAACAAACTTATCTCTGTGATGATAATCAATCACCCCCAAACCTCCCCGTTCCTGAATACTCTTTATCAAACTTACAAATCACTCCTAAGGATGTTGAAGATATTATAAATTGCCTTAAGGCATCAAAAGCTTCTGGTCCAGACAATATCCACCCCCTCTTACTAATCCGGGCTTCTGATATACTATGCTTTCCTCTAAGTAAATATTTACAACACTGTTACAAAACTCCATATTTCCAACTATTTGGAAACAAGCAAATATTACTCCTGTATATAAGAAAGAAGATCCAAGTAATGTTAGTAATTATCGCCCAATTTCATTGTTAAACATTCTTGGCAAGGTTATGGAACGTTGTGTTATAAATATTTAAACAACTATTTACTGGACAACTCTATCATTACACCTTTTCAGTCTGGTTTCAGACCGGGTGACTCAACTGTAAATCAACTTTTAGACATTAGCAATGACATTTCTACAGCACTCGATAGAGGGAAAGAAATAAGGGTTATATTTTGCGACATAAGCAAAGCTTTTGACAGAGTTTGGCATCGGGGTTATTAGAAAAACTAAAGTCTATTGGAATAGGTGGATCTTTACTTCTGTGGTTTAAAAGTTATTTGGAAGGTAGACAACAAAGGGTTGTTTTTAACAATAATGTAACTTCAACCTGGGAATTCATACGAGCAGGCGTCCCACAAGGTTCAATTCTGGGTCCTATTCTTTTTATAATTTATATTAATGATATAGTAAATAACATACAAAGTGAAATTAAACTGTTTGCTGACGATACTTCTTTATATATAACTGTTGAAGATCCATTTGATGCTGCAGTCATTTTGAATAATGATCTTGATCTTATACATAACTGGGCTCAAAAGTGGCTGGTCACATTTAACCCCAACAAAACAGAATCCATGATTATTTCACGCAAAACATCTATGCCCTTTCATCCCCAACTTTATATGAACCACATTCCAATAACCGAAGTCGAAACCCACAAACATCTTGGAATATTGTTTTCCTCTGATGGGTACTGGAAAAATCATATAGTTGCCATTTTATCAAAAGCTAATAACAGACTTTCCCTCTTGAGAAAACTTAAGTATAAACTCGACCGTCACAGTCTAGAAAAAATATATATAACTTTTATAAGGCCTTTATTAGAATATGCTGACATAGTATGGGACAATATAACTGAAAACTTGACAGAACAACTTGAAAAAATTAATTTAGAAGCAGCCAGAATTGTAACTGGCGCTACCAAACTGACTAGCATTTTTCGTTTATACAAGAGACTGGATGGGACACATTACACGACAGACGGAAGAAACATCGACTGATACAATTTTACAAAATGTACCACGGACTGACACCTGATTATTTAACAAACTTAATTCCAATGACTATACTCATCGTTACGGCACTAGACAAAATCGTTTACTGACTGCTCGTTGTAGAACACATTTTCATTACAATTCATTTCTCCCTCAAACCATTAGAGATTGGAACGAAATTCCCCAAGATGTAAGAAATGGTTCGCTTTATGGTTTTAAACACTCTATTGACATGAATTCTAAAGTCCCTTCTTTTTATTCTTCAGGATCACGCAAAGGTCAAATTCAACACGCTAGACTTAGAATGAAATGCAGTTCCTTAAATAAACATCTATTTGATAAAAATTTAATTTACAGTTCTCGGTGTTCATGTGGTGAAGTAGAGTCTACTTTCATTTTTTGCTAAAGTGTTCAAATACAACATTATTCGTCAAAGCACAATCTCCAAACTTGAACAGAGTTATAATATTACCACTGACTTATTATTATATGGTGACGCAGATTTACTTTCCGACGCACAAAATAATGAAATTTTTTCAACTGTCCAAAGATATATTGAACTTACTAAGCGTTTTTGATAAAATAATTGGCATATTTATGGTACACTGTTTTATTTATTAATTGTTTTATGGTACACTGATTTATAATTTATTTATTGTTTAATGTACACTATCTTATTTATTTATAATTCATAATATTTTTTTCTCTCCCCACATATATATATTCATCGGTCAAAAATTGTAACTTCAGATATGGAGACGGGTTAATATAAGCACATGGCTTGTTCCCGAATCCTATTTTCTATATTTGTATATGTTATTTATTTTACTTATGTATTTATGAATTAAATAAAATATTGTTTAAACTAAATAAAATATTTACAGCATTATATATCCCAATCCATTACTCTCTTTTTTTTTAATCGACGCCTCTGAAGACCCAGAAACATTTTTGTCGTTTGTATAACAGGTAACTAAAAAACGCTATCCCAATCCCAAAAACAAAGCAAAAACTTTGAAAACTTACAAGTCAAGTTAAAAACACACGGTCCCACTTTCACCAGGGAAGTTGGACCATGTTCACCGGAAGGAACACAATTTTAATAATTTGAAAAGTTGTATTAAATATTATAAATATTGATGTTTATATTGTAGTTGAAGGATAGTAACGAAGAAGATGACAAAATTAGACACGAACTTCTGATGGATATTTTATTACAAGATTATAAGCCAATTACAGCTGGAGGTAAATAATGTCACTACCCATTTTCAAGTCTTTGGCAGACCTTGACCGGGGTTCGAACACACGACCTCCCACATAGAATCGAGCACTGTAACAACTGAGCAACCTTAGAGGTTTCTAGACTATAAAGCTCCTGTTCCTAATCTGGTGTTTAAAAATTAATATTTTTTCATTAAAACATCTGCTTCGTAAATTTTAAAGTTCCTCCAGAAACTAAGGTATGTTTCACACAGTTGAAACTTCCTCCCTGAATACTCAAAAGCTCAATACAAAACATGAACATTGATTGGGTAGATGAAAATCTGAACTTAAACGGAAAAGTTGTACTTATTGTTCAAAGTATTGCTAGGTGGGTTCAGTAAAATAAATGTTTGTCCTATTTTTATCATTTTGACTTTTAAAAAAAAATTTGATTTCCACAATTTTGGTCAGAGCAATAATGATGAAAAATGTAATTCCGAAACGGCCGTCTAGTGCTGCAAAATTAAAACTGGTTTAGTTATAATAATCTCACAATAAATGTTTTCTATTTTATACAGTGTCAAACTATAATGGATACAATAGAGAGAAGTACATGAAGGAGACAAACACATCAGAAATGAAATCATCTACTAGTATGTCATCTTTGTCATCTACCAGTTCATTAGAAACTGCGGAGGATTTTACAGAACCTAAGTTGGTATGTTTATCAATTTATATTATATATCTTATAGATTATGTTGATTTGATGTTCCCTAAAACAGAATAGTGAGAGGATATAGTGTTTACCCCATTTCTTCTGCCAACATTTTGTCCACCATTTTTCTCGAAATCTATTGTAAGCTAATGCACGAACGTCTTATATTGTTCCAATCCCGGGTATTTAAAAATAAGAGAAAATAATCTATCAGACGGAGCCTGGTCATTCAGTCATAGATCATAAACTCAAAACCTCATTCAGTCATAGATCATAAACTCAAAACCTCATTCAGTCATAGATCATAAACTCAAAACCTCATTCAGTCATAGATCATAAACTCAAAACCTCATTCAGTCATAGATCATAAACTCAAAACCTCATTCAGTCATAGATCATAAACTCAAAACTTCATTCAGTCATAGATCATAAACTCAAAACCTCATTCAGTCATAGATCATAAACTCAAAACCTTATTCAGTCATAGATCATAAACTCAAAACCTTAGCTTCAGAACAGTCGTCGAATAACAATACAACTGTTTCAGCAAGGCCCAAAGCTTTATATATCTGTATACTGTTAACGTATTTATTTTCGCGGTGTATTAATTTTCGCTTATTTTGCTGTGGTTTGTTTTGTGCGAAAATTTATACCAAGCGAAAATTATATTAGGCGTATTGTGTTATAGTGCATGTCTCAAAAACGCGAATTATTTAACTACACTTATATATCTAAATTTGACATACCGCGAAAATAAATACATGCGAAATTGAATATGTTTACAGTAGTTTCAGGGATTAAATATCTACAAACGATACAGTAAAGTTTAATACTACACAAATTAGTGGAATACATTAATGAAGATTTATGTATCTCAAAGATGTTCGAGGATAACCACCGACTTTTTGACAAGAGAGATGACAAACTTTCTTACACTAGGATCACTCATGAGTGGAACTTGAGCCCAGCCGGTGAGAGCCACTGTGATCTGTAAGTGCTTTAGACCACTTGGCCACCAAGTACACAGTACAATACTTTATATAACACATTATCTAGAAAAAGTTGGTTGTTTGTTTTTAGAATAAAAATGTCACTTTTTCACTTTTTCATTTTTTCATTTCAGATACTCCAAACTGATTTACCAGTTCAAAAATGGATATCAACTGAGAACATTAAAGCTGATATCATGGATGCAACCAAGACAATTACATCAACTGAGGACATTAAAGCAGATATCATGGTTACAAATCAGACAATTGTACCAACTGAGAACATTAAAGCCGATATCATGAATACAAATCAGACAATTGTACCAACTGAGAACATTAAAGCTGATATCATGGTTACAAATCAGACAATTGTACCAACTGAGAACCTTAAAGCCGATATCATGGTTACAAATCAGACAATTGTACAAACTGAAGACAAAAATCTGCAACCCACACCTGCTGCTGACGACTTTGTAGGCACAAAGAGAACAAGATGGTCTTTGAGAAGAATCTTCAGTTGCATTTGCCCATGTTTGAAAGCTAAATCCAAAGCAAACGATTTTTGAAATAGTTGCAGTGTCGTGGATACGATAAGTGGTCAGATGTCCAGTGAAGAATTAATACATTCCAGATTTTTAGTTTTTGAACTGTTATTTGCTGTTGACTGTTCATTGTTATTTACTGTTACTTGATTTTACACAACATGTTGTTGTGTATAACAAATCTTATATGATTATTGTAAATATATTGTAATTTAAATTATAGTATGTGTCAGAGAGAGAGAGAGAGAGAGTATACGTATGTGTGTGTAATAAGAGAAAATGTTTCAGTGCAAGTGTGTGTGTGTTTGTGTTATAAGAGAATGTTTTATGCTCAAGAGAGAGAGAGAGAGAGAGAGAGAGAGTGTGTGTGTGTGTGTGTGTGTGTGTGTGTGTGTGTGTGTGTGTGTGTGTGTGTGACAAAAATAAATATTATTCAATATCACCTCGTAAGCATCGTTATCTGTGAATTCTGACTCCCACCTTGATGTGTCTCTGTATAATGAATTCGAAGTTCAGTGTTGTATTTGTGTTTTTTAGCCCAAGTCAAGATTCTTTCGCTTTTATACGCATGGCGAAGGAAAGCGAAGTGTCTGGAGAAAACCACCAACCACCGGCAAGCGAACTGACAAACTCTCTTGCACTCGGATCTGCCCAAATGGGACTCTAACCTACGGTTCAGGCCGTAACTTAGCTAAACAAAAAGGAGTGAAGGCTTGGTTGTCGATTCCAGGGAGGATGTAGAGATGTATTTATTATCAGTTGCCAAAAACCTGCCGAGATATAGTATTAAGAGACCGAGATAAGCTGCCGATTCGTCACAAATTCGTGAGCTTTGTGTTAAACTTTCGACAGGACTGTACTGTAGGCTGTGACAGACCCTGTCAGCTATTCGCGATAACTCATTTTTTGTTATTTCAAGGATTAATCTAATCTTAATTTAATTCGGTTTTTGAGTTGTACACTACCTCGTAATTAATTAGTGCGTACTTATGGTGTGCATTCACCGGCTATGTCACAGATGCATTTCCGTGAAAGTATTTATTTTAGCGGTGTCCAATTTTCGTGGTTTTTAAAAAATAAGATTAATGGAGCGATAAATTCGTTGTTTGTGGTTACACTTTTGAATAGGTTTGTAATATGTATATTATTTCGCTGACATGTAAATTCGTGGCTTTAGGTGTTCATGAAAACAACGAAATTAAGGACATCACGAAAATGTATGATTTCAAAGTATTAGCATAGACACATATGAATTTTAACACTTTGATGCTGTTATATCTCAATTCGTTTTAGCGATTGTCTGTTTTCAATACCTGCAATAAAAGGGTTTTATACATTTAAGTAAACAAAGCTCTTGAAAAACGGGACCTCTACGGTAGTTCAGCTGCAGATAGAGTGCTTGCTCGTGTGTTGGAGGCCGTGGGTTCGAACCCCAGCCATCATGTCACGGCAGAACCCTTTTTGCACAATACACTGCAAAGGTCACTGCCATTTCACAAATAGCTGGTGACGTCTAAATATAAGTGAAACATTTTCGACTGGGACGTACAGCTCTATTCAATCAATCAATGTTCGAATCGTATGTCGTCAAAATGTCTGCCTGAATATATCTATCACAAAAAGGTTTTTGATACGTTTTAGTAAACGGAACTCTTGATGACCGACATTAGAAATTGTCCAAAAATAAATTACTTCCGCTGCAAATCTTAAATATCCAATGCTTCAAGGGTGTGTTGACCATATCCTGTAAATTTCGGTGAATTCTAAACATGTGGTCTTTTGAAGAAAGCAAGTTATGCTATCAATCATTTAGGTATCATTTCATAACTGTAATTCTATACAAAATGAAGCACGTAGCCAAGATTTTGGAAAATACTTAAAATTCGGAAGCGGTAACATTTTTGACGGTTGGAACTCGTCTACCATTTGCCATACTTGAATCATCATCAACACCCAACAGCACTGAAACTTAATCTACGATTTTAGATTGCAATTTAATGGTGAAGAAATGATTTCGTTCCGTTATATTAAGAGTCATTTTTGACATTTTCCTTCTGCTCTCACAAATCATGATCACATGTACGTTTTATTATATGCAGCTTCCGGAGAAAGTATCGTCTGCGTCACAAGCTTCAAGAAGATAAAGGCAATAGAGTGATTTGTTCTGGAAAGGCACGTGAGCTTTATTGAAGAAAACAAAACACATTGCCTCGTGCATTTTCTCTCAATGGCTTTTCAAGTGCCTTACTCCTATAATGTAGAAAGAATTCTTGGCCTGGCTTCGTGCATTGTCTGTATCTCGTGAACCAAGACCACACAAAAATCTGCATTTCACATCAATTTGTCAGCACACTAAGAAGTAATGAATTGCCCTCTTGTCTTTCTTACTGATATAAAAGATTGAACGACTATAAAGAAATTGCACAGCAATTAAGTGAATTCTATCTGGTAAATCCTTGCCAAATAAAACACATGTAGATTTTTTAAGTGTCATGGAGCTATCCTGATAATTTTAAGTTAATTTCTATCATTTGAATGCTTATTCTAGATACTTTTTTATTACACTACATATGAAAGATGTTTCCTTGGTATTAATGGATTTTGGTAGAAAGCTGTGTTGCTATTTTGCTCTCTAATTTATTGTGAAGTATCTCGTGTCTACGCTAGCTAGACGTTTTTAAGATTCCTGAACTTCGCCGATTTGTGTTTAGTATAAGATTCATGATTCTGTCATTTATAAAATCGGTTACAATTAAGTGGAGTGTTGACGTTATATTGCTTAAAACCACAGTCAAGATTCTTTTTATTATATATATGCGACTAGTTCAAGGATGATGGGAAAACCAGAATGCCCGAAACAAAACCGCCAACCTGGCAACCAAAGAAATAAACTCTCTCACATTACCTAGAATCTGTCATGAGTTGGATTCGAACCTTGGTGATGGGAGCCTTGTGATTCTTCTGTGCGTCCTTTTTCTACAATACGGAACTGCTGAAAGTTTAAACCCTGAGCCAACGAATCGAATTCTCACCTCAGCTACCACTGCGGTAGCTCAGTTGGTAGAGTGCTCGCTCCGTATGTGGGAGGTCGTGGGTTCGATCCCCGGCCGGGTCTGACCCAAGACTTGAAAGTGGGTAGTGACTGTTCTTTCGCCAAGCACTCGGCATTACGAAATGAAAGTCACGGTTCTTTCGGATGGGAACTTAAAATAAACGAGGTCCCGTGTCACGGTGGGCTTGGCACGTTAAAGAACCCTGCTGTATAATGCCATCAGCGCAACGCACAGGCAAAATTTCTGCACCTTCGCCAAGAGCTGGCGACGTCTCGATATAAGTGAAATATTCTTGACTGGGATGTTAAACACCATTACTCAACTCAACTCTCACCTCAGCTCCTCGTTAGCTATAGTCCGACAGCCACCATCAGTATCTCGGCAGTTTTTCAGTAACTAGCTATCCTCGACGTTCTAACTTCGATTTCTTTTCATTACCTCGGTGTTAAACTTTCGACAGGTTTTTATCGTAATTACATGTAGTCTATGGCTAAAAAACTCTTTGTGCTTTGTGTGTGTTTAGTTATTGCCCTTTGTTTTGTTTTTTGGTTTTTTTTCAGCACACACTTATGAGTATAATTTTGTTCCTCTTCCTTGTAGCTGTATTTGAATAAGTAAATAAACAAAAACAAACATACTAATCCATGTCCGAATCACAATCCAGAAGCAAAGTAAAAACTTTGGAACTGACAAGTTAGGTTAGACACGCGAACTTCCACCAGGGAAGTGAAGCCGGATGCTTTGGAAGGGTAAGCACCTCCTGTTTAGCTAGCTACATTTGCCACGTGTGTAATCAAAATTGTGTGAAAGGAACATGGAACTATGAGACGTCAAATATATCCAGGGCAATCCTGGACACAGAGACATCAAACTTATCAACAATACTGTGATGACGGCCATAAAACTTTTTGAGGGATTGTTTTCATCAATTTATCATTTTAATTAGATCTATGTTATTGTGAATTAATTTCTTTATTTCAAAAATATTTTTATTTCAAAAAGTTGGCAGGTTGTTGTTCTAGACAATCATTATGTATTATTTTGCTTTTATGTACGACGTTTTATTATAATTTTTCTCCTTTGTTTTCAAGCATTTTGATTGGTCCGAACTTTCTATTATTTTGTATTTAAAAAAATAGCTCTCAGTGACGTCTTTTGTTATAGACGACTCACAGAGATCATTATATCGACATCGATGTCAATAGTTTTATTTGCTGTGGTTGTAAAATGTTTCATTTTTTTAAATTAAATTATAAGAAATAAAAATATGTTTTGTTACACATGTAGAAAATGAAAGACATACCATGCACATTTTGTACACGTAACATAACGCGAGAAAATGTTCAATTCTTCCATTTTTCGATAACAAAAAATTCATTTCCATTTATACAAAAAAAATTCATTTCCATTTATATAAAAATCAGTTTATGGTTTTATAATCAATCGGGATGTTTAATGTCTGTTTGTTTGGTCTCTTATTTCGTTTAACTCTTGCAGCATACTTTTTATGGATATTGCTATGTACACACCGTTTGTCCCTCAATAATGATGTAATCTGCGACAAAAGTTATACGCCCGTTTCTAGTTTTTTACCCTTTCAAATTTCCGTTGTTTGAAGTTTGATATCATTGCGGTCTTTACCGATGTTCAGTGCACGGTAAAAATGTAAATGGGTACACATTGCTTCTACAGCGGCGTTCTTCGCGGTTATGATTTTTCAAAATCAAAATCCCTTATTCGCAAAAGAATGACCAAGTTTGCAATATATTGTTGCCTTGTTGTCGTTAGAGGTGTGTATTTCTAACTAATACTTTTTTCACATAGTATAATATTGGAAATCAAAATCTCTTGTATTTTTAGGCGGTTTTAATTGAAGGTGGCGTGGAGTAATGCTGTTTTAACCAAAGCCACAATCTAGCATTCAGATTACATCATAGATTGGCCAGTTATTGTATGATTGCCGTGAACACGGAAATAACCACCGACTTTTAGTCAGGGAAGAGGCAAAATTCTCACACTGGAACTGTAACTATGAGATTCGAGCATATTCAGCTCAATAGAGACGCAGGTATGCGTAAGTTGGCTTTTTTGTGCTGTTTATAGAAACATACTTTCTCGATACCTTTGATTATAGAAGATCTTCCTGAAGAAATGAAACTTCAGAAAACATTTAGTGACCAGCAGGGTGTGAGTTATTCGAAGCCTGATTAGTTTAATACAATAAATTAGTCAAAATTTAAATTATGCATAATTTTAAAATCTGTAAAAAAAAAATTAATGTTGAAAATGACGTAAGTGAATAGAATTTCAACAAATTGAAGCACATGGCTATAAATCTATAGATTTTATAATGATAATAATGATGATTGTTTTTGATATTTTAATTTTGTGTTAATCATTGATTAAGCTAATCAAGCTTGGAACAGCTGGCTCCTGGTACCAAGTATTCGGGTTAACAATATTGTGATGTCGTATTGATAGAAGTGCAAATTTCTCAGCGTTGTTTCATACTATATTTTTTATTATCGTCACAATATATACCGGGTATTTGATTTTACTATGTAACCAGTGACAACGTTTACTTTTTTTCGTTATACAAATGATGTTTCAAAACAAAGTGGGTACAAGATCTGAGAGACATATTGCATCATTTTAGATAGGCCGAATTATCTGCCTTAAAGATAGTTCGACATACATTTAAGAACCGGCATATGCTCAGCATGTATTTTTGCTATTTGGGTGTTGCTTTAGCTGCAAATAAGAACAAACATATTTTTCCAAATAATATCACCATTACAAAACTCTCCAAATGTAATGCTCTTGAAAGCATTGTCGCCTAATGGTAGATGGACAAAGACAGTTATTCCAAGTCCACAACAGTTTTCCCTAGTCCGATACGAAATTTACTGTCCCTGTATGAGCCATATTAGGTCACCAACACATTGTGTAAATAACAATCTCTGTCGTTCCTTTGTGACGTGTTCTTGGTTCTCGATTTTGCTATGTTCGTGTTTTTCAATTACTGTGACTGAGTTTCATTAGTTGTTTAAAGTTGGAAATTACATAATTTTAACTAGGTTACTTGGCAACATTTTTTCAGCCACAAGACTTACTAGTATTTTGGTGTCGTCATGTCCAGTCGTAAGGACATCTGTCTAACTATTTTGAATCGAGGTACTTGAAAGCATGTTGACATGATATCTGACCTGAGAGTCAGTTGTTTAAATATTTTTACCTCTTATATGTTTAAATATGTTGTGTTTCTTGTACTTAAATTGTTGTTTTTGTTGTTGTTACTTGTGGTTATTGTCAAGAACAAGCATATGTTATCCAGACCATTTTTAACATTTTATTTTATATCGGGCGGTACACTATGGCATACACTATTGTGTATATTGTAAGGTAAGTATAACATGACCACCGCTGCGCTCTTTTACATTTTCGTCATTAAACTGTCGGTTAAAGTTTGGAATGGTGGCAAAGTACAATGGGAAAGGGGCATAAAATAAGTAAATAGTACCACGTTAAAAGGAAAAGGAGGAGTATATTCGGGAAAATACAAGACACGATTGCAATTTCAAAGGGGCTCAAAACTTTCGAGTTTGCACAGAGGGACTTCCTCTTCTGACATACACGACATCATATCCTGGTGATCATATATACCAAGTTTAGCGGGAAAATGTCTTCAATGGTGTTGAAGGTGTAGGCCAGGACAAGGACAGACGGTCGGACAATGCATCCCCATACTACGCCCTGTTTCTTGAAACGGGCGTATGAAAATGAAATAATAATTATACTACGAACTAATTGTTTATAAAACATATATTATTATAAATTTTTAAATATACAATTTTTATCGATATAACTAGAGTTTGGTTAGCACATATATATTCTGTACAACAAGGTGTTATATAATATGAATAACTTAATTCATCTCTCTCTCTCTCTCTCTCTCTCTCTCTCCCTCTCTCTCTCTCTCTCTCTCTCTCTCTCTCTCTCTCTCTTACAATCACACACACGATATAACAAATGTAATACAAGACACAATTTATCATTTTCAATGTCAATTACTAACTGCGTGAGCCATTGAATTTTTCTCTCTTTTGCCAACACGACAAGTCTCGTGTATGGAAAGGCGTGATGACGTAAACCATTGTCTTTTAGTTCTCCGAATATAACATTTTGCACGACATTGTACTCTTACACATTACACAATAATAATTTATCAATTGCAATGTCAATAACTAAGCCAAAGGGTTTTCCTTTTTTGGCCAAAATGACGGGTCTCGTGTATGCAAGGCGTGTTGACGTAAATCAATGTCTTTTGAACATTACACAAAATATCATTCGCAATGTCTTTAACTGACTTCATGGATGTTTTGGCCAACAAGGCAAGTTTCATGTATATAGCCATTATAGGACGTGCTGACACCAACTAGAGTCTTTTCGTTCTCTAAATATACTTTTGAACATTACATAAAATATCATTTGCAACGCCAATAACCGTGTCAATGGGTTTTCTTTTTTATCAAAATCACGGGTCTCATGTAGACACCACCTACTGTATTTTCGTTTTTTGAGTAAACCATTTTGCATGAAGTTTTCTGAATTAGTCAATGGATTTTTTTACCAACACGGCGAGTCTCATGCTCGGTCGACGTGGTGACGAGAACCACTATCTTTTCGTTCTCCAAATAAAACATTTTACATGAAGTTTTATGCGAGTTATGAACAGATGCAAAATGTTGCGATCAAAACAGATCTTGTCGTTCCGTGGTATGTAATCACATGGCGCATTTTTCAAAATATGGCGAATGGTGTAATGCCGTGTTCATTCCATTTGCTCCATAATGAAAATACGGCTTCCTGTCACATGCTTGGTTGTAAGCTTGAGCTGACTGTAATCGCATACCTAAAAATAGAAAAGGGTTTTTTAATTAGTAAGATTGTGTATAGTATATGAGTATACGCGACATTAGTACTAAAGTCATATACCATTTGAATGTATTTTATTATTTAAATTTCAAAAAATGTTATGTGACACTTCATTATTGTGGCACATGTCAATATGCCTTTTAATTAAAACATTCATGAAATTTCATTTACAACCCTCCACAAATGCGTTTGAGATCCCTAACAGCAATAAATAAACGCATATTTAAGAAAATTGAAATAAATGTATGAAATTTGTTAAGACTTGTATAAAACAATTAAAGGTTTAGTTGTTCAACTATAGTTTACTTAACTTAAACTTGGTAAATTTCAAGTCCAAATAACTTTGTTAGTTTTCAAGATAATTGTTGTTCTAAAAAGCAATTTAAGCTTAATTGTAGTGCCATAACCAGATAACAGTAATATTTAGTTTTGTCAAAAATATTTATTCTTAGTTCCAAAAAGAGATTAGCGAAATATTTGTGAAACAAGGGATATGTTTGACAATGCAGCGTGTTAGAATAAAATTATTTTAGGAATACTGGCACAATCATTTCTTAATTTTACGATTTTCCTTATCTTAAATATAGCAAATTTTGGCAATCTATTTCATATTATTTTTATTTTTTAACTGCAAAAAAAAATTTCGACGAAATTAATTACAATTCTTAAGCTAAAAGTGATATTCAAAATGACACCTTATATTCATGAATATCTTGAAAACCAACAAAATTATTTAGATTTTAAATTTGTCAGATTTAAGTAAAGGAAAAACTTAGCTTGCCCGTCCGGAGCACCCGGCCTCACTTCCCTGGTGGAAGTTTACGTGTCTAACCTAACTTGTCAGTTCCAAAGTTTTTACTTTGCTTCTGGATTGTGATTCGGAAATGGATTAGTATGTTTGTTTTTGATTAGTTAAGAAATGATTGTGAAGTACAGGGGTCTTGTCACGGTTTCACAAGAATTCCTTTTCAACTTAATTCTGATAGCTTTGATATTTAAATAATTAGGTTAATTGTTAAGATATAGAATTTGTAATCATTTTTGTCAAAAATATTCAGTATTCTTAGTTTCAAAAAAAAGATAACTAAAATCTGCTTAATTGAAGATAAGTAAAAAATTTGTTAAGACATTATTGTGAAGCTTGTATTGGGATATGTTTGACATGCAGAGTTGATAGCATGTTGAAATTTATATATGTACATGTATTTAAAGAAAATAGGATATGGCACAAGAATATTGCACTTCCAAAAAACAACAACGAAGATGACTCAGTAAGACACCAGCCATATAAAACCTCTGACACCTATATTTTGTATGAATACGGTTTTTTGCAGGTGTGTGTGTCAAACCCAGTACAGACCTGTCGAAAGTTTAACACTGACCTAAATTAAAGGGGGTTTTAAGTTCGGTTGCCAAGTGGCGGAGGTATGGATAGCTATTTGCCAAAAAGCTACCGAGAGATATATTGCAGCTGCCAAGATATATCAAACAAGAGGACCAAGGTGACCTGCAGATTCTTCATTCATTTGTTAGCTCAGTGTTAAACTTTCGACAGGTCTGTATTGCATAAATTAGAAGATAATACCAATGGCAGGCCAGTAATATTAGGTAGCTAAGACAGTACTTAGGTAATGTGTTACATCAACCTTATCAGTATCTGACCATGTGTTGTACTTATCAAGTGACCACATTAATGCTCTTCATGTAACATGGACATTTTCATCGTTAAGAACACCTACTCTTTCTTCTATAATCGGAGACTCTGATTTTATTCAAATGAACTGACATTCATAATATCACTGTCCAAAATCCACATTGTTTTGAAAACATAATAATTTCTTAGCTATTATTTTTCGGAATTAAGCAACCTTTACCAATCTCTTTTGAAACTATTAATAAACATTTTTGTCAAAACAAAATACAGAAAGCATAAGTTTGATGAAATCTTTACAATGACACCTACTTTTTTGTCAAAACTAAAAACAAACTTATGAGCTTGAGACAATCTCCAGAACGACATCTCAAATTACCTAATATCTTTACAATTAATACATTTTAAAAATTTTAAATTTGTTAAGAAAAATTTTAGTTAAAGAATGATTGGGAAAATAGAGCCGGATTATATTCAAATCAACTGGCACCCATACTGTCCAAAATCTATATGGTTTTGAAAGAAAATTTTTAATTGTTGCAAATAGTCTAAATAATTTATTAAATTTTTGATTGTCGCATAAATTCTAAACAATTTAATACATCTATTTCAGTTTTCTTAAATAAGCATTTGTTTATTATTCAAAGTGTCTCATAAGCCTTTTATGGCTGGGTGTTAATATTTTATGTATGTCATTTTTAATGGAGTTGCAACGAACCCGAAGCACACTCCATTCCACAACTAAAGTTTATATAGAGCAGCTAGCAATGGTAAATAACATATTGAATTATCATGCAAGATGTTCTGGAGTTTGTTGACTAGCGTGTCATTTTTTGTTTTAATTCGGTATGATGTTCTAAAGGTTGCCGACCTTTTGACATTTAGCTGTAGTGGCGATTGCGAGGATCTGAATTTTAGATATGATTCTCAAATTCCAAGATTACTCAGGACTAAAGCGACATCTAGTGACATTGATTAATCATGGAAAATAAACCAAAATCATTTTCTCAGCCAATTCAGAAAAATGTAACTTTATATTCCAGATATCTAATATCTTTTGATGAAAGGCCAATGAAGCTTTCGCCAACGATACGACTTGTCCTTGGGTATAATGGAAAACCTGAACTATACTCTGGACTGGACTTGGGCCTTGGTACCTGGACATGGATTCTGGGCTTGGACTTACTATATTTAGCAATTGAACATTTATAATTTTGGTTTTGGTTAATAGATATTTCCATATCACCGGTTGATATAATTCATCATGGCCATCACTAGTAAATGGCCATGGTATACTATATATGATTGCCCATCGTCCAGAGTTACAGTCCAAAGTCCAGTCCATGTTTTCTATTAGAACGTGTCCTGAATCGGTCCATAAAGATTAAAACACGATCCCATGACATAAAGAAGGTTTACTGCCCAATAAATTACTTAGGAAATGGGACGAGTCGTTTTATCCAAATCCAAATCTGAAGTTTAGCTTAAAAATAGAGTTTAAACATTCGTTCCGTCTAATGACGTCATTGCATCAAATAAATATTTCATCACTATTTTTCATGAACGCTATTTAACGCAAGATGTAAAAATTGCGGATTGTGTTTTTTTTAAATGCGGAGTGTAAACATTTTATGATTTTACAAAGTTTTTAAATGCCCCTTAAAAAGTTTTATGGCCGTTATTACAATATTGTTAATAAGTATGAAACTACCCTAGATATATTTGACGTCTCACGTGATCAGAGGTTGTGTACCAAATGTACTTTACAAGGAGTAGAGGACGAATTTCATTTCATACTTGTTTGTCGGTTCTACTCAGATCTCAGATCAGCTCATATAAAAAAATATTATTGGTCAAGACCTTCTAGTTATAAATTAGTACAGTTATTAAGTGTACAGAATATTAAGTTATTACGTAATCTAGGCTTATATCTAGCCACAGCAACTATAGGAGATGTTAATATTGTTTCATATTGGTTTGTCCATCCACCGCCGCATTACATTAAATATATATTGCATTGTGTTCAATGTTAGTATTATATTTATTGTCATACACTTATATCATTATGCCGCCATACAATTGATTTTGTCGTAAAGTAAACCTATAAGTGTATACTTTTGGTTAATAAAGAATTGAATTGAATCATAGCTCCTTGTTCCTTTTATTCTAAATTTTAATTTCACCTGGGGCGGGGAAGGTTTGCTAAACAGTAGGTTCACCCGAGTGGAAGTTCGCGTGTTTCACTTTAATTGCCAGTTTTCAAAGTTTTAACTCAGCTTTTTGGAAATGTTTGTGTTTAGTTTCCATGTTTTAATAGTCTCCGTTCTGTCACTTGCATACATGTGTTGCTAGCAAAATCATTAACACTGTCTGGTTTTCCACTTTCAATACATCATTGTATAATGAAGGAAATAGTTTTTATCAAACATTTCAATAAGCCTTTTCTTTCAATAACATTATACTTTCGACAATTTGCTTAACGGATCGACAACGTTTTGGGTTTTTATTTATTTATTTATTCGTTTATTTATTTATTTATTTTATCTGTTACTATTTTATTTCTATATCTATTTCATTTTATTTATTTATTAAGTTTCTGTCAAATCAGCAAAACCTTCAAGGATGAATTCGGAATGGATTCTTCGTTTAATAATATCCTCGAAACAATGAAAATGTAAAACTAAACATTCCATTGATCCCTTATCATGTTCACCAAATAGCACCATTGTTAAGGTCTTAGTTTTCTTACCTAAATTTGGTTAAATATATTTTGGTACTTTAGAAATTTTTATAACCCATTGAAAAAAAAATTGGTTTCATGATTTTGGTCCAAGCACTAGTGATGAGGAATTGTATTCCGAAACTTTGGTCTAGTGCTGTAAAATTAACACTTGCATAATATGCAATCGGTTATATATTAAAATATGGGTGTCATTGTGTTTTAGATGGTCACTTAGCTAAATTTGGTTAACTTTAGAAATTTTTAACCCTTTGAAAAAAATTTTGTTTCATGATTTTGGTCCAAGCATTACTGATGAGGAATTGTATATTCCGAAACTTTGGATTTAGTGCTGTATAATCATTAACACTAGCATAATATGCAATCGGTCATATATTAAAATATGGGTGTCATTGTGTTTTAGAGGGTTCTTTTTAAATGACCTCGTCTGAAAAATTCTAGAGCAATACAGGCCTGTCGAAAGTTCAACATTACTCTATCTAACAAATAAGTTCATATCAGCCCCTTGTTAGCTATATCTCGGCAAATTTTCAGGACCAGGATCCAGTTGCAAAAAGCTTAATTAAAGTTAATCATTGCCGGGTTAAACCATAATAAGGAACTCATATACACTACATTCCTCTCGAAAGTTTAACACTGAAAGAACGAAAAGGAGTCAGTGCTCTTTTGTCGATTGGGCGAGATATGGAAAGTTAGTAGCCAGTTGATGCCTAGAGATAGACTGCAGCTTATCAGTTGATAAAAACTGTCGAGGGACGAGATGAGCTGTCGATTCGACATTAATTCGCAAGGGCTTGCTCCGTAAGTAGGAGGTCGTGGGTTCGAACCCCGGCCGGGTCTGACCCAAGACTTAAAAGTGGGTAGTGACTGTTCTTTCGCCAAGCACTCGGCATTACGAAATGAAAGTCACGGTTCTTTCGGATGGGAACCTAAAATAAACGAGGTCCCGTGTCACGGTGGGCTTGGCACGCTAATGAACCCTGCTTTATAATGCCATCAGCGCAACGCACTGGCAAAATTTCTGCACCTTCGCCTATAGCTGGCGACGTCTCGATATAAGTGAAATATTTTTGACTGGGACGTTAAACACCATTACTCAACTCAACTCAACTAATTCGCAAGGTTAGTGTTAAACTTTCGACATGCCTGTACTGTACCATTGCACTAATTATGGTTTAATAATTCATTAACTCTAATTCTTTGTCAACTGCCCCCTCGTATATATCTCTCGGCAGTTTTTCGGTCACTGGTTATCCATGGAAGCCAAGCTTCGACTCCCAATGTTATACTTTCGACATGTCTGTACTGTGTATTAGGTTCAGTAAATTAGGTTCCCAATAAAACGCATCTTGGACGATCATATTGTCCAATTTATCACCAGGGTGGCATAACAACGGGGAGCTAATCAGAGTCTGTTTAAGATACAAAATCTGACACGTGACATTTAGGATTAATTTTATTTTTGTTAATGAGATTCGGTTTTGATCTGAAATAATAGAAAATAAAACATTCTTTCTTTTAAAAACAAAACCTAAAATGATTTTCTCGACATGACAGCCGACATCTTACTGCGAGGACCACCAGTACAAGATACACATATAGTTGACCCATAGAGTGTTAAAATAACATAAAACCCCAAGTAGGTGTATCTGAGATACCGTATTATCTATCACACGCACTGCAACATATGCTTCACTTTTTTCTATCGCGTCGGTTTTTACTACTCTGAAATGTTCAGTAAAGACATGTCGAAAATTTAACACCAACATAACGAATTTATCCCAAATCTGCAGATTCTTGGTCCAGATTTTTTCGGACATCTCATCTTGGTCCGCATTTTTTCGGACAGCTTTTTGACAACTTTTTTATAGCTCTATCTTGTTTTACAATTATCTGTCCATAGTTTCGGTCGCTCGGTAAACTCGCTTCGTCTTCTTTTCGTTAGGTCGGTGTTTAAACTTTCGACAGGTCTGTTCTGTACGATGAAAACTCGGTAATATTATTAAGAACTCATCAATTTCAAATATAAAAATAAAAAATGAAGAAAAAAATTCTCGGAGGAGGAGAAAAAAACTGAAAACTGCAAGAAGAAATGTTGTATCTATTTTTTGACATTTATACTTTTGATAAGAAATGTGCTAACTACGTTTTCCTGAAGTAAAACTGAATCTAGCGTATCTGTTCTGATCACAAACATAAAACCCTAACTTACTCGTAGTTCAGATATGTTAAGGTGGTTCGGTAGTCTTTATTTTTTACTAAATATTTTTCTTAATATTACATATTTACAATTGTTAATTCTACAGCACCTGCCGACCGTTTCGGAATAAAATTCCTCACCAGGAGTACGCTTGGACCAAAATTACAAAACCAAATTTTGTTTTAAGGTGTTAAAAAATACAATTTATATCCAAAGGTTGAAATTGTATTTGACCAAATTTAGCAAAGGAAATACTTTGCATGAGGAAGTATGCCATGCCTGAGTTTTTGAGGATTTTCAAATTTTAGCTAGACAATAGTATATTTAAATCATATCGAATTATGTTAAGGTGGTGGGTAGTCTATTTTACTAAATATTTTACTCAATATAAAAAAATATACTATATACTGTATACAAACGTAATTTCATTCGCAGTGTGCTAATTAAATTTAAAAAAAACGCGAAAATTTGACCCCGTGAAATTAAGTACATTTACAGTATTAAAAAAAATTCTGTACATAAATTGAAAATTAAATGCAATAAAAGTAAAATCCCGCACATCACAATTACTTGTCAGCTGTTATTGGAATTGTTAAGCATAATTTGTCAGTTTCAAACCTTTTACTTTGCTTTTGGTATTATGATTTGGACATGGAAATTTTTTTAAATTTTTTTCTTTGTTTTTCGGTTAAGTCGCCATGTGGAATGTGTTAACCTGTACCGACATGTATTTTTAAAGTTCACGGGGGGGGGGGTGTCATATCATTTGTTTTTATTTTCATAATTAAATACACGTATATACAATTTTTAATGTATTTAATCATATTTTTTTTTTTTTTAAAAGACATATAACACAACAATAACAATAAATATTCCACCCCCAAGTTTGGTTCTTGAGTTTAATTAATCGTGAAGGTTTTTGTGAACAACTTTTGCAATCCATTTAAAACACAACAACAGAGAGTGAAGACATGTACTCTATATTTTACGTAATTCCTTGACCACAGTCCGGACTTCATTAGGCGTCGGATATCATTAGGAGTTGTTAGAGTTGTGCTCGAAAGCTTAACAAACAATAGTTTATTGTCAAAAATTCATTCAAATATATTTTTTAGTATTTGAAAATGTATTTTTCTATTGACAGTAATATTATCCAAAATATAAGATTGGGTTTTTGAAATCGAAAAAATAATTGTTACCGAAAATATATGTTCTTGGCAACAGCCATCACAACGAAGCCCGTTTTTGCCAGTGTTCAAAGTTTTTGCTTTGCTTTTCGGATTGCGATGTGTGTTTATATAAAATTATATTGCTTTGAATAGATGCTTATAGTAACAGCTCAGTTACAGTAACTGACCTTTTGTGGGTGGACGAACTACCTTAACTGAGAACTCGGTAAGAATGAAAACCACAATGGGCGTGGGTCCTGAAGTAGGACTTACAAATACTCTGTGATAAAACACATGTACGTGAGCATTATCTTAATGATACTCTACTTAACCCTTGCTAAGTCTACTCTGATGATATTAATGTCAAATTACTTGTCATTTTCTGACATTTTTTATTACTACGCGTATTGTAAAACGTACAAGTACTTTACCGAAAATAAAACGATTTTACAGAATTGTTAATTACTCTATCAGACATTTTATTTATCAATTCATCAAAGATAGCTGTCCGTTTCCAAATCACAATCCCAAAAGCAAAGTAAAAAACAAAATATCGGTTTAGGTCGAAATCACAATCTCAAAAACAAAACTTAAAAACTTTGTAAACTGGAAAATAAAGTTAAATACATGAATATGGAAATGAGTCCGTGTCCTCTGGAAGAGTAAGCACCTCAAATTAGAATCGGACCCCGTTGATATGCCCTTGGAAAAGTTGTACAATTTGTAAGCGTAATGCTTATCTTGAAACAGTTTCTGTCATGCCTGCTCCGTCATACACAGTGTACTTTATTATACCAAAAGTGTTCAGAAACGCCACAACACATAATAGGTGTTTACTCTTCCAGAGCACCAAGCACTCGGCATTACTCGAAAGTCACGGCTCTTTCGGATGGGAACTTAAAATAACCGAGGTCCCGTGTCACGGCGGGCTTGGCACGCTAAAGAACCCTGCTGTATAATGCCATCAGTGCAACGCACAGGCAAAATTTCTGCACCTTCGCCTATAGCTGGCGACGTCTCGATATAAGTGAAATATTCTTGACTGGGACGTTAAACACCATTACTAAACTCAACTTATCCGGAGCATCAGGCTTCACTCCCTGCTTTACTTGTTGGACTTAATTTGTAATTTTTCAGTTTTCAAAAATAAATTCCTTTTTTATTTGTTATTTAAACATGGACCGATACGTCTGTGTTCGATTTATTTGCTAAAATACTGTTCAGCTTGCATGGCTAATGGGTGGTGCATTGATCAAAATGTCATCGCGACCAAATAGATGAACAGATTTCCTGTAGCTTTGGTTTCAAACATTCCAAGAACCTTTTTATTTAGTTATCATTTGAATAAAGTTAAAATGGAAACCATTTGACGTTCCATAAGACAAAAGATCCATAGAACAATCTTATTGTAATGCAGAAAACGAAAACAGATTTTGAATCCAATAAATATAGTCTGTAACAGAAACATGACTTTGTAGGGTTGTTTTTTTAAGGATTTCTCAAACTATTCGGGTGATTTCACCTTTTTACTTTTATTACTTTTTTTAATATAACCAATGTTCATGCTTCATAAATATTACGAAAAAAAAATATTCAATTGTTTTACCTAAGGGTCCCTTTTGCATATGGGTGCTCATTTCAGATTGCAACTTATTATATACTTCTGTTTTTATTAGGTTATATTAAATAAACTTTATTTATTTATTTATTTATTTATTTATTTATTAAGCTGTTTTTCAACTTATTTTACATAAGTTTTATTTATTTATCTTCACATAAAATTCTCTTTGATCCCAATATTTTCTGAATACAAAATCAACCACCATTACCGTTCTAAACATTACTCTTTTTGATACCAAATTTCCGAAAAGTTACCAAAAATTGTTACAAATTGTTAAATATGCAGCAAATGCAATGATATGTGCGACTTTTCTATTGAACTTTTAAACTTCTAAAGCCAGCTCACTCCCTCAACATCTGTGATCAACTATTGGGGACCATTAGCTCAACAGTTAGCAAATTGTTCCCTATGAATTCATTAGGGAAACATGCCAAAGAGATGCTCTCTTTATTATTATTTTACACTCTAGACGTCCAGAAACAAAGTCGGATTACATAAATTCTCTCACTGAATCTTGAAATTTTATCTGCCGTTAATTGCGAGAATTAGTCGGTAATGAATACGCCATTACACGTGTAGATTAATACTAACTGTAATGTCCACTGGACAGCGTGCTGGCTTTATTATCTGACCGATTATCATAAGACAAACACGATAGCCAGTGGTCACTAATGAGCAGCATCTAAAGTCATCAATAAATCCATTAGTATGCCCATTTTAAAGTTTCAAATTTTTGGTTTTATCGGTTTCGTATTTTGTCCCTGCAGCTTGGACAGGTTAACCGCAGGTTAAATTGTTGAAATTTAAAAGTTTTGACCAAAAAAATCAATTTAAATTTTTAAACCAATTAGAACACATTTGAAAGTTCTAAACACAATGCTGTTCGAAGTCTTCTGTTCTTGACTGTGAACAATTCATTGCCACCATTTGTTCGGTCAAATTTAAGCATTATCAAGGGGTTTGGCAATAAAATTGTCAAATTAAGTTTAACCCGTGAATCCATCGGAAATGTACATATGAAGCCGGGTGCTCTGAAAGGTTAAACATTTTCTGTCTAGCTGGCTACACCTTTCACGTGCTAAATCAAAATTTAGAGCAAAAGGAAAATATTGGAACTATGGAATGTAAAATATATGCTGAATAACTTTGGAAAAATGAAGCATGTACATGGCGGGTATAATTATCGAGTGGAAATAAAAATATACAATGCTTGTTTATGTCTCCTGTAGAATGTTGATTAGCTCTTAACTTTCACATCCAAATCAACAAAATCTTGTGTGAATTAAGTCCAATACCCTTCTCAATGAGATATCAACATTTCAAAAACAATATTTTGAAATAATACCAATATTTTTCACATGTGATAAACTCTAGTAGGAATTAAAATTCTCAGATATCAACCCTTTGAAAATTTGTTGTAAGATATATAAGTTTATTCAAATATCTTCAAAGAGTTAAACGTTTTTGGTTTGTTTGGACAAGATATGTTTGATTTGCCATGTTGTCTTACAATATCTCGTATTATCTCGCACTGATATCAAAATAACGTAAAAGCAACCATGTTATGCAAGCGCGCCTGATACATTGAAGTTGATCAAGTTCACAAAGACGTTTTATGTAAACAAACAAACGCCTCACTTTGTCGTTCAACCGTGGAATTGTAGAAGTGATAGTATTGAAAGATAGGGGAAATCAAGAGCTTCTAGAAAGACGGCTTTTGAGAATGTACCCTAGAGAAAACAACCTTAAAAGAATTTTTCTATTTAAGATCTCGCTTTGATTTCAAATTTGTTGAAAGATGGGCTACAAGCTTTCCGGGTTATTTTTGTTCAAGTGGACTCAAATGCCACGAAGAAAAATTGGCGGCTTTATCAAACATAAACGTTAAGCATAAAATATTTTCCAATTGCATAAAAAATTCCTTATTTGTTGGCGTTTTTGCAAGTAATGAAAGAGCACCCATTAGTTTGCCTGGAATATTTTTTCTGACGTCAAAAATGTCCTTTTTCAAATTGTCTATGCTCTATAACATATATCAAGGCAAAAAACGCCCCTGATATGTTGGATAAATACATTAACATATGCTCCTGTTATTATAATTTGATTTCTTTATATTTTTATTTATTTTAATATTGAACTTATATTTTTCAAGTTCATAAAAAATGATTTCAGACTTTTTCATGTTGATCGTACTAGATAGTAGAATCTGTATCTATATTCGTACTGAAAAGAAGACGTCATTACTATTTATAAGAAGACATTTCTATATAAATATTTTTATTTATATTTTGAACAGACCGGAAAGAAAACATTTCTATATAAAAATTATAGGACTGAAATACTGACATTTCTACATATAAATTTTGATCGGACTTGAGAGAAGACATTTCTATTTCTAAATTTTAATCGGACTTGAGATGATTAGACATTTGATTTATAATAAGACATTTCTATATATAAATTCTAATCGGACTGAAAAGAAGACATTTTATATACATCTGTACAAATTTTGATGAATGAAAAGAGAACAATTCTATTTTCTATATAATCATCTATATAAATTCTGATCGGACTGAAAAGAAGACATTTCCATATAAATTCTGATCGGACTGAAAAGAAGACATTTCCATATAAATTCTGATCGGACTGAAAAGAAGACATTTCCATATAAATTCTGATCGGACTGAAAAGAAGACTTTTCTATACGGACTTGGCAAAATATATTTCTATATATAAATTTTGATCGGACTGAAAGGAAGTCATCCTTAGAATCATCGATCGGACTTATTTAATGATTCTGGAGTTTTAACAAATTAAAAAAAAATCAAAGCTAATTAATACATAAATGGAAACACATCAGGAATTTGCCAACTTTTAAAATCGATGCATCATATAAACCTTGGAGTAGAACATTACACCTTAAATACAAAATAGCCGTGTAAAATTGGTAACATGTAAAAAAAATTAAAATGTTATCACTGCTGATGAGGGAAAATGTATGTCAAAATATACACGTACGTATGTGTCTTATGTAGATTTTTCACGAACTAAAAGATTAATGTTGGATGTCAAACTTGTAGTAACTTTTCATGTCATACAACTTATCAGCTTCATCTTTTAATCTCTGAATGTTTTCTCTAATTAAAAGGTAACAGTGATGTCTTTATACTTTTTGACATTTAAATATGTCAGTTAAGTCGTCATGTGGAATGCTGTTAACCTAAGCCGACATGTATTTTTAAAGTTCACGGGGGTCATCATGGCACGCGTTATACGTTACCGTTGAGGTCGGTAGTAGTTAATCGCTCACCAGGTGGCGTTGTAGATATCTGAACAACCCGCTCACCAGGTGGCGTAATGATAATCTGTGCGACCCGCTCACCAGGTGGCGTAGTAGATAGCTGTACGTCACAGACGGAACCGATGTCTCCCTCCCGCGGATTTAGTTGACTCTTGTGATAATTATCATGATTAAAAGTATTATTCGTCTTAATTAAGCCGAGATTACATCAAAGATAATCTTATCACCGTGTCAGCAGCAACAATAATTCTCAAAACCATATGAATAACTTTACGCCATTGGTGTCGCGATAATCGGATGATCACTGTACATCATGTACTTTCGATTTTCTTACCAAGTTCAAAATACCCCGAAAGAGTGTTTATAACAAGTTTACATGAAGTTGATAAAATTGTATAATACATTGTACACAAAGTGTAGCTTGTCCATTGAAATTTTATTTTTCAGTAGACAGTTTTCAAAAAGAAAACATTCAGTTCCAAAATAAAAAAACCTTATTTTTTCAAAAAATGTAAAGAAATAGCAAATTTTTCTGTGTTTTACAGTGAAAGTCTGATCTCTAGAATTGCCGGATCGTTGGTGCTGAAAATTTACGTATAATGTCGTGTTTATTTTTAACAGTTTGTTTGCACCACCCATCTTTAAAAAAGAGGGGGGTATTAAACCCTCTGTATTTTTCATTTGAACAAAATGTGGCAATGTCGTATATGAAATCAACATGACAGACATAGATATGTTTATGAATTAATCAATATGAATAATTTTTCCTCAGTAAATGAATTGATGATATTTGAAAACTCATCAAACAAAACGAGTAAAATTTGAATAAGCATATCTAAAAGAAGTGATAAAAATTACAATGTCATAAGAAAAATAAACTATTTATGGAATTGGTGTCAAACCCTGTATTTTTTCAAATTCATTCTCGCGCATTTATTTATTTATTTTGTTTGTTTGTTTGTTTGTTTGTTTGTTTGTTTGTTTGTTTGTTTGGTTGGTTGTTTGTTTGTTTGTTTGTTTATTAAATTACTTTACATAAGTTGTGTTTATTTTTATTTTTCTTTGACCGCAATAACTTTTTTAAAAAATGCATGGTTACTCAAAATGCAAAATTAGAACACGCTTAAACTTCACATAAAGCTAACAAACAAAAACAAATAAATGCGTAAAAAATAAATGATAAATTTAAAAACAAAAATAATCCAACAACAAAAAAATAAACAAAATATTTCGTTGAGTTCTATGTTTTGGGGTGTAAGGTTCCACTGTTTACTATGAAATTGTTTGATTGCCGTGTAGTAAACTTATAAAATCGGGAGTTTATAAAGAAAATAAACTGTTATTTGTGTAACTATAAACAATTTAGTCGATCTTCCGTGTTTAACTCGGTTCTGTTTATAAATTTCCCGCACAAAATAAATGTAAATTTCTTGATAAGCCAAAAGCTTAGTTTGTTTCTTTCTTCCGTTTTACAGAGTAGAAAAGGATTTTTTGCTGGGAAACAATTTGACAATTTTTATGTTGGTTGGGTTAAGTTTTATTTTTAAACTAGATCAACTTATAATCACTTGTAAAATAGTTTTTCTTCTTATGAACAAAGCATGATTTGTTGATTGAATAGAATTAGAATTTACAGAATTTACACGATTTTATATATTTTTGAAAACGTGCAATGTGTACACAACGGAATTCTGAAAAGATGCAGAAATTTTTACATTTTTCTTATTTAAAAATAAAACGAAACTCTTACACGACAACAACTACGCAAGGATATTTTCTGTCTTCGTACAAATGTCGATGTTCACGACTATTTCTTCAGTTTTTAAATAAGAAAAGTGTCATATTATGAATTTTTGAAACATTTCAAATATATATGTATGTATAAAACAAGTTGCCATATTCGATACACTTTTAAATATTTAATTCAGAAATTAAAAAAATATATATATATATAATGACAGAAGGGTGCAAATAACTGTTCATATAAATTCTCATAATAACTAGATTTATACTTTTACATACTATAAAGAAAATGCTTTATTTGTACTACATGTATATTTGTTCGACGTTTACCAAAGTTACTTATATTTAGCATAATTTAAATTTATTTAACAATATAGTAATGCAACGCCTTACTTTGGTTTATTTATTTTTACTAATTGCAATTAGTAAAAATCAAACTTATACATGTTAAATGATTCTAAAATAAATACATTTTCTATAATTGAAAAAAGATCGAAACAGACTTTTATAGAATATAGTTTATATTGTACTACACTACATAATCACACTGTGCCTAACGGAACGGTTTGAGCACATACATACACACGCACGTATGCACGCGCGTTTCATGTACCGTTTTGATTTTGCCTTCTACCTACAGGTTTCAGTTGGCTTAAAATTAAAACAAGTTTATGTTTAATTAATTACAACGTCGAAATGATGTTTTGATAACAACATTTTTCGCAATTTTACGGAGTTTTTATTAATTTAATTTTTTTTTTCATAATATCAGGATAAAATTCCGATGCCACCAAGGAGCAAATGTTGAGCATTTTATCTTACACCTGTCAGATATCATAAAGATTTCCTGAAATCTCTGGAAATCTAAAAATAATTTTCTTTGCGTAAAAATTACAGAAGATATGATTTTTTAACAAAAACTTAAACGCTTTCCCACATTTATTTTGCAAAGAACAATTCCTAAAAAATGTCCACAAGAGTTTAATATCATGAAAATTCCAGAATTCTAAAAATGAGAAAACACAAAAATAAGAGTAATTGTTCTTTAAAGCTTTTTCCACATTTATTTTGCAAAGAACCGTGAATTAATAAAAATGTCCGCCAGTGATGAAGGATTTCTGAAATCTCTCAAAATCTAAAATTAATTTTCTTTGCGTAAAAATTACAGAAGATATGTTTTTTTTTACAAAAACTTAAACGCTTTCCCACATTTATTTTGAAAAGAACAATTCATAAAAATGTCCACCAAAGTTTGATACCAGATATCAGAATGAAGAATTCCAGAAATCTAAAAATAATTTGCTTTTGCGTAAAAAATGACAGAAGACATGAAAGATTTGTTTAACTCAAATTACGTACGTCAGATGTAATTTGGTGTCCCTCGGATGATCCTAGAGTACGAAGTAGTTTTAATTAGAGGCGAAACATGAAGATGTGTTCACTAACGATAAGTGTTTAATACAGAGAGATAAATGTTAAATGCGAGTTTTTAAGACTTATGTGGGAGTCCCGTGTAAGATAAAATGCTCAACATTTGCTCCTTGGTGGCATCGGAATTTTATCCTGATATTATGAAAAAAAATTAAATTAATAAAAACTCCGTAAAATTGCGAAAAATGTTGTTATCAAAACATCATTTCGACGTTGTAATTAATTAAACATAAACTTGTTTCAATTTCAAGCCAACTGAAACCTGTAGGTAGAAGGCAAATAAAATGCGCGTGCGTGCATGCGTGTGTATGTATGTGAATTCTTCATAATATCTAAAACTGGCGGGCATTTTATGAACTGTTCTTTACAAAATAAATGTGGGAAAGTGTTTGATAACAATAACTCCTATTTAAGGATTTTTTTAATACTTTAGTCATTTTTACGCAAAGCATTTCTGGAATTCTTCATGAAATCTCAGTGAAACTGGCGGAATTTTTTTTAAGAAACGTCCATTGCAGAATACTTTTTAAGAACAATTATTAATCCTTTTGTATTATCTTTCATATCTTCTGTCATTTTTTACGCAAAACATATTATTTTTAGATTTCTGGAATTCTTCATGATATCAAACATTGGCGGACACTTATTGAATTGTTCTTTGCAAAATAAATGTGGGAAAGCGGGGTTTTTTTTGTATTCAGTGATAACGGAAAACGTAATATAATGCACAGATTGTTATGTTGAATGAAAGAATGAGAGAGGCGATACTGATGCCGGTATTTAGAATTACTGATAATACTTTTCAATTTTATACATTTATTTCATACGAGTAAAATTAAATGCGCTTAAAAATCGTACATGATATTGCCAGGTGCAACCTTTGAATTATTAATTATTTTATTAAGAAAAACAAAGTAACATATGACACTTGCCATTTTCCATTGTTAATTTATTAATGAATTTTGTTTTTTTAAATGGTATATGACATAATCTAGAAATTTTGATGCTAAAAATTATATCACGAAATAATTTTCAAAAATGACGATGCTACTTTTGCAAATAACACAATTTACTTTAGACTAAAACCATTGCAGTTGCTATAGTTTATGGTTATTAAGTTGTTGAAAATGACTGTTTTCGTTGTTTACTCCACGGTATTTTATATGTATTAATTTTGCAATATTCCAATGAAATTATTTGTATTACATATTATACCAGTTTTAATTTTACAGCACTAGACGGCCGTTTCGGAATACAATTTCTCATCAGTAGTGCTTAGACCAAAATAATGAAACCAAAATTATTTTGAAGATGTTGAAAAGTTACCTAAAGGACCAAAATACATTTTATCAAATTAAGCTAAGGAAATACTTTGCATGAGGGAGTATACCTTAGTTTTTGAGAAATGTATTGTATTGTATTGTATTGTATTGTATTGTATTGTATTGTATTGTATTGTATTGTATTGTATTGTATTGTATTGTATTGATACACCAAAGTGTATCTAAAACATTGTTTCCGTCGCAAACAAAATTGAAGATATTTCTGTTCAAAGAGTCAGTAATTAAAAATTATGAAGAAGTTTGTCCAGCATTGAAGCCTTGGAAACACTTATGTGTGTCGAAACGTTGTTTCTGCCCCAAACAAAATTGAAGATATCTGTGTTAAGCAATTCAATATCTCAAAAATATTCTTTCGAACTTTTATAATTACATGTATTCTTCGAAAAATCAAAACTGATTTTTTTAATTCAGTTCGCCGAGTACATAACGTCTGTTGCCAAACTAATCAAAAATATGTTTCTTTTTTTAAGAATATCAGAGGTAAAAACGAGGGCGTAGTAAGTCTTTTGATCTTACGATGTTTTTTCCCGAGGATGATTGTATGCATATGTAAAAATACAAAAAAAAATACAATCAATATTTATTTAACCCATTATAAATGTATATGTTTTCAGTTTGCGCATTCAGTTCTTGAAATACATTATATTCTACTAGTATTTGATGTTTCATAAGCAAAAGGGGCATTTAGAACAATCTAATAGTATGGCAGAAAACATATTTTGAATGCAATAAAGGTAGTCTTTTACAAAAACATGGCTTCTTGTTATTTTACCATTTTCTACAACTATTTGAGTGTTTTCATTTTATTAATATTGTCCTATATCTTTATATTTTAAGGCATTTCATGATTAAATTAAAAAATGGTATATGACACTATTTTTGTGTAACCCAATGTTGGTGCTTCAAAAATATAACAAAAATATTTGGATTTCCACAATTTTGGTCAAAGCACTGTTGATGAGGAATTCCATTCAAAACGTTTTGACAAAACTTTAGTTTAAAACATTTGAAACCCATACTATGTTTTCGTATTACTTAAAAAACTGTATTGCAATGGACCGCTAAAACCAAACGAATTGATGTCGAAAAATCCAACTTAACAAAAAGAACCAAACTTCAGTCTTCAGTTAAAAATTCCAGATTTGTTATGATTTAGTTAGACCTGAAATTCAAGGCTCTTGTAACGGCTTTTATATTCGGACAGTTTCTGTAACGGCACTTCTCCGAATTACAGAAGGCAACTGTCCGAATATAAAAGCCGTTACAAGAGCCTTGAATTTCAGGTCTATGATTTAGTATACACATTCAGTTTCCTATTACTAGTACATATAAACTGTATTGCATATTCGGAAATGGATTAGTATGTTTGTTTTTTTATTATTAACTCATTAAAGCAAAGATGACGAAGCCGTTAATTTAAAAGTAAGGCAGAGCGCAAACTTCAATCTTAATTAAGTCAGAAGTCCCAGAAATTTACAAAACCCTTCGACGCATAAAAATGAGTAATCTGGCATGCCAAGGCTTAGTTCATGTAATTATTGCTAATTTAATTTTAATTTTACCGCATTAGACGACTGTTTCGGAATAAAATATCTCAGTGGAAATGCTTAGACCAAACTTGTGGAAAACCAAAAATTTACCAATTCCATCTAAATCATACTTTCAACTAACTAGCATAGCTTAGTTGTTTGAGGAATTCTCAAATTTAAAAAGCAGATAATTCTTTTTGAACAATGTTTATCTGGCAATACAATATTAATATATTGCCTCCTGGGTTAAACAATAGACACGAAATTTATTACCCTGAATCGGCAACATCACTGAGTATCAGAAAAAGCCGTTCGGAGCCACGAATTTCGAGTCTAGCTTAAACAATAAATAAATAGTAACCAAGATAGTTCTTTTCACTTTTAAATGAGTAACTTACCGGCTAAAGCTAAATCCATTGGCTCTGTGCTGGTGACATTGGATCCGTAAGGTGAGTGGTCCCCGGCACTGGACGGAGATATACTGGGGACAGATCCTGTACTTCCCGCCGGACTGAGAGGCTGTTGTTTTATGTATCTCTGTGTTGGCCATGAGCAAGCGCTCATACCTTGGATATTATGGTCTCTGTCATAGACGGGTAAATTGTTTGTCGCTGTATTTTGGCTATAGTCTGTTTCCATGTTTGGCATAGCACAACTTGCCCCATATTTGGCATTAATTGTCATATTGAAACTACAGTTGATATTTGGGTTATATTGTTGCATGGATGGGGGAAAATTTGAATGAGAAAAACTAGTACTAGTTGGTGGTAACATACCGGTATTCTCATACGATTGTGGTGCACTCGCAGAACAAGGCATATTCATTGCACTCATATTGTTCGTTTGGTGAAACAAATCATAATGTGAGCCTAACATTGCAGGGGAACCAGACACGCCATTCATTCCCAACATTCCAAAGGGCTTTAAGGCCTGGCACTTCCGTCTAAAACCTCTTGGTCTTCTCCTAATGATCCCTCCTCAAACATGAATTCAGCAGCTGGATCTAGTCCAGTAATGTCCTTTTCCGGGTCTTCCGAGCCCTTTTGGCAACTTAATAAAGCACTCGTTTAAAGATAAATTGTGACGAACAGAATTTTTCCATCCCTGATACGCACCTCTGAAAAATGGAAATCTTTGCTGCAAAAATTGATAGATTTCGCTCAAGGTGCACCTTTTGTTTGGCGAAGCTTGAATAGCCATAACTATCAAGGCAATGTATGAATATGGCGGTTTTTCTTGCCTTCTAACTCCAACACCCGGTTTCTTAATTCCTTTCGGAGAGTCCGGAGACAGAGACGTCGATGTCGGATTTTCTTCGGAACTGTCGTCGGAATCATTGTCAACATCCGATAAGCACGGTTCCAGCTTTGGTGCATGGTGAGGTTCCCCGTCACGAAGATGATGCTGATGATGATCAAGTTGTGTTATAGCTTTTATTTCTGACGTTTCCATTTTTGTTTATTATTATCCTGATTATAATGTAAGCTAAGAGCCGTATCAGTAAACAATGAAGCCGTCTATGTTAAACAAACTGTTCTGACAGTAACATACAAGAATATGCCCATGAAAAATATCAGCGCAAAAATTCAAATGTAAAACGTTATAAAATTCTAAACAACTTGCAACTTTTAACATGAATTAAAACTTTCTTTATCTCCAAGGTGATGAGTTCTCAGATAGTATGCTTATAGTTATGTTATAAAACTCCGATCATGTTTGATTTTGACTATGAACATATCTATTTCTCGTTATATGCATAATTGCCAGAAATTAGCGGGTCAAATTGGGCAGAGGAATACCTATTAACGCTTCTGTCATTGGATGCTTCATAACTACGTAGGCGGGGCTAAACATGTCAATCACTTTATCTCTGTTCTCAGCATCTCGGTTTCAGACAACTTGATCCGTATACTGACACCAACCAAATGGTTTTATCAAGTTTCTCCGATCTCTTATGAAATATTTTATATTTTTATGTATATCCCGATGATAAAGGTTTTGTGGGGTAGTAAAGTTTTATAATAAAAAATCTAGTGCCCTGTGTATGTTTTGAACTGTTGGTTTCGTTAATAAACTGTATTAAGTTTTTTTTTCAAGATGTTTTCTTTATTTTTTTTACTTTTATTTATCAAAAACAAACATACCAATCCATGTCCAAAGCAAAAATCTAAGTTCATTCTGAATTTTGACAATTTTGTTATTGCTAGTGTCATATGCTATTTTGATTGCATTGGTTTTTTTTTTCAAAAATAAAAATAAAAATAAAATAAAATAAAAAGTATGTAGCATATGTTTATATTTAAAATTCATTCAGTTTTTATATATTAAATAAAAAGCATGTTGGTTGAAAATAATTCCAATGTAGTCAATGGTAGAAATATGCAATTTTAGATTGTCACAGTCCATAAATTTTGGTTTCACAATTTTTGTCAAAGCACTACTGATGAGGAATTGTATTCCGAAACGGCTGTCTAGTGCTGTAACATTAACACAGTATTGATAGGTAATTCTCAAAGCAATGAGACAAAAAGGTTTTTTTTTAGAGTATTGAATTATCCCATTTTTTATTTTTTCGAATATTCGAAATATTGTCATATACCATTTTAATGTATTTAGACTGATAAAGAAAAAATATATATGACAGTAGACAGTACAAACATCTGCTGAAGGACCAGGTTCACACAGTACTCTATAGAATACCAAATACTTCACTTAAATGTTTTTGAATTATTGGAGTTTTGTTATTTCTCTTTTCATTTTTACCGAAACGAGACTTGAAATGCATCATGTACAACAGGCAAATAAATTACAAAATGCTGCGCTTATAAACGTTTTGTTTGAATTGATTTCATTTCATCCCCTTTCCCGTTTTTTTAAAGAAAACGAAAAACGAATTCATTTCATTCTTTTTTTTACTGTATTACAGAAAACGAAACTTGGTGAATGACGAATTCATTATTATTTTCATTTTATACTCGGCTTGGTAGACGAAAGAAAATTTTTGTTTGAATTAAATCACAGGCTATTTCATTTCAATTTTTTAACTTAATTACACAAAACTTAACGAATGGAGATTCCACCATTCTTTAAACTTTATACTCGGCTTGGTTTTGACAAATGCTTTTTTGTATTATGCAAAAACGCCATCAAGATAAGCGTTTATGTGATCACACGTAATATTCTAACTATTTCTTGCAAAATGTCGCACCAATTTTTTCAAAAGGCGGTAACTATTTGTTAGATTCTGTCGATTTCAGTGGCAATAAGAACAACTCTATCAGCAATCTGTAACTGGCTTCGTTGGACTCACACGAACCAGTAATTTTTTTCTAAACGTAATACTGTGAAATCATTAATTTTCGTCATACGTTTATTTGATTTTATTTAGTCTGAACCACGAATTTACGACCACAGGAATTATTGACCACAATTAAAAAAACCGACAAGATATGACAATTAAGCTTCAGTAACATACTTACCACAGACATATTTTATCGCATTTAGATATAGCCTAACTCACACTGTTACCCCAAAAACAAACGTTGAAGATGTGTAGATGTTTTATTTAGTAAAATTATTTTAAAATATTTTTAAAATGTTAATTTTTCATTCGGAAAAGGGGGATGCAGAGACAAGCATATTTCTAGATCTAACTTCCATCATCAACTGTCCCGTTTAAAACACAAGTCTAATTCCAAGGAAACAAAGACACAAATCAAAAGCATTAAATATATTTTCTATGCATACTAACTTTATAGGGACCTTGTCTCTTTTTTTAATTTTCTGAATTAAATATTTTTAAAAAATCATAATATGCAGCTTTAGATTTTAATTTATTTAATTTAATTCAGAAAATTAAAAAAAATTGTAATTTGACGCATTGACGAGTCTTGCTCGAGTCAATATTTGTCAGGTCAATGAAAATGATTGTTGACATGTAATTTCATGGGTCACGGTGTTCACGAACAACAGAAATTGGGACACTGCTTAAAATTAATGATTTAACAGTACCCTTTGATAGTTGGCTTAGATGCTGCCCAATGCCTGTGCATTAAATACCGCTACTTCATCTTAGTATTATAAATTAGCAGCAAAATATTTTATCAACACCGCAGTTTTCTTGCAGAAAAAATAATAACTTTAAAAACATGGAGACGAAAAACTAGGTATATTCTGCTGAACCGATCTGATACCAATGCTTTATCTTGGCTGAATCAATCGCAAACAAAATTCGGCAAATTAATTTTTCATATGATTTCTGCGCAAACTATTACAAAGTCTGGGAGCCACATTTTCGTATTAATTTAGACAAATAAAAATTTACAATCATGCTTTTGTAATCTTTAAATGAACGTCATCGTAAAGTTATTAAATTCTTAAAAAAGAATTTTTAATACTTTTTGCATTTTTTATAACACAAAAACTATGAATTCTGTACAATTTTATGTTTTAATTTTATCGTTCTCCAATAAGTGAGATAAAAAATGATATAGGCGCAACTGTCAGGTTTTTTGAAAGATAACGGAAGTTCTTGTCGCCATTTTGGTTTCCGTGACGACCATATTTAAAATTTCCATCATCGATCTATTTAGAATGAGAAATCTTCCTTAATTAATGAAAATCATATCGTTTTCCGGTGTTAGGACCTGAATGAAATCGACAAATTGGTCACACCTATCAGATTATTTCCCCTGGTTAACCAATCAAATTATCGTGTTAAGGTCACAGGTTATCAAAGTGTTCTCAGTGGGAAATCGTCAAAAGTTTGTTTGCTGCAAACGAAAATGACACATATGAAATGCAGACCGGCAAAAAATGGAATAAGTTAGTTTTACCACACACATTGCAGGGTTCACTAACAAGACTTCCTCCATGAAATAAGCTTTGAATTTTTATACTTCTGAGCAAAAAGTGGTAAATTCCCGTTGTTTTATTGTCAGATATCCTTGTCTCTTAATCATCACTCGGTACACCTCTGACAACATCGTAAAATTTTATCACTAAAGATATTTATTAGAAAAATCATTTTGTTTTCACAATTTTATAGTTTTATGGGAAATATGGTATTTAGTACAACTTCTCATCTTATTTTTATAGAAGTTATGCAGTACAACCACCGATTTGCTTAACTGAAGTTACACATTTAATGGCTATTTTTCCTTCTTTATCTAATATCATCAAAAACTTGACCATTCTTCAAAAACAATTTAGGAGGCTATGGAGAAATAAAATTGGTGATCTAATTTTTTTCTAGTATTTCTCATGAGAAATCTTTTAATTTTTTATCAACTTTAGGTTTTCGGTTACCACGGCCTCAAGTTTAAATGAAGCTATAATATTTTTTATATTTTCATTCTCTTTAATGGTATTTTGTTTTTCATAATCCTATGTTTTCATTTTTTAGTAATTTTTCGGTTATTACGGCCTATCAAAAGGAAAATATAATATTTTTTTTATAATTTTATTTCTTAATGGTATTTTGTTTTTCATACTCGTATGTTTCCATTCCTGGTGACCAAAATCGCCATCGCCTATTAATTTCTGAGGATTTTTCATAAAGTGAAACATTTTATCAACTTTGTGAAAATGCTGTTACTAGTTGTTTTATCGGTGTACTATGATCCAAAATGGAGTTAAAAAGACTTAATTTACAAAATTCAAAATTCCAGTTGCCACATGCTGATTTTGAATGTTTTATCAGCAAGTTGAAAATTCAAAATCAGCACGTGACAGAACTAAAAAGAATATATTTCTATACATTTTGGAAAGGCTAACAATAGTTTTAAATTTGTGAAAACAAACAAAAATTTATTCTTACATTGGCAAGAACCAAGGGCAACCTCAAGGTTATAATTTAAAAATAATTTAATTTAAATAATATTTTATTCTATGAACTTAAGTAGGATTGGGCAGCAGGCATTGCCTACACCAGTTCTCGATCATTTGTCAGAGTACAACATAAATACATGATTGTATAATTAAATACTAACAATAATTAAAAATGAACCTTAATTATCAATTATACATAAAAATAAGGTGATAAATGTTTTAAAAATAATTTTAAAATGTCATGGGAGATCTGTAGATACTAAACATTTTGTGATAATACATGTAAAACTAAAATCTTTGAAACTGAAAAATTAAGTTAAAACAGGGAAGTGAGACCGGGTGCACCCGGAAAGTAAGCACCCACTGTGTTTAACTAGTTACACCAGCTCCGCTACGTTTGTAAGCAAAATTGCTAATGAAAGGAACATGGGACTTTGGAAAGTCAAATTCATATGTATATCCATTGAAATTTTGGATGCGAAGACCTCATAATATATATTTGCTATCAAACAAGAATTTCAGTCCATTCCCGTGTTTTTGCCTCACCTCGCCGTGTTTTATGGTCTCTATGCATACTTTTTATGAAAAAGAACGTGAAATGATGCTAACGTTAAATTGACCTTGTATGGGCGTGGCTTGATGGCGTCATTTTGCAGGGAAATGAATATCGCCTGTATAGTAAAACACAAACATACCGATCAATGTCCAAACTACTATTTCCTAAAGTCAAACACAAACAACCCTGTCCATGTCTAAACCCCAGTCCCAAATTTCGAACCCAAACATACCATGTTCAAACTACAATCCTAAAGGTGAAACACAAACATACCGGTTCTTGTCCAAACCACAGTTACAAAACCGAGTCAAACACAAATATATATACCGATCCAAATTCAAACATCAATCTCAAAAATGAAACACAAACAAGCTGTTCCATGTCCAAACTGCAATTTCAAAAGTCAAACACAAACATACAGATCCATGTCCAATCAACAATCTCAAAAGTCGAACACAAATCGTGATGCCAACCATGTCCATACCACAATCTCCAAATTAAACAAAAACATACCGATCCATATCCAAACTACAATCCAAAAAGTCAAACACAGTCAAACACAAACTTTCCGATCCATTTCCAAACCGCAATCCCAAAAGTCAAACACAAATATATATACCGATCCATATCCATACAACAATCCCAAAAGTCGAACACAAACAGACCGAATCATGTTGTTACGCCGTTTATGTAATAAGTGTCAAGCTATAATGTAATACCCGCCTTGTAGTGTAATAATTATAATTTACCCAATTTCATTTTTACATTACACGAAAATGTTATTACATTACGAAAAATCTTGTTTTATTACATTACACGTCGTGTTTATTACATAACAAGGTGTTATTACATTACACGGAGAAAAATATTACACTATAATGTGGGTTTTACATTACTTAGTATTTATTACATATAACCCCGCGTAACACATGTCCAAACCCTAATCCCAAGAGCCAAATAAAACTTTGTAAACTGGCAAATTAAGTTTAACGCATGAACTTCCATCAGTGAGGTGAAACCGGGTGCTGCGGAGGGAAGGGGGGACTAATGTCTAGTTAACTACATTCGCCTTTTCAATTGATATTTAAATTGTCTAACTCACAAAGGACACAAGATACAACAAAACAAACAGGTATGGGGGATAACTGAATGTGAACACCACCTAGTAATTTTGTCATGTTACATTCTTTTTGAAAATAGTTTTTTACATACTTTTAAAACTACATGTATATGAAAAGACAATATTGCAGTCGACAATTGCTACTTTTGATTTTTTTTATTAAATAATGCCAAAATTATGATGTGCTAATTTTGAATACACTACAGTCAAACCTGCCTTAAAGGCTACCTCTAGATAAGGACCACCTAATTTTAAAGGCAAGTAAAATTTTATTAAAATTGCTCTTTATTCTTGTGTTATTTGAACCTATATATAAGAATCACCTACACATAAAGGTCACTTTTACTGGTTCCCTTAGTTGTCCTTTATAGACAGATTTGACTGTATTTCATAGAATATCCCAAAGTAGCACATGACACAGCAATGCCAGTTTTGAATCCGAATTCCCTTTAAATATGCAGGTGGTCTACATTGCGGATCTCCAGCGAAGACTGGCGAATTACTAATTTAGGCCTCGTACTATTCCAGCTGTCCAATACAGCTCGTTTCGTCATTTTTCTTCCGTGGCTGGTGAGAGATGGAAATTATCGAAAATTACCGCCCAGATAAATGACTGATACCGATGACAAATTGTTAAATGTGTATCGTATTTCGCATTTAAATATTGCCAACATTCCTGGTTTTGGCGTACCCTACGTTTTTTGATCATTAATACATCTTAATAAATTGATGTTTTCTTGACAAATGGAATTGTGTAAATCAAAAATCAAAGACTATTTAATGTATGTTAAACTCTTTGAATTGTCAGTAAATCACGTCCCTTTAACTTATCTGATATATACATATGGTAAAGGCCTGTCGAAAGTTTAACACTAAGCTAACGAATAAGTGCCGAATCAGCAATTCATCTCGGTCCCTGCTTACCCATATCTTGACAGCATTTTGGTAGCTGCGGTGCTATCTATCTATCGGCAGCTTTTCGGTCGTTAGCTATCAATATCTCGGTCACTCGATGGCCGAACTTTTTGTTACCTCCGTATTAAATTTTGGACAGGTCTGTACTGTACTTGTATTATCTATGTATTAGCCTTTACCATCTTTTTTCCAGTACAGCTGTAACAAGGTTTTATTTATTTTATACACGTTCATCTGCTTGCTCGTCAATCAGTCCATTCTTTGAAATATGGCCATATGTCCTTTTATACAACGAAGGAAGCTGCAAGGACGTTCAAGGCCCTCAAAAAATAGTTTTATGGTCGTCATCACAATATAGCTCTTTATTCTAAGTTTTGATTGCACAAGTGACAGGTGTAGCTAGCAAAACAGGAGGTGCTTACAACGAAGCAAGGTGCTCACAAATAAATTGTTGACGCAATTATATTGCAAGCCTAGGCTTATCGAAGCCCTAAAAAGTTTTATGGTTGCCATTAAAATATTGTTGGTGAGTATGATGTCTCTGTATCTAAAACCCTGGATATATTTCCATAGTTCCATGTTCCTTTCACACAATTTATTACACACGTGGTAGGTGTAGCTAGCTAAACAGGAGTTGCTTACTCTTCCGGAACATCCGGTCTCATCCCCTGGTGGGTATAAAAGGAAACGAAAACTCTTAGTTAAGCAATAATTGTGAAATTGGTGCTATTACGATTTACATTCTAACAAAAAACTATATAACCTTAGTCAAATGACAAACTTTGTAAGCGTTTGTTCACAGCTAATATATGTTTCAGAATTTATTTTAGCTACCGTAGAAAAACCACACACCTTCGTTCGGCAAGTGAATGGACAAACTTGCTCACACTAGGATAACTCCCGCTTTAGGCCAAGTGATCATCGAGGTCCCTTACCTAAAAAGGAGGCACTAGTTTTAATTATCGTTTCAAAAATGTGAGCCGTTGCATCAGTGGTGTAGGCAGTAGGGGTGATGAAAACTTTCCAGCAGGTTGGCAGATAGTTCGAGATAGAGAAAGATTAAGCTATAATTAATCTTTGATATTAATCCCATTTGTCATATGGGTCAGTATTAAGAATCAATTTTCGCTTTAATCCCAGTCCAGATTAGAAGCTTCTTTATTTTGACAGGCCGGAGTTCAAATAAACACATCCACACCAAGATGATGTTGAGCGGAACGGGCAGTAATGAGTATGGGTTTTCTTGCTTAATGACTTAATAAATACGCGTGCTTACACTCTTTGCAGCAGCAATATTTAATCGTTTATTTGTTTTCTAAATCGCAGATTTAATTAGAAAAATATTTTATTTCATATGATCTGCTTCCGTGGTGTGTTCGGTCAGTATTTGTGCCAAGTGTGTAACTACTTTAGGTTGGTTAAAATGGTCATAAACATCCTGCCATTTTTATAATTACTGTTCATTAATGCAAAAAGATCATCATCATCATCGTCATCATCATCACCGTCATTGCATTTAGTAGTTTTGAAAATTTGCAGACGGAGTTTCTCAAATCACCACCACCACCACCACCACCACCATCATCATCATCATCATCATCATCATCATCATAAAAAATCAAGCCAAGAAAATGTTTATCGCAAAATGACCAGCATCAGTCGTCAATTTTCATTTTATGAAAAGACGTATCATATTTTCTATTGTCGGTTATGTTTGATTATATATGAAACATAAACAAAAAGTTACCAATTCCATGTTCAAATCACAATCCAAACAGCAAAGTAATAACTGGCAAATTAAGTTAAACACCTGAATTTCAACTAGTATCCCTTCTTCTTTTTTTTTTTTTAAAAAAACCTTTTGTTAAAATTAAGTTAAATAAAGACATTCTTAGTTAAGAAATGATTTTGAAACAGATGACACATTTATATTTCATTTAACTTACATATTATACCAGTGTTAATTTTACAGTATTGGACGTTGTAAATATGTGTCAATATGATATGATCTGAAGTCTTTAATTTCTTTTATGAAATTACATATTATACCAGTTTTAGTTTTACAGCACTAGACGGCCGTTTCGGAATACAATGACTCATAAGTAGTGCTTGGACCAAAATTGTGAAACCAAAATTTCTTCGAAGGGTTGAAAAATATCCGAAGAACTAAAACATATTCAACCAAATTTAGGTAAGGAAATACTTTGCATGAAGAAGTATACCTTAGATTTGAAGATTTTAATTCATTGTTATAAGTATACTTTGGAATCAATCAATAATAGATTGATAGAGAATAATGTAACAGAAATGATGCGCTGCCAAACATGTTACCATCTTCATTGTTTCTCTAAGTATTATTTGAATCTTGTAATGTTGCTACCAATTACTAAACCCATTTTAATGTTGCAGCACCAGACAGACGTTTTGGAATTAAAATCTTAATCAGTAGTGTTAGGACCAATATGGGAAATTCAAATAGTTTCAGATGTTGAAATAAAAGAATAGGAGGACTTAATTTTTTGTTAACAAATCTACCCCAGACAATACTTTGAACACTTTTCCATAGCATGTTATTTATTTATTTTATTTTTTTTGGGGGAGGAATTTTAAAATTTAGAAACAGATTATTTTGATTGACAATGTTTAATATGCAGTCCAACTTGTCTTAAAGGCCACCTCTATATAAGGGTCACCTGCTTATAAAGGCCAGTAAAATTGTATCCCAATTCTTCTTTGCTCATAGTATTTGAACCTGTATATAAAGGCCACCTGCCCATAAAGGCCACTTTTACTGGTTCCCTTGGGTGGCCTTTATAGACAGGTTTGACTGTACTTGTGATAAGAACATTTATGTGCTTACTACGATATAGATATTGAATATGAATTTGACCAAAAACGAGATTTCTTGGAGAAGCTATGCACAATTTTCACTTAGTGGTGGACACGCTGAAGTCTTTATTTAAAACCAAGTGGTTGTACAATATATTTTTTCTATAAAGTATCTTGAATACAAAAATTTCTTCTTTTTTAAAAAATATCGCAGATATTTTGTGTATAGCACATGCATAAACTGCTTTTTTAAATACTGAGTACATTTTAAAGATAAAAATAAAAATGGTACTAGTACATGTATATGACAATGACGTCAAACCCATCCTGGTATATTTGCGTCAAAAACAAAATGTTGAATAAATATCCAATCACAAAACGGCTTGGCAAATATACAAAACTCAGCTACAGAAACAAACAGATTTATTTTGATTAGAAATATCATTTTGTAATATCATTCACTTTTTTAAATAAATTGTCGATTACACATGAGATAAGAAAATTGGTGGAATTTGATTTTACAGTTATCAAAATACTATCAAAACTCGATCGTTTAATTATTTACGTGTGTAGTCCAACCTGCCTTAAAGGTCACCTCTATATTAGGACCACCTGCTCATAAAGATCAGTATAATTGTATCCCAATTTTTTTTTATTCATATCATTTGAACTTGTATATAAAGGTCACCTGCCCATAAATGCCACTTTTACCGGTTCCCTTGGGTGGCCTTTATAGGCAGGTTTGATTGTATTTTCATTTAAACGGCATATAAAATATCTACATGTGTATATGTCATCCAAGTGTATCAGAAAGAAGAAATTAGAAATAAAACAGTTATTTATGATAATTTATTTATTAAAAATTCTGTGTGGGCCTCTATTGATTGTCGAGAACATTATTTTGTTCACCTTCGATTCCAAGTGGTTTATTTTATAAGTATTTAAGTAAGTTATTAAGCAAGTCATTATTGGCATCATGATTACAAAAAATGAACTTCACAGACGAATTACTTAATAACTCACATATTTGCTTGTTTACTTACTTACTTACTTGCTTGCTTACTTACTTACTTGCTTTACTTACTTTCTTACTTACTTGCTTGCTTGCTTACTTGCTTGTTTACTTGTTTGTTTGTTTGTTTGCTTACTTACTTACTTACTTACTACTTACTTACTTACTTACTTACTTACTTACTTACTTACTTACTTACTTACTTACTAACTTACTTACTTACTTACTTACTTACTTACTTACTTACTCACTCACATACTTACTTGCTTTACTTACTTACTTGCTTTACTTACTTTCTTACTTACTTACTTGCTTGCTTACTTACTTACTTGCTTTACTTACTTTCTTACTTACTTGCTTGCTTGCTTACTTGCTTGTTTACTTGTTTGTTTGCTTACTTACTTACTTACTAACTTACTTACTTACTTACTTACTTACTTACTTACTTACTTACTTACTTACTAACTTACTTACTTACTTACTTACTTACTTACTTACTTACTTACTTACTTACTTACTTACTTACATACTTACTTGCTTTACTTACTTTCATACTTGCTTGCTTACTTACTTACTTGTTTGCTTGCTTGCTCATTTACTTGCTTGCTTACTTACTTACTTGCTTTCTTACTTACATACTTACTTGCTTTCTTACTTACTTACTTACTTACTTACTTACTTACTTACTTACTTACTTACTTACTTAGTTACTTACTAACTTACTTACTAACTAGCTTTACTTACTTACTTACATGTACTTACTTACTTACTTACTTACTTACTTACTTCCTTACTTGCTTACTTGCTTGCTTACTTACTTACTTACTTACTTACTTACTTACTTACTTACTTACTTACTTACTTACTTACTTACTTCATTAGTAAGTCATAACTATAATCATTACTAAAAAATAGCAATGCAATCCGTGTACTACATCATCTGTAAATTATTTTCATTTTTTTTCAAAAATGTCAAAATATACCAATACATTCACTATTACGAATTTTATAAATATTTTTTTAATTTGAATAGTAAAAACCATCGTTCATTTAGTCAAAATAAATGAAAATGATAATTTTCAAATTTTACTGATTTAAGTTTGAAATAAAAATAATCCTTGACATTTAGAATTTTAGTAAAAATAATGAACATAATAAATAAAATTTAGCAATTGAAATTTGAAGTAAAAACAGCCCTTTACCATAAGAATTTCTTCAAATAATGATCATAAATTTTTTTAATTTTCAAAATTGAAATTTGAAGTTTAAAAAATGCATTCTTCACTGGAATTAATTTGAAATATTTTGGGATGAGTTGATTTCCTCCTTTTCGACCAGAAATCAGAAAGCAATTAGAAAGCGACCACCCAAAACCAAGATTATATGCTATTAAATAGCTAATAAATAGGGCACAGATTTGGTTTGTACTTAGAAATTAAGAGATTTGGAAAGAGTAAAAGGAAAGTAATTTCTAGGTCTGGTGGTGATTTGTAAAAGTAGGAAAATTGGAATATGATAGAATTGATGAATATACAATCATACCATGTGTTAAATGTTCCTGTGTCAGAAAAAACGTCCTAGAGCAAATTTTCTATTTTCTGAGGTCTTAACCCTCTTCCGATGATGGAAAATTCGTGGATATAAGACCAGTTGAATAAATATTTATTTTATTCTCGTGGCAATAAATTAACAGAATGTTGGTCCGGTTCTCTATATAATGATAGAAGGATTCGGTAAGATAGAGAACATACTTATTTATATTTTAATGAAGAATTAACTAAATGTTTGTACCTGTGTGTTTCCGGAAATACCTACAATATTTTGTACATCAATGTAACTTTTTAAAACGATACGACCCATCTTACACAAACAGCTTATAAAACGAGAGAAAATATCCCCATAATTATTTCATAAAAATATTCTATCAAAAACATTTATTTCTCTATTTATTTTATCTAGTTTTATTTAAAACTTAGCTAAAAGACATACACTTTGGTAGCTCAGTTGATACGGGGGTGTTTGTTTCGAATATAAAAGGTCGGGGTCCGAACCCGGTTGGGTCTGACAAAAATTGAAACTACGTAGTGACTATTCTTGGTACTAGGAATGAAATTCATTAGGTCCTTTGGAAGAGACCCTAAAACCCGATGAACCGTGGTAGGCATAATATGATAAAGAATGCTGCCTGCACATTGCCCTGAGCGAACTATAAAGGTGAAAAATTACTCCACTTCAATAGCTGGTGACGTTTCCATATAAGCGAAATATTCTAAAACCAAATTTAATAAAGATAATAGAATGCCAGCTCTAGTATACAGGGGTAAAACATGTTTTAGTCATTTGAGTTTTTAGAACTCATTTTTTCACTAATTGTCCTGATCTCGTGGCAATAAACTACTAGAATGTTGGTCCGAATCGCTTTATAATGATAGAAGGATTCGGTAAGATAGAGAACATACTATTTATATTTTAATAAAGAATTAACTGAATGTTTGTACCTGTGTGTTTCCGGAAATACCTACAATATTTTGTACATCAATGTAACTTTTTAAAACGATACGATCCATCTTACACAAACAGCTTATAAACCGAGAAAAATATCCCCATAATTATTTCATAAATATATCCTACCAAAAATATATATTTCTCTTAATATTTTAACCAGTTTTATTTAAACTTGCTAATTGCTAAAAGACGACTACTACGATAGCTCACTTGGTAGAGTACACATTCCGTATGTCGGAGGTCGGGGTCCAAACCCCAGTTGGGTCTCGTCACTAATTGAAAATACATAGAGCTAGAATATTCTTTTGCCAAAACATTCGGTATTCAGAAATAAAAGTCATGGGCTCCTTCAGAATGGACCTCAAAACCGATGTCCATGCCATGGTAGGCTTGGATGCTTAGTAATGCTTCCTCAAATTGCACTGGACTCACTACAAAGCCACTTCATTTATAGCTGGTGACGTCTCGATATAAGTTATATTTTTTGACTGGGACCTAAATCCAAATTTAATTAAGACAGTTGATTACAATAGCAAATATAAAGGCATGTCATATCCAATCATTTAAGTTTTAGAAATCATTTTCTCACTAATTGTCATACCCTAATCTCATGGAAATAAATTAACAGAATGTTGGTCCTGTTCACTTTATAATGATAGAAGGATTCGGTAAGATAGAGAACATACTTATTTATATTTTAATGAATAATTAACTAAATGTTTGTACCTGTGTGTTTCCGGAAATACCTACAATATTTTGTACATCAATGTAACTTTTTAAAACGATACGACCCATCTTACACAAACAGCTTATAAAACGAGAGAAAATATCCCCATAATTATTTCATAAAAATATTCTATCAAAAATATTTATTTCTCTATTTATTTTATCTAGTTTTATTTAAAACTTAGCTAAAAGACATACACTTTGGTAGCTCAGTTGATACGGGGATGTTTGTTTCGAATATGGGAGGTCGGGGTCTGAACCCCGGCTGGGTCTGACAAAAAAATTGAAACTACGTAGTGACTATTCTTGGTACTAGGAATGCAATTCATGAGGTCCTTTGGAAGAGACCCTAAAACCCGATGAACCGTGGTAGGCATGGTATGATAGAGAATGCTGCCTGCACATTGCCCTGAGCGCACTATAAAGGTGAAAAATTCCTCCACCTCAATAGCTGGTGACGTTTCCATATAAGCGAAATATTCTAAAACCAAATTTAATTAAGATAATAGAATGCCAGCTCTAGTATACAGGGGTAAAACATGTTTCAGTCATATAAGTTTTTAGTTCTCATTTTTTCACTAATTGTCTTGATCTCGTGGCAATAAACTACTAGAATTTTGGTCCGGTTCACTTTATAATGATAGAAGGATTCGGTAAGATAGAGAACATACTTATTTATATTTTAATGAAGAATTAACTGAATGTTTGTACCTGTGTGTTTCCGGAAATACGTTCAATATTTTGTACATCAATGTAACTTTTTAAAACGATACGACCCATCTTACACAAACAGCTTATAAACCGACAGAAAATATCCTCATAATTATTTCATAAAAATGAATGCATTACCAAAAATATTAATTTTTCTAATCATTTATTCAGTTTTTATGAAAACTTAGCTAACAGACAACCACTGCGGTAGCTCGGTTGGTAGAGTACTCGTTTTGTATGTCGGGTTTGTGGGTTCGAACCCCTAACGGTCCTGACCTAAAAACTGTTCTTTCGGAAAGCATTTGGCATTTAGGAATGAAAACTGTGAGTCTTTCGAAAGAAACATTAAACCCGATGTCAGTGTCATAGTAGACGTGGCAAGCTAGGGAATGTTCCTTGCAAATTACCTGAAGCTCACTGCAACGGTTGTAAATTTTTCCTCACGTCATCTTTAGTTGGTGACGTTTCAATATAAGTAAAAAAATTCTTGACTGTGGGACAAAAACTAAATTTAATTAAGATAATTATAAAAAGAGCGGCAGAGCTTGTATAAAGACATGTTTCATATCCAATCGTTTAAGTTTTAGAAATCTTTTCCCAACTAATTGTCATGCCCTAATCTCATGGAAATAAATTAACAGAATGTTGGTCCGGTTCGTTTTATAATGATAGAAGGATTCGGTTAGATAGAGAAGATACTTATTGATATTTTAATGAAGAATTAACTAAATGTTTGTACCTGTGTGTTTCCGGAAATACCTTCAATATTTTGTACATCAATGTAACTTTTTAAAAAGATACAACCCATCTTACACAAACAGCTTATAAAATGAGGAAAAATATCCCCATAATTATTTCATAAAAATATCCTACCAAAAATGTTTATTTCTCTATTTATTTTATCTTGTTTTATTTAAAACTTAGCTAAAAGACACACTGTGGTAGCTCAGTTGATACGGGGGTGTTTGTTACGAATATGGGAGGTCGGGGTCCGAACAAAAAATTGAAACTACGTAGTGACTTTTCTTGGTACTAGGAATGAAATTCATGAGGTCCTTTGTCGCTACCTCCAGTTGTCATGGAAAAGAAGAATAGATTTATCTAATAACTAACTATTGTTCTCTGCTATGTTGTTACCATAACTATTTCTGTACAATTGCTATGGCAATTTTTGTTTTGCTTTGCAAATAAATATTATTATTATTATCATTATTATTATTATTATTATTATTACTTTGGAAGAGACCCTAAAACCCGATGAACCGTGGTAGGCATGGTATGATAAAGAATGCTGCCTGCACATTGCCCTGAGCGCACTTTAAAGGTGAAAAATTCCTCCACCTCAATAGCTGGTGACGTTTCCATATAAGCGAAATATTCTAAAACCAAATTTAATTAAGATAATAGAATGACAGCTCTAGTATACTGGGGTAAAACATGTTTCAGTCATTTAAGTTTTTAGAACTCATTTTTTCACTAATTGTCCTGATCTCGTGGCAATAAACTACTAGAATTTTGGTCCGAATCGCTTTATAATGAAAGAAGAATTCGGTAAGATAGAGAACATACTTATTTATATTTTAATGAAGAATTAACTAAATGTTTGTACCTGTGTGTTTCCGGAAATACCTTCAATATTTTGTAAATCAATGTAACTTTTTAAAACGATACGACCGGCTTATTAACCAAGAAAAATATCCCCATAATTATCTTATAAATATATCCTATCAAAAATATATATTTCTCTTAATATTTAACCAGTTTTATTTAAACTTGCTAATTGCTAAAAGACGACTACCATGGTAGCTCACTTGGTAGAGTACACATTCCGTATGTGGGAGGTCGTGGTCCAAACCCCAGTTGGGTCTCGCCAATAATTGAAAATACATAAAGCTAGAATATTCTTTTGCCAAACACTCGGTATTTAGAAATAAAAGTCATGGGGTCCTTCAGAAGGGACCTTAAAGCCGATGTCCATGCCATGGTAGGCTTGTGTGCTTAGTAATGTTTCCTCACATTGCCATGAGCTCACTACAAAGCCACTTCATTTATAGCTGGTGACGTCTCGATATAAGTGATATATTCTTGACTGGGGTCTAAAACCAAATTGAATTAAAACAATAGAATGCCAGAGCTTGTATAAAGGCAGTTTATATCCAATCATTTAAATTTTTAGAAATCTTTTTTCACTAATTGACATGCCCTAATCTCGTGGCAATAAATTAACAGAATGTTGGTCCGGTTCTCTATATAATGATAGAAGGATTCGGTAAGATAGAGAACATACTTATTTATATTTTAATGAAGAATTAACTAAATGTTTGTACCTGTGTGTTTCCGGAAATACCTTCAATATTTTGTACATCAATGTAACTTTTTAAAACGATACGACCCATCTTACACAAAAAGCTTATAAACCGAGAGAAAAATATCCCCATAATTATTTCAAAAAAATATTCTATCAAAAATATTTGTTTCTCTAATCATTTTATCCTGGCCCCGGTTTCACAATCATTCCTTAACTTAATTTGGCAAATTTTGTTAATCTTTTTAGGAACTAAATATACATGTAAATATTTTTGTCACTAATGCAAATGTTTAAATCTTTAATCATTAAAGTGACATCTTAAATTCCCGAATATCTTGAAAATTAAGAAAATTAGAAAGATTTGAAGTTTTGCCAGATTTTCTTATTTAAATATTGATTGTAAAACTGGAGCTAGTTGTCAAAAACCACTTTTTAAAGTTAGTCATAAAATACATTCAAAAATGGTCTACACATGTATTTTATGACTAAAGTTAAAAACAAAATGGTATATGACGACAACCACTATAATAGCTCAGTTGGTAGAGTACCACTATTACCGTATGCGAGAGGTAAGGGTCCAAACCGTGGTTGGGTCTCGCCCAGAATTAAAAATACATAACGACTGTTCTTTCGCCAAGCACTCAGCGTTTGGAAATGAAAGTCATTGGTTCCTTTGGAAGAGACCTTTCAAACCAATGTCCATGTCATAGTAGGTTTGGCATGCTTAGAAATGCTCCCTGTAGATTGCTTTCAGCTCACTGCAAAGGTGGAAATGCTGCTACTTTATCTCTCTCGATATAAGTGAAATATTTTTGAATGGACATAAAACCAAATTTAATTAAGACAATATATTTGCATAGCTTATATTTTGACAATTTTTTCCAATTTCCGTCTATTTTTACGTTGGCTGAATGAGGCCGTGCGTACATAATAGTTCTACATGCTTAGGTAAAATCGTGAAATTTTTTCTCTATGGCCTCATTCAATCACAGTAATTTTTACCCGGGGGGGGGGGGGTTGGGGGGGAAGGGCATTACAGTTCTTCAATTTACATGTAATTTTTTCATCTTTTTATCCTTTTCATCAAGATGGGTGTATTGAACCTGAATAAATATACATGTAATGCAAAAACTATGTTAGAGAGTTGCGTTGGGTAATGGGTGTTTAACGTCCGAGTTATATATCGAGACGTCGCCAGCTATAGGCAAAAATGCAGAAATTTTGCCAGTGCGTTGCGCTGATGGCATTAAACAGCAGGGTTCTCTGTCGTGCGATGCAAACCGTGACACAGGAATGACAGGATATAGTTCATCCTTTGATTTGGTTACATGCCGAGTGCTTGGCTAAAGAACAGTCACTATCCACTTTCAAGTCTTAGGTCAGACCCGGTCGGGGTTCGAACCCACGACCTCTCACTTACGAGTGGCATTTCAAACTCATAGAAGGCAACTAGACACCCCGATAGGTTAAAAGTCGTAAGTTATACCAGATAACAATGAAAGATAAATAGAGATCTTTTGAAACGGGTTGATTGATCGAATGCTGTTTTATGTCCAATTCAAGAATATTTCACTTGTATCAAGACGTCACCAGATGTAGGTGAAGTGGCAGAAATGTTTACCTTTGCAGTGCACTCAGGGCAATGTGCAGGGAGGGTTCTTGAACATGCCATACCTGTCGTGACACAGAAATAGGATTTTAAGATTTAATAATTTTGATGTGATCTTCAAAATGACACTTAAAATTTCAGAATAACTTGAAATTTAATAAAATGATTCAAATTACAAATTTGCCAGATTTAGATTAAGGAAAATTTTATGTAGGAAATGATTGTGAAACATCGAGGGTCCTCGGTGGCCAAGTTGTCTAAAGTGCCCGTTTACTGATCACGATGCCTTTCACCGCTTAAGTTCAAACCCCTTTAGGGACAAATCCTTCGCCTGTCAGGATCGATGGTCATCTCTGGCCAGTCCGGTTTCCTCCACCACCCATGAGCTGACCGTCTCCATAAAAGTTAGTTTCTAGACTAGGGCGTAAACCACCATTACTCCACTCAACTCCACTAGTGCCACTGCGGTAGCTCAGTTGGTAGAGTGCTCGCTCCGTAAGTGGAAGGTCGTGGGTTCGAACCCTGACCGGGTCTGACCCAAGACTTGAAAGTGGGTAGTGACTGTTCTTTCGCTAAGCACTCGGCATTACGAAATGAAAGTCACGGTTCTTTCGGATGGGAACTTAAAATAAACGAGGTCCCGTGTCACGGTGGGCTTGGCACGCTAAAGAACCCTGCTGTATAATGCCATAAGCGCAACGCACAGGCAAAATTTCTGCACCTTCGCCTATAGCTGGCGACGTCTCGATATAAGTGAAATATTCTTGACTGGGACGTTAAACACCATTACTCACTCACTCACTCAACTCCACTCGTACAATACTTAAAAAGATGAAAGATGAAAAAATCTAAAAAGCCTGCCAACGATTTTTGCCCGACATAGTGCTGCAGGAGTTATCCCTCTGTGCTGTATATTTCTTGTGAGAGCTAGCGGCTTTATCCTGGTCTGTTCTTTCCGGATTGGGAATTTTTTCCTTCAGTTATATACGATACGGCGATCAAACTCCGCGCTATCAAAATAGTAATACAGCCCAACCTGCCTTTAAGGCCAGCTCTATATAAAGACCACCTGCTTATAAAGGCCAGTAGAATTGTATCCCAATTGATCTTTATTCATATTATTTGAACGTGTATATAAAGACCACCTGCCCATGAAGGCCATGTTTACTGGTTCCCTTGGGTGGCCTTTATAGATAGGTTTGACTGTATTTATTCATCAAAAGTTTGGGAAATGTTTTACATGGCAAAAACCGTTTAACGAACAAAGTGGCCAAAGGGGGATAACTCCAGAATATTGACATTTTTTAAAACTATACATGGTATTTAAACTTGGGTTAGATGTTAACAAAGCCAGCGAATGTATCCATGAATCTATGACTGATCGTTTGGATGGCGGATTCAAGCTAACCAGAATAAATACGAGTTTTTAAACGAATGGATGGAAAGAGTGGATTAGAATGGAATGTGTTTTACGCCCCAGTCAAGATTCTTTCACTTATACCAAGGTGGTCAATTCTGGGATGTGGAGGAAAACTGAGTATTCTGGCAAGCGAAATGACAAATGGAACTTTCCAGATCAACAGCTGGAGTGTATCTCTCTCTCTCTCTCTCTCTCTCTCTCTCTCTCTCTCTCTCTCGGTCTCTCTCTCTCAATTAATCAGAGGACATACTGATTTGAATATAACATTTATTTCATTTCAATGACATTTAAAAATAACATAGTTTACCATATAACACATGCACCCAAATTATAAAGTAACAAATCATTTGCATTTGCTCAGCTGAGCTAACCCATATGTGTTACTAGTGCAAGTATATAAAATATCCATTGTAAATTACATTATACATTAAATAATATATTAAACACATGTACAGTGAAATCTGTCTATAAAGACCATCCAAAGTAACCTCTAAAAGTGGCCTTTATGGGCAGGTGGCCCTTATATACTGATTCAAATAACTTCAAAAGGAATTGGGATTAAAAAATATACTGGCGAATAAAAGCAGGTGACCCTTATATAGAGGTGACCTTTAAGACAGATGTAACTGTATTTATCATTAAGTCAGTCTAATAATTCCCTAAAATTATTTATTTATTTACTTAAAAATCTTATTTTATTGGGGTTTTATTTACGAAAATACTATTCTACAATTTATATACTGGATCACCTACCATATATATACAGTCAATCCCAACTTAAAGGACATCTGCTTCAAAAGGAAAGTTAATGCAATAGTCTGTCTTTGTGTTATTTGAACTTGCATATAAGGACATTCTGTCCATAAATACTGGTTCCTTTTGGGTGGCCTTTAAATACCTTTGACCTTTGATTGTACATGCATAATTAAATTATCATATGTAATTAATTTTGGCAATTAGTAAATTATTTTGATTATTCAACAAAATCATATAAAACATATCACATTTTTTAAGAAAATTAATTTGTTTGAATTTAACATACTGATTAAAAACAATTTTTCATATAAACATCTGTATAAACTCAATATTTTATACTAACATTTGTATAAACTCAATATTTCATACCAATATCTGTTAAACTCAATATTTCATACCAACATCTGTATAAACTAAATATTTCACACAAACATCTGTATGATCCTAATATTTCCTATAAAAATCTGATGTGTGTGAACTCAATTTTTAAACAAACACTCGATATTATGCAAATATCTGTATGAACTCGATGTTTCATACAAACACTCAATATTATGCAAACATGTGTATGAATTAAAGATTAAAGATTTCATATGATCATCTGTATGAATTCAATATTATAAAAACACCCATATGAACTCAATATTTCATACAAACATCTGAATAAACTTAATTTTCACACTAACATTTGTATGATCTCAATATTTCATACAAACATCTGTATGAACTCAATATTTCATACCAACATCTGTATGAACTCAATATTTCATACAAACATCTGTATGATCACAAAATTTCATACAAACATCTATATGAACTCAATATTTCATATAAACATCTGTATAATCACAAAATTTCATACAAACATCTGTATGAACTCAATATTTCATACAAACATCTGTATGATCTCAATGTGATCGGTTGACATTACGAAAGATGTCACATGTGCAGAAAAGCAGCATATGCGGTTCAAATGCATTCGTCTTCTAAATCAATAAAACCCTTTATTAAAGTAATGTACAACCGTCTCACAAGTTCTTTATGGACGACAGGTAACTGTCATGATTTTCAATCCAATATACTTTGGTTGCACAGTATAATAAACACCAACAATCGGTATAATAAAATAGATATTACATTTCTGATAGGGTGACAGTCCATATTGTCACTAAGGCTGAAACGTTTACACGTGTACACGATACAGTTTCGATTTTGACCTGTGTAAACGTTTACAAAAATAGTAAACGGTTAAACGTAACCTTTGACCGCCATATTGGACTACATTAATGAAGTGTAATATAAAATACGGTATCAGGTCAATTCGCCCCACGGTAAATTCGCCCCGTCAAATTCGCCCCCACTTTCATCAAATTCGCCCCATGTCAAAATCGCCCCCGTTCAAAATCGCCCCCACTTTTTGCAAATTCGCCCCCACTGTCAAATTCGCCCCAAATTTTTGGAAAAAAAATCTTCTTTTATTGAGATTGTAAAAGTAACATAAAATTATTTTTTACGACCTCGGATATGCCTAAATAACTCATGGCAGACAAATTATTTGTAATGCATTGTTTTTATTGCAATGTTTTTTGTCGTGCATTCAAATAAAAAGTCCTTTGTAAGATTTTGCTATAATCATAACAGTGGATACAGTAAAAACAAAATACTTCAGTAACGTTTATTAAAGAATTACATTAGAGTATTGATAGATTATGTACCGTTGAGAGAACATCTTTTTCAACATACCAGGCGCTCCTTCGAAACAATTTCTCTCTTCTTGGTAACATCAAATGCATTGTTCACTTTTAAAATGGCATCTACTATATGTCGGTATTTTACAAAAATTATTTTGTCAAAAGCAACGTTGACTACGTTTAATAATACAATTGAACATAAAAGTTAAATTCATATTAATTAAATGGATGCATTGATATGTTTCATTTCTAAAGTATCATTATTTTATTTGATTTTTATAAAAAATAAAATAAAAATAAATTATTTGTTATATGGTTATTGGAAAAAAATGGGGGCGAATTTGCAAGAAGTGGGGGCGATTTTGAAAGGGGGCGATTTTGACATGGGGGCGAATTTGACGGGGGCGAATTTACCGTGGGGCGAATTGACTTGAATTCTAAAATACATTGTTCCGTTTTTATCTACTTTTCATTGTCAAATAAAACAATAAAAATATACTTTGTTGTTTAATCATTGAGTTGTCATATTACTGATTGAGTCTGGAAAATAGCTAAAGAAAAACGGAAGGTCTGAAATTGAGGAATATTTTGAAGTGATTGATGGTGTGTCGGGAAAACAAAAGTTAAAATATTATGTCTGTTGTGTAAAATGGTACTCAGTTATATGGGTTGTAGCACAGGTGATGGCTAATGATCTCAAACATGGTTCTGTTGATACCAAATCAAATAATAAAGTGTTTAAATCCAGACAGTTATAAATGCCCATAAATCTCCGATAAATGGGTGAAATGTACATAGAGGTTTCAAAAATCGGCAACTATTCTTCAGCTAGTAATAAATTTGCTGATCAAATTATTAATGTGACAAGTTTAAATTCCATCCATTAATTTATTTGATATGGATTAATGTTTGGATTTTGAATACAAAACTGTTTTATGTTAGAATCATTGATTAAACTGAAAAATAATTTGGAGTTTTCATTCATGTTACTTTGAGAAGACCTATCGGAAGTTGATTTGTCAGTAATTTAGTTACGCATGAGTTGCACAGGTAAACAAACTGACTAACTGAAAGTCCATCGCTGTTGATTCTTATTCCAACCTTCATTCTTTGTGATGACCAATTTGATAATTTATGGCATTTCATCACAAAATAATAATAAAAATTGATTATAATACAGGGTAAAGGTCATCATGTTCATATTAACTACCTTAACTGTACCATGTTTAATACCTGGCATTATGATTGTTTACATTATGCATTCTAGCATTCATCCGTGTAAACGGTTTCGTTTCGTTTACTGTCAATCGTGTACACGTTTACATATTTTGTAAACGTTTCAGCCTTAATTGTCACTACTCAAAATTCATTGTCAACCTTGGCTTCACCTCTCAGGGTGACAATATGGACTGTCACCTATCACAAATAATATTTATATAATGTCACATCAAACTGTAAACATGTCTTTGCAATTAAGCAGCCAAGGACATAACAAACAATCAAAATATTTTGAAAGACACTAGGTCAATGTGCTGTTACAGGAAGGGGAAAAAATGCAGTGGACAAACCAGGACTCCTGGAACCTTCCCAATACTATGGGATGCTCTACTGACTGACCTACTAGGCTACCTATCAGCCGGGACTGCCACATATTTTGAAATTTGTATTGTATACATATGAGAAATGCGGGTCTGCCTAAATCATGCCAAGGAGGATTCCATGCCAAGGTAGACGCCAAGGGAAATGAAATGCGCCAAGGAAGTTTGTGTGCAAGCTAGAAACATATTTTTTTTGTATACTGAATTATTAATGAATAAAGAATATGTTCTGAATTCTATTGTAACCGGTGTTAAAATATAATATAACTCGGTTGATTATAATTATTCCAACATTTATTCTCCAACCATTATGCTATATATCACAAATAAATGTTCACCGTCCCTGTAGATAAAACAAATAAGAAAATAAGGGACTGGAAAACAACCTTAGCATACAACATAAAATAATAGTATAGACCATAGTCACGTGACCTGATAAACCACGTGACGAAACATACTGTGTACATGAGTCATGTGATCTTACAATTCATCACAGTAATACATAACGTAAAATAAAAAACCACCCTAGTAACTTATATATTTCGCTAATAGTTGCTTGAACTGACTAGCGGTATTATAAAATATGTTTGTAATTATAATTTGCCAAAAATAACAGTAGCTACAGTGAATAGTTGTCCGCTACAGCTAATTTATAAGTGAAGGTCAAACTGCCCCGTGTAAACTATTGAACCATGAGAAGATGAATATCACGGGCAGCAGCAATTAAAACTTATAAAACAAAGGGAAAACATTTACAAAAATATTAATAAGGATTGTAAAAAATAAAAGCCTACCAATAATATGGTTACTAGGACTTGGCACTCGTCCAATAAGCCTTGGTGCAAAAAGAGACCTTGAGAATTTGTAGAGTCAAATACATGTACTAGAAAGCTGTTCAAGTTGTTCAAAACCATCAACACAAGAGCCAACACCCACTGACCACTTGCACATGAGTGAGAGAGAGTGAAAAACAGGTTTTAGAAAGGGCCAATGGAAAAAGTATAATAGCCAGGTCAGAGGTTAAGAAGAAAGACAACTCCACATTACACAAGACTACATATACAGTACAGTACAAAAGTAAAGGCACAACACATAACACAATACAAGAACAAAACCATGGACTTTAACCTACAAGTGAATAAAAATAAAATTAATGATCTGAAAGAGAAATGAATTATTAAAGTAAACATAATTATCTTAATTAAATTAAACCTTAATTAAATAATTATTTACAGGCTGTCACACTATTAGTCATTTTGTTGATTAATAATTGATTATTTAAATATTTATTATTGCACCGTTGACTGATTACAATATGGCCGTTATTCTGTGCTGTTATTGGTAAATCCCTCCTTATAATGGAGCATGCTCTTGGTAAATCCCTCCTAATAAAGGAGCTATTCGTGTGGTTTAAGACTACTGTTATTTAATAACACATTTAGAAGAAATCAAACAGTTGTGTTAATAATATTATTGATTTAATTTTGAAATAAGTGTTTCAAATCTTCCTAATGAGTTATTAAATGTAATACAGTCATTTTCTTTTTGATAGAGATGGGTCAATACACAGCTATACATTTCATTACTGCATTCATATAATTGAATTATCTTTGCCGGTTTCAAAATCATTCCTTAGCTAAGATTTTCCTTAACTTAAATTTAGCAAATTTTTGGAACTATTGATGAATATTTTTGTCAAAACTAAATGCAAATGTTTTAATCTTGATGCGATCTTAAAAATAACACCTTAAAAATTATGAAAATTTGAAATTATGCCAGATTTAAGTTAAGGAAAATCTTAGCTAAGGAATGATTGTGAAACCGGGGCCGAGTGTTATATAAATTAAGTGAATTATCTTGAGCGGGTTGTTATAAGAATTCATGTGTAGATAAGTGAATTATCTTGACGGGGTGTTATAAGAATTCATGTGTGTATTAATACACAAATATAAGTGAATTATCTTGCTGGGATGTTATAAGTACAGTCCGTGTACATGCCGGTCAATAACTGGGTTTAAAGAATCTTTTGACCATCAATTATCGGATTAACACCTGTTTCTTAACCAGGTGTACTGACGCCACAGGTAATTACAGTTAATTAGCCAATTATGGGATTAACTTTGGTATACACACGCACGGCCTGAAACCATACCAACTCTTATGAGTCCCATTTTCCTGTTTAAATATGTTACGAAATACTCATTTTTTGGCGAAATAAATATAATTTATTTTACAATAAATTTATTTTACAATTAATTATATAATATTTTTTTTATGAAAATATGACGATAGAGTTTAATAGCCTTAAACGTAATTAATGATCCCCATTTTTAGGGTCCAATCAGTAAAAATTGTAAATGTAATAGGCTAAAAATAGGATATAATAATAATTTAATAAAATTAGAAATAATTTTCAATATTACATACACTGAAAACTACCTGACTACTGATAAAAAATGTAAATACAATAACACATTCTCTTCTTTTAATTGCAAAAGTTTATAATAATGGTCATTATTAGAAGACAACAAAGACACAACATTATGATTTTTATTATTTGATAATAATATTAATAAGATTAATAATAATTATAGTAATAATAATAATTATTAATTGAACAATGACATTCCATTGTTAAACCAGTTCGACTATATACATGTATGTAGAAAAACTAGAGTTACCTCTCTTTCGTCACAGAATTTACACGGGCAAGGTCAAAGTTGGAATAAGTCGGCTTTTTACCGAAAAATTATTTCCATTTTTTCAGAAAATATACTTTATTCATTAATAATTCAGTATACAAAAAAATAAGTTTCTAGCTTGCACACAAACTTCCTTGGCGCATTTCATTTCCCTTGGCTTCTACCTTGGCATGAAATCCTCCCTTGACATGATTTAGGCAGACCGGTAAATGCAGGTCTTCAGTATATGACAATAAACAAAATTTAATTTAATTTCCTTAAAACAAGAAATATGTATGCTCCTGCTCACTTAGTATATCCCCGCTTTTAACCGCTTTCAACCACTGACTGTAAATGTCAAAAAATAAACTCATACTCATATCATGTGGCCTAGTGGTTAAGGCGTTGGACTCATGATTGGAAGGTCGTGGGTTCGATCCCTGGACCGGGCGATGTGTTGTGTCCTTGAGCAAGACACTTAATTTCACGTTGTTCCAGTTCACTCAGCTGAAAAATAAATGAGTACCAGCAAAATGCTGGGGGTTAACCCTGCGATGGACCGGCGTCCCATTCAGGGGAGAGTCTTGTACTCTCAGTCGCTTAACGCCACGGAAACCGGGATAAGCTCCGGCCTGATGGGCCTAATGGCTCGGGACAGACTTTAACTTTAACATACCTCATACTGAAGTCGCATACAAAATTTCAAGTTGCTGTGCTTAGTAGTTGCTTGGAAAACTGTTACCAAACTTTTTGTTTCGGATGGACTGACAGATGGAAGGACAGAGGTAAACCAGTATACCACCTCCCTCTTTGAAGCTGGGGGGGGGGGGGGGATATACTAGTAATAAAAACATAGAAACAGATTGTGGCAATAAGACAAGTGGCAAAGTTATCAAGGATTATAGCGAGGTTTTACTGTACTTCTTCATTCTTCTATAAACTTCTCTGTTGATTTAATTTCATGGCTTGTGAAATTTCTGGTTTTTTTTAAAAATGACCACACGCTGATCAGAAGAAGTGTAAAAACTGTACTATTACCATTTAGTTAGTTACATACATTTTAGTTTTTAGCAGGTTGTATGAGAATTTTCAACCTGTAATCAACTTTTATTCACCTGAGATTAACTTTCATGAGTGTGAAAATGACAAAATAAGCACGGAAATTTAATAGTTGCTTGTTTCTGCTATAGCCCATATGGCAAAAGTTAGAAGTTGCGAAATGGTTTTGACAAAAGAATCACAAAAATCAATGGTTATAAAATGGTTTGTGGCAAGAGAATGTCGAAAGTAAATGGCAGAGAAAACCTGAGGCCATACCACCCTGAGCCATTGGCAGGTTGAAAAACTTTGTACTGAATCTATTCCAATTTCTGTCTATTAACTAAAAATAAATGATGTAGATCTGAAGCAAATTGAAAGTCATCTGTCATTTTTTCATACACCCTGAGTAAAATAAATACACTGTAAATTAATAAATATACAATGAGTAAAATAAATACTTCGAGAGTAAAATAAATATTTCGAGAGTAAAATAAATACACCCGAGTAAAATTTATACACCATGAGTAATATAAATACACTCAACAAAATAAATACACCCCGAATAAAATAAATATTCTCTGTGTAAATATCCTGCACCGTGGGTAAACAGAATGAATGACTTTATACATTTAAGCAAACAAGGCAATCAAGTTTTATAAGATTTTTAGAAATGGGGATAAATGGGTTTCCTTTTTATAAAGCATCTAGAATACAGAATTCTGATTGTATAAAAGTACATTGTATCTTCTATAGATAGTTCTTATGGACCTCTAGAAGACAAATTTTTCAGTAGAATGTCCGCCATTTTGTTAGGCAATCTATATCATTTATCTGTCTATTTAACCAAGTTTGTTAATTTTTAAATCATTGTTTTTCAAAGAGTAATTTGGATATCAATAAAGTTTTTAAATTTATTAAATTGCTAATGTTTTACTTTGATTTGGTATATTTTATAAGATTTTTGTCCCAATAACAACAATGTGACAATAAATTTTATACACCCTATTTTAGAAAGAATTAATAAAAGATTCAATATCTAATGCTTACCAAAATGGCCGCTACTTTACCTGTAAAGTTGACAGTGTAATGTCACTTGGGAACTATCTATATAAACTCACAAACTTAATCATAAATGGCATACAAATACTGTGAAATCATTAATTTTCGTGGTGTCCAAACTTTTGTTGTTTTCCTGATTACCAAGTACATAATATTTGCATGTCAAGAAATGAGTAAATATTACAAAATTTTAAACAGAAACTTCAAACCACAAGTTCATCTTACTTAACTAAATGCTCTCCTCACCAGAAGCGCATAAGGCCACAACGCTATCTTTCCATTTTTGCCTGTCCTGGGCTGCTGTTTTGGCTGTGTTCCAGCTAGTCCACCTGGCCGCATTTCTTTAATTTTCCATTGTTCTCCAAGTAAAAATGTTTATCCCCAAAGTAAAATTAGGTACAAATAATGATTTCACAGTATGACATACCTGTAATCCTCATCAGGTTTCTACTGTAGTAAATGTTTCAGAATCCAGTAATTTATAGTTCAGTGATTTGTAAGTCACTATATTTAATACCCTATAACGATGGACCTCATTATAGAGTTTTTGAACCACATGAGGAATCGGTTTCTCTTTACACATTTCAGCTAGGTCATCATTATAAGCCCACTGTAGAGTTCCCATATGGTGAGCTTTCCGAGGTGGAAATCCAAAATTCAATCTCTTTTCAAAATCTTGTTCAATATCATTCTCCATTTCTTCCTTCGTCGGGAGTTTCATTTTACCGCTTAGGGCAGATAAAACGAAACGAATTTGAATATCAAACAGTGGAAACGGGCAAATAGTTTTTGGAATTCCTATGAATGATAATGTTGGATGATCAGTGTGGATGAGATGTTTGTAAAGCGGTGTCAAATGTTCGTCTTCTATGTGTAACTTACACTCCTCTGTAAGAAACGGAAAGTCATATCTGTAGCCAGTACAAAGCAGAAGAACATCAACATCTATAACGTCATCATTTTCTAATACTACTTGGTTGGCTGTTAAATATTTTATACCTGGTTTCTGAGATACGTTCTTTGGTAGAACGGTTTCTAATTTATAGTTCCTGTGGCAGAGATACACCTTTAAAAAGATTGAAAAGATATAAATGTGTTATGTTTTACTTGACACAGTGATGCAGGGGTTCAAAATTCCCCGAGTCCAAGTCCAGGGCAAATTGATTTTACATTAGGACCCTTGAGCCCTTGACATTTCAAAAATAAAAATCCAACAGACCTGTCATTTTTACCAGGAAAACACTACATCTCTATTTGATACCATATTTGAACATGAACCTTTCAATGATGATATTGGACTCTCAAAAGTTTCCATGGGGCCTGCCAAAAATAAAGGCAAAACGTCCTGGACCTTCCAATACAAAACATAATTTTGAACCCCTGTACTTATAAACAAAGGCAGTGTTCAATCTAGGGTTTTTCAGAGGGACTGTTTTCAGAAATTATCTTCTTACACACCATAACATCAATATCTTTGCATTCATGTAATGTTACATATATGTTACATATATATCCCACTAAGGATTTACCACTCAGGTCATTTGGCAAAATATGTGATCAATGATCCTTCTAAAATGAACACTGCAAAGTAGTAGGTACTGTTATTGTTTTTGTTGTAGTAATGTTGTTTAACATCACATCAATAATCTTTCAGCTTTTTGGGACGACAGCCAGTTTATTAATCTTTAAGAGTTATTCTAAGAACAAGTTTTTGTCCAAAGATGTATGAGTGTGTTTTGTGGTCTGTTTTGTATAAGTGTGTACTCAGGGGCACCTATAAGGTGCTAGCTAACTGAGTCAAGCACTGGTATACCACTGGTATACCACACCCTCATAACATTATAACAGTCAATAGTCTCAATACAATGCATCAGGCCAGGATTTTGAAGTATTATGTATGGCCTGCCTGTTCAAAACTTCAAACTCATAACCTCTCACCCTAAAGATGGACTCTCTACCACCAAGCCATCATCGTGGGTTGGAATAGGTATGGTAAGAAGCTATCAAGTCACCCCTGTGTCTTGTTTGTTATTTCGATGTGTTTCAAACCCTGATTAAAGTACATGTATATAAAGAAAAATTTACCTGTTTAGCACAAGTGGCGACATCTACTGTGATATCCTGACCAGATGCTGCAGCTCCCAGACATACAACAACTTTTCCCGTGAAGTCTTCGGGATGTCTGTATGAATGACTGTGGATTATATCACCTTTAAAATTCTCCATTCCTTCTATTTTTGGAATCAGTGGCAAGGAATAATGGCTGAATAAAAAATTTTCAAGTTATAAAGTTTGGATTTATTCCCATTAATATATGGTAAAACTGTTAAAATATTCTTCGGTAATTTTGTCGACTAAGTTTACATCGCAGTACTGTAAAAGTGTTGATTTTTGCATGCATCATTTTTAGCACAAACTTTAATTTAGGTAAGTCACTTGAGAGACCCTAAAATAGGCCTTGCCTGGTCTAACCAAGACTTAAAAAGGCAGTGATTGTTCTTTCACCTTCAAAAGAGACCTTAAACACTGATATCCTGTGTCACAGTAGGTGTGGCATGCTAAAGAACCCTCCCCGTAAATTGCCTTGAGCACTGCTAAGGTAAAATCAAATATTCTGTCAATTCATCTGTAGCTGGTGACATCTTCATATAAGTAAAATATTCTTGACTAGAATGTAAAACCCATTCAATCAATTAGCTAAAAAAGGCCAACAGTCTTTCTTCATCAATACTGCACCATATACTGATATCTTATACAGTCAAACCTGTCTATAAGGGACCAGTAAAAGTGGCCTTTATGGGCATGTGATCTTTACATACAGGTTCCAATAACCTTTATAAAGAGTGATTGGGATATAATTTTACTGGCCTATAAAAAGGAGATGGCCCTTATATATAGAGATGGCCTTTACAACAAGCTTGACTATACATTGAAAATGTGACATATTCCAACTTACCCATTACACACAATTACAGCATCAAAATTCTCTGTACAAGACAAGCTTCTATTCTTCACTTCACTATAGGTTAACTCCCATGATGTTTTATCTTCTTTTAATGTTGGATGAAGTCTTTGAACTGACGTCTCAAACTAAACCCATAAATAGAAAAATATCAATAACTTTTTATAAAGGAGGGCCTCGGTGACCGAGTAGTCTATGTGTGTGCTTAAAGATCACAGCAGGGTTCGAATTTGGCACTGGCATACTGGCAAAATGCCAGTAGTTTTCACAAAGTGTTAGATGAAAATCTGCTTACATGCTAAAAAAAAGCGAGTGCCATTTTTTTAAAAAAAGAATCGGTCAGGTATCACAAGAGTTCTACATGTCATAAGCTACAAAAATTCCTCAAGAGAAACAGCAGTAAAACAAACCCAACACAAGTAATATAATTAAATTACAAACACACAGAAAAAAAAATGTGATAGGAGACCAATCAAAAGTAGATGAATTGTATCCGCAATAACCATACCTAGTGGTACTTAAGTTATACACACCTTAATAACATATGAATATAATATATACATTAACTGCAGAAAACATTTTTAGTGTGAAAAAATAAAATTGCCAGTTGAAAACGAAGACTGTCAGCAGAAAAAATAATTAATTAAATTCTACCCCTGCACAGTGCCTATTACTGCCTAGATTCAAATCGAAATTAGGGACAGATCCTAGTGTGAGAGAGTTTGTAAGTTTGCTTATTGAAAATCAGTGGTTTCCTCAAAGCACTCCGGTTACCTCTAATGTCACTGAACTGACCCCCTCGATACGAGTGAAAAAAATCTAGACTGGGACATTAAACAACTATCACTCCACTGAACTCTCTTTTAAAAAAGCATTAACAATTTCCAAATTAAATATTAACATTTTTTTTACTTTTTACATATAGAAGTGAAATTTCACATGTGTACAAACACTGTGTATAGACAACACAAATTTTGCTCTGTTCCAACCAAAGGTCTATAACTCATATATAAAAGCATATTAAACCTATTTAATTTACCATTCACAATTGTTCTCTACAATTCAAATTTACTTGTGCATATTTTGAAAAATGTAATTTAACATTTTAAACTTTTCAATTTTCAATAGTTATTTCAAACTGTATGTTAAACATTAGGTCAGGTGAGCTAAAAATCATGGGCCTATTTTTCATTTTTACACAGCCAAATTTTGTTCACTCGAATCTTATTTTGCCTGAATTTCAAGTGATTTTCACATGAATTTTAATATGAATCTAACTTCACATGAAATTCGAATTACACATAAATTTTACATAAAAGCTTTATTCACATGAAATAAAATGAAATTTTTCATCTGAACTTCAAATTAATTTGACATGAAATCCATGTTAATTTGACATGAAATCCATGTTAATTTCACAATGAAATTTGTGTCAGTTTTATATGAAATTTGAGTTAATTTCATATAAAATTCGAGTTAATTTCATATAAAATTCGAGTTAATTTCTTATAAAATTCATGTTAATTTCACAATGAAATTTGTGTTAATTTCACAATGAAATTTGTGTTAATTTCACATGAAATTCATGTTAATTTCACAATGAAATTTGTGTTAATTTCATATAAAATTCATGTTAATTTCACAATGAAATTTGTGTTAATTTCACAATGAAATTTGTGTTAATTTCACAATGAAATTTGTGTTAATTTCACATGAAATTCATGTTAATTTCACAATGAAATTTGCATTAATTTTAATGTTAATTTCACAATGAAATTTGCAATAATTTTAATGTTAATTTCACAATGAAATTTGCATTAATTTCACATGTTAATTTCACATTAAATTCATGGTTATTTCACATAAAATACATGTAAACAAATTTTGGGTGTGTATCATGGTGTAATGGTCCCTGTCCTTAACAATATGAAACACTGAGAAGATATATTACCTTTATATATTTTAACAGATCATAGTGTGAAGCATAACTCTTCAAGTAATCTAATACTTCTTCATGTCTTATAAATGATTTCAGGGAGGTACTGAACGGGTAATCTGGAAATGCCATAACTTCTTTAGGTAAATTTGTTCTGGAAAAAAATCAAAATCAAAAGATTTAATAAATAGAATTGTTTTCAATCCTGGAGGCTGAAAATCAACACTTGATACTTAGCTTTGAGAAATTCTTTCAAAAACTAACCATTTTAGTAAATTTGTGAAAAAAAACAATTCATAAAGAACTACAATTTCCCAAATTCTGGAAATTTGGCTACTTATAATTTTAATTTATTCAGCATGCATGCTAAAAACACTGTCAACTCCAAGGTATGACCTTGTTGACTATTGACATCAAAACATGCCATTCATAGATGTGTAAAACTATAAACGATTACCGTTACAAGTTATGCCACAATGAAAATTGAAAAAAGGTTTTGAATAAAGTTAATTTCATTGATTTTATTGGGAATTAACATCAATAATGGTAAGTGATATCAAATATTATGACAATTTCTCAATTTTTTCAAACCAAACCTACCCAGTATTTTGTTATTACCGGTATTTCTTTTGTGCTCTAGAATTTAAAATGTTTTTCTGGTGTTAGAGATCAACATCATTAATATTGGTGTAAACCTCTCTCTCTCTCCCTCTCTCTCTCATCGCCTTGTATTTTACCTGAGATTTTTGTACATACTGGAGTGTACAGGTAAACCATAGCTATCAACATTTTTTTGTTCTGTATAAATCCATGTTCCACCAACAGCACTGTTTTGTTCAAAGCACACTGCTCGGAAATCTTTTTGCCTGGAGGTTAAGTGTCGCAAAGCACAAAGACCAGCAGCGCCAGCTCCAATTACAGCAACTTTACACAACTGTGAAGACATACCTCCCTCGGACATCTTTACTTAATAATCATATTCTAAAATAAAACAGAGACTGGTCAATGACATTTGTGTCAAGAAATAAAATAATGCACACTTCAAAAAGTGCCAACCGTATTGCTGTACCCATTTTCAATTTTCATTGGCAATATTTCTTTTCTTGTGTGATATTTTGTTGTAAGTTTAAACATGAGAAAAGAAGTATTGCAAAAATGTAATATTTTAGTGCAGACACAACTGTAGGTGACAATGTGCATACAATCGAGTGGAATTATTCACCATGCAAATGAAATTCATTTATTTTAAAAACATCATCAACCATTGATTCATCAACTTAGCTATTCATGTTATGAAAACTAAAGTTAGAGAATTCTTGGGTTAAGACTTTGTCTCTGGATAATTTAAACAAATCAAGAAAGACAACCTTAAATCTTACATTATTAATTGACAGATAGTTAGTCTCTATATTCTCTGTTAATAAAACCAAGCAGGTGCTTGCAGAGGACTTTTAAAATACATGTAGATAAAATGATGCATGTCCCATGCAGTCTTTACAATTTATCACAGTATAATTATATATCTAGGTCTTTGTCAGTTTGATTATTGTTTTCTTTCCTTACCACTACAATAGCTCAATCAGTAGAGTGCTCATGTAACGGTTTATTTTATCCCCCATGAAATATTTTCCTAGGATAATATTTTCGTGTGAGATTTGTTCCATGGATAAAATGTTATAAGTTAAAATTATCCATGGATAATATTTACGAAATAAGCCATGATATTTACACAAAAAGATAGATTTTACTATGAAATTATATCCTCCCGGACACATTTTCACCAAGATAAAATTATTGATTACACTCCCCATAAGTGGGAGGTTGCGAGTTCGAACCACAGTCAGGTCTGACCAAGACTTGAAAATAGATAGTGACTGTTCTTCCGCCAAGTATTTGGCTTAGATATGAAAGTCGGCGGGTCCTTCGAAAAACATTAAAAACCAATACCCTGTGTCATGGCAGGCATCCTCCCTGCACATAGCAAGTTGCAAAGGTAAAAGGTTGTGCCACTTCATCTATAGCTGGTGACGTCTCGCTTTAAGTGAAATATTCTTGACTGTGAAGTTAAACCCCATTCATTCATTCAATCAATCAATTAATCGATCAATTTTTCATCCTTACGACCTAAGAAAAACATATACGTACGTCTGGCATCTGTTTCATAAAACAGTTTGGCCTTCACCTTCAAATCGAAAGTAGGTTTTACTTACATCGAGAGATACACCAGTACACTGTTCATTAATCAAACACATAAAAATATTGTTTGCTACCTTATTTACATATTCTTGGAATATATAATGCTTACTGATAATTTTAAAAATAAAAATACATCATAGACTGGTGTTTGTTAAACCAAATAATCTAGCATTCGATCAGACAGTATGAATGTATATTCTCGTTGTAAGTAAAATCCAATATGGCTGCGCCCAGTGAACAACATTGATGATTTGCGTTTTGTTCATGCTATAAAAATATTCACAAAATGTATGTTCCAAATGATCAGCGACAAAGAAAATGGGAAGAGTACAGTTTAGTAGTGGTAAGATTTGCTATGACAATCAATATTTAGAATCTAAACAAATAATAATTAAAATAACTTTGTCTTTCTAATAAAACGGGGGGGGGGGGGGGGGGGGGGGGGTTACATAGCCACACGATGCACGAAAGGGCAAAAAACTAGCAAACAAAATCGCTGTTTCATTTTCAATCTTAAATTAAAAAAGAACAAAACAAGTTTACATTTGAAAGGTTGCAGTCACAGAAGTCATGTGTTTGAAAATCATGACATAACCATCAAATAAATCTCATCTTCACAAATTGGGGCCTTGGTGATAGACTGGTCTTAAGCGTCGGCTATAGCCTGGCTCTCTGGATCACATTGCCTATAGCACCACTCACTAGAGTTGTTATTATATATCGCCATCACAATTATTGTCGCCGAAGATTTGCCAGTGGCGATATCGTGGAACAAAGCTTACATCACGAAATCTTGGAACCCTTTTACTTACAAAAGAATTGTTTGAAACCATTGCATCACTTGTGTATTTATCGTGGTTAAGCAGATTAAACCTGTTGGTTTTGCTTTGAATCTTCAATAACTGATAAATGTGTAATTTTATATCTTATTTTTCTTTAATTATGTTTGAAGTTATTGCAGTCCAGTGAAAATCCAGACCATCTTTTCAGCAATTAATCTAGAAATATCATGATATTATCGTAACGATATCCCAAATTTTTTGTGATATCACAATATATTTTTTGTTCACAATAACATCTCTACCACTCACCACTTGCTGTTTAATTCATCTGCGGCATAGCACATGTTTTTCAATCTTTTAGATATGAAAATCAATAAATTTTCTATCATGCCACATACTGTTGTGACATGCTTTTTGTTGTAATAAATGAGCACCAAAGTACATACCATATCTAAAGACTTGAAAAATGTGCTGTGCTGCAGATGTTTTAAACAATAGGTTTGGATTATCACAGTGCCCCTAACAGTTAATGCACCCAAATATCATCAATAAACGCTGAAATTGAGAAGATCGACTGGGACTATCATCTGAAAGATGTATCAACAGAAGTTGGATGGAACAGGTTTACCGATAAGATTAATAATTTAATAGAAGAATATATACCGGTGTGTAAACCAAATTCCAGGACTTTCGATACGCCTTGGATGACCCCAGATTCATTGCAGGCAATTAGAGAAAAAAGAAAACGGTGGAACAAATTCAATAACTGTCGAAATACCGTAAACTATAACAGTTACAAGTCTGCTAGGAATAAAGCAAAAACTGCTATACAAAAAGCCACTTGTCTTTATGAGCAGTCATTAGCGCATAAGATCAAGCAAAATCCAAAAATATTTTGGAAATATGTCCAGTCCAAGACAAAAATTAAAGGCACGTTAAATATCATAAAAGATGAGAACAACGTTGACATATCGGATGACAACACTAAAGCAAACTTATTAAATAACTTTTTCGCAAGTGTCTTCACTAAAGAAAACATACAAAATATACCAGAATTCCAATCTAAAACATCGACCACATTAAACAACATAAACATCTCGATTGATGAAATCAAGAAAATTCTGGAAACTCTAAACCCAGCCAAATCACAAGGTGAAGATAACATCCATCCAAAATTCTTAAAAGAGACGGCACATACAATCTGCGTCCCATTACATATAATCTTCACAAAGTCACTAAGGGAAGGCAAACTCCCGTCATGTTGGAAACTGGCCAATATTAGTCCCATCCATAAAAACGGTTCTAAATCAGAGGTGTCAAATTATAGGCCAATCAGCTTAACTTCAGTGGTCTGCAAAATTATGGAAAAAATTATTAAAAAGGCACTAATGTCATATCTCGAAACAAACAACTTATTTACACCACATCAACATGGATTTCGAGCCGGATACTCATGTAACACACAATTATTAGAAGCAATTGACTACTGGACTAAAGCAATAGACAACAATGAGGATGTAGATATCATCTATTTAGACTTCCAAAAGGCTTTTGATACTGTGCCCCATAGAAGATTATGTGCAAAGCTCCAAGGATACGGAATTGGAGGCGATATTCTCAACTGGATACAAGACTTCTTGTCGGAAAGGAGACAACGTGTAGTGCTCAACAGTAAAAAATCAGATTGGAAACCAGTACTTAGTGGAATCCCGCAAGGAAGTGTTCTCGGACCTATTCTATTTTTAATCTTTATCAACGATCTGCCAGAAGCTGTCCGAAGTGTCATTAAAATCTTTGCGGACGACACAAAGCTATAGGATAATCAAAACCAGACAAGACAGTAATATATTTCAGGATGATATTGATGTAATAAATAACTGGTCTCAAGAGTGGCAATTAAAATTTAACGAGAAGAAATGCAAACACCTACACCTTGGAAATAAAGATAGTCCAGTTTACAATTTGAATGGTACAGAAATCAAAAAAGTAAAAGAAGAGAAAGATCTAGGAATAATAGTGGACCATAAATTAACCTTCAGGGACCATATCCACTCCTCTGTGAAAAAAGCAAATAAAATGTTGGGTCTACTAAGAAGAACCTTCAAAAATATGGATAAGGACACTTTTGTACCACTATATAAATCATTAGTTAGACCTCATCTTGAGTATGGCAGCAATGTCTGGTCGGTAATGTACAAAAAAGATGCTGCTATGATAGAAAACGTCCAACGTAGAGCCAGCAAATTGGTTAAATCCATAAGACACACCCTTATTCATCACGTCTAAAATTACTTGGTTTACCAACTCTGGAATATAGGAGAAAAAGATCCGACGTAGTACAAATGTACAAAATTCAACACAATATGACAAAGTAGATAAAAACATATTCTCTACTCAAAAAGCAACACCAGGGGGCACAATTTCAAACTCCATAAAGAATTCAGTAGAACTAATATGAGGAAAGCAACTTTTAGTCAACGTGTGACAAATACAGGAATTCCCTACCAGCGGAACTCGTCAACAAACCATCTCTAAATAGCTTTAAAAGTGCCATTAACAAGCATTGGACAAAAGTAAATCTAAAATTCCATCCGACCATTTACGAACCGGAACCGGATAGAACAGAAACTAGTCTAAAGAAATTCATTAAAACGGACCAGAGTGGCGAAAAGCCTATAGTGGTTTCTACAGACAGGTAACAGGTAAGGTAACAGGTTTGAATTCCTCTTGGGCAGTTCCTAATGTGATAAAGTTTGTGAGTTCTGTTTTCTTACCAACTGTCATGGTTTTGTCCAGGCCCTCAGATTGCCTCCACTATCCCATAACTGACTGCCTCAGTATAAGGGAAATCGACTGGACCTTAAACATCATTAAACTACCACCACTCTTTTCACAAACTATTCTGACTTATATGGAAGTTTAACATATTCTTTTATATTTATTTCAGCCCTCTGTATCTGTTGGGAATGTAGGTCAGCTGGCAGCTGATCTTTTGATATCCACACTATGGATGGAAAGAATTGGATACATCCACCATCAAAGTATTCTACCAGTAGTTGGAAATGATCCATTTGCACACAGAGATTCAAAAACATGCAAAGTTGTCACAAGTTGTGAAGGTTTATATTTATTTTTCTCCTGATTCTCCCCTTTGTAGACTCTGATCTCCGGTATTTTTTTTTTTTTTTTTTTTGCTAATGTAATTTTTTATCTCACTTGTACTTTACATATTCAAGATGACGGAATTCAAGGATCGATGTTGTGCCGGATTAGTACTTGTTACTGTCGGAGGGAGAAGTTCTTCTTCTCATTAAATCCAGTTCTTTATACTGGTAACCAACCCTCTTGCTGCCATACAGACATGTGTCCTTTAACGATAGCCTGTCACAGGGACATTTGTGTTTTCTACAAGAAAACATATGTCCTTTCATTGGAACTGACAACTCTTATATTCAAGGCTAAAACAAACTTATAATCATTTTAGGATATGTACAAAAAAATGCAAATGTTGAATATTGAGATTAAAACTACATTAATTAATTACTGTACATCATATGATACAGTGATTTTGTTTGCCTAAAATACTATCATATAAAGGTAGTTTCCCAATTTTATCATGAAAATTCCTAAAGCAACAGTGATACACTAGCAAATTGTCCTTACCCACAGAATGTTAGATATCCAGTATTGTGCTTAAAGAACGTTTTCAAGTCTTGGTCAAACCAGAACGGGATTCTAAATCTGATCTTCGAAATGTGGAGGGAGCACTCTATCCATTATTGGTATTTCAGTAACAACCAGTTTCATTAAATTCTGTAAAGAAATTTCAGTTGAGAAGTGGACAATAGATGTAAATGATACATGTACAAACATGCACACTGATGCATAAATGCACATGATTATTAATTAATTTGAGGTCACAAACAGTAACTCTTTGTAATGCTTTGTTTTATTTTGTATTTACAGTTTATGAAAGCCTTGAACACAAAATGATTGTTATACAACAAAGAGCTCCATTTGTGAAGGTATTAGAATTATTTTTCAAAATCTGATTTTTTTAAAATGTTATTTGTCAAAATAGAAAATGCTGTTTTTCCAGTTTTATCTCTTTAGGTCAAGATTATTTTTCTTTCATATTTAAGTCATCAGCATTGTTGCTTTACTCATAATACAATCAATTTTAATCATTTGAGTTGAGTTGAGTAATGGTGTTTAACGTACCAGTCAAGAATATTTCACTTATATCAAGATGCCACCAACTATAGGCGAAGGTTAAGAAATTTTGTCTGTGAGCTGCACTGATGGCATTATACAGCAGGGTTCTTTATCATGCCACACCTTATGTGACACTGGAGTGACGGGACCACATTTATTTAAAGTCCCCATCGAACGAACCATGACTTTCCTTTTGTAATACAGAGTGCTTGGTGAAAGAACAGTCATTACCCATTTTCAAATCTTGGGTCAGACTTGGTTGGGGTTTGGACCTATGACCTCCCACTTACAGAGGGAGCACTCTAGGAACTGAGCTACTGCAAGGGTTTTAATCATTTAACCATCGTCTTTCTAAAAAATGGTGACCCTTCATGAGCTTGATTTTAACTGTAAGCTATGCAGGTGATTTTGACTATTACAAACACATTGAAGCATGAGCTTAGCAAATTATCTAAAATATGAAATTCCATATTTTGTTCTAATATTGATAGCATGTTCATTTCCTGTACATATTTGTTATATAATCGATCATTAGTTATTTAAAGTAGTTCAGTAAATCCAGCCATCACTACCATTATTCTATTTTTCAGGGAAAGCGTAACTTATTTAAAACATGGCTTGCAAACTGGATAAGAGAAATGAAGTTTGGACAAGTTATCATACTAACTAGTATATTTGCTCATGAAAGACTGGACATGCAACTAGAAGGGTAAAGGATTTTAAGATATTATACAATTACTAGTACATGTATTTTCTTTTGATGAGGTGGATATGGGATTATATGGACCTGAAAAAAGTAATATTCACTGAGTGAGGTTGTTAGGCCCGCCAAGGTGAATATTATTTTGGCCAGGTCCATATATAATCCCATATCCACCAATATCAAAAGACAGTAAATGTTTTATTATATAACACTTCAAAATGACATTAAAAAAATCTAAATTTTAGTGTAATCAGCAAAATGATTGCAACTTTGGCATTACAGGAGAAGTTCATCAAGTCGGTAAAGCTGGTTTCAAAAGCTTTTTTAAATGACTTCTTATTAATTTAACTGCACTATCTGTGAATTTCTTTTGTGTTAATGGCATCTGTTGATGCCAAAATCGCCTCCAACCCTGAGGTTTCTACAGACACAAACCTTTAAACTACTCCTCATTCGACATTTTATATTTGTGTATTACCAAATCGTGCCAATGACATCAGCCGTGCTATCTTTTTACATCTTTTAATTATTAATTATGATACCTAGAAAGTCCCATTCTATTTTTTATGGAAAATTGGCCAACTTTTTGTTACTATTTATAGTGTTAAAGTGGTTGGCCAACTATTTATGGACTTTTTGCGACATTTTTCATTGAATATTGCTACATGTACCACTAAAATTGACCAATCAGAGAAAAGAAAACCCTCAGTCTTTGTATGTCATTTGTAACTTAGAAAGTGGCACATTTCATCTTGATAGGAAAACAAAAGAACGGCTATTAACATGATAATAGTTTTTAAGTCAACTTGTAAATTTACTATTCTCAGATCTCAGTTCAGATTTCTGGCATCTCCAATGATGGAAAAAGAGCTAGGTGAAGTGTTTCGTAATACACCACTGAATTGGCAAGAGCTTGAAAGAAGAACTTCTTTTCCAGCCCCAACACCTACTGAACGATCGGAGAATGGGACATCGTCAAACGAACAAATATATCTTCCGGGTGGAGGCATCGCTAAATCTTTATTTGAAGATCTGTAAGTCTAATATATACAATCAAAGGGGCTTATATAAAGGTGGTCCTTATAAAATAAAAAACAAATATGAATTTGAACCCAAAAGCAAAGTAAAAAATTTGAAACTGCCAATTTAACTTAAACATGCCAGAGAAATGAGGTCCGATGTTATGGACAGGTAAGCGCCGCCTTGTTAGCTAGCTTCATTCACTACATGTGTAATCAAAATTGAGTTGCTTATATAAACCTGGCCCTTATGAAATAAAAAACAAACATACTAATCCATGTCCAAATGTCAATTCCAAAGCAAAGTAAAAGTTTTGAAACTGGCAAATTAAGTTAAACACAGGAACTACTACCAGGGAAGAGAGACCAGGTGCTCTGGAAGGGTAATCTTATCTAAATGCCAGAAGGCACATAAGGCCGCAACACTATCCTTCCATTTTTGTCTGGAAGGGTAAGCATTCCGTATCGAGCTAGCTACACCCATCAACTATGTAATCAAAATTAAGAATGAAAGGAACATGCGACTATGGGACATCAAATACAATGTATATCTAGGGTAATTTTGGATACCGATACATCATACTTATCAATGGTAATGTAATGTACTAGGTCCTAACACTTTTTGAGGGCCTGAATAAGCCTAATTCAATTGCCATATTAAAGGGAAATGTTGCAACAACAGCAGTAAAAAAAATAATTTTATTCTTAGATTATTAGTTTATTATAGAAATTTTTGAAAATCTGCTATATAAATTATTATCATAAAAATGTCGATTTTTCCAAAAGAGAAAAAAAGGAATTTATTTTCCTTTCTCACAATTCAATGTATAAAATTTTTTAAACAACAACAAAAAACAACCGATTAAACAGTAATACAGCCATAGAAAGTGAAAACAATAGTATTGCTATGGTGTTTGAATTCAAATGTCTCTGCATGTCATTCATATTAACATGACACTTATCCTTTATATTTATTCATTTCAGATATAAAGACTTGTCGGTCATTGTGATGTCACTCTTCTGTTCAGAAGGAGATAATGCACAAGATGGATTCAAAATGGTGAACTATCTCAACGATTGGTTGAAACTCATATATTTACAGGTACATTGCATTCGAGTTTAAATATAAACAAAACATTTTTTTCAGTGGCCACTAATTTTTTTTTACAAATTCTCTCAAAAATAAACCTATTTTAGCATATTTGTGAGAAAAAAATTAAAAAGAACTGCATGTACATTTTTACAAATTTTGGAAAATTTGCTACTAATAATTTTAAATTTGTTGATAACTAGCTCTCCCAGTATGTTCAGTATGAAGCATATGATTCTGCAAGTTAGGAAGGAATGCAAGATCATTGCTAGGTTAACTCCCTTGTAGTTTCTTACTCCAATAACTATTAAATCATATGTTTATGGCCTTCACTACTAGTGGTGTTCCGATTAATTGAAATAATCAAAGATTGGTTGGTTACTTCAACAAACTAAGCAATGGATTAATAAATTGAAAAATCGAATATACAAACAATTATTTAAAACAAATTTGGCACCCAAACAAAAATTTTTAACCTGATTTTTCGTTCATAACTTATAGCAAAAAGCCTACATTATCGAAAACCATAATCAGGGAAAATTATATTTCTATTAACAGATACACATTTGAAAGCCTCCTTTTCATTGGTTCCTGTTCATTTTTCTAGCTAATCAAATAACAGGTCACAGGAAATGAAACAGCTGATGTTGAAAAAATTTGGATAAAATGCTGCTTATCGATTATAATCGATGATTGATCCATTGCACTGAACCAATCTTCGGTTATAAAATGCAACCAATTCACAACACTGTTCACTACTCAGCAACACATTTTGTTATCAGATGGGGGCATTTTAGTTTCATAAGAAAGGATCGGCTAGGGTAAAGAATAAAAAAATGTATAAACAAAATAAAATGTAAATGAGATTTTTGTGCAATTTTATTTTTGTTAGCCAAGAAGAGGCAATGATGGAAAATTGATGCCAGCTCAAGAATGGAAAATGCCTGTATCATGGAAGTTATTATACGGAACAAGAATGGACCAGACTTTATTTCATTAGTTATTTGACATTAATCTCAACAACATTGTGTTATATGTGATCAGCAGCTTGTCCATTTCTGACATTTCTACAATTTTGGAATTACAGTGAAATTTTGTTATAATGCCCCTTGATAACTTTGCCACCTCACTTATTGAAATACCGCTATGGTAGCTCAGTTGGTAGAGTGCTTTGTTCGACACTAACACTGGTCCCTTAGACTATGGCCAGTTAAAATTTGGCTGGACCAGTAAAACATCAGAAGTGGCTGGTCCAACGGACTAATAGAATATAAGTTTTAGATGTACGGGCATCATCATGTGGAATACTGACTATTAACATGTAAAATCGAAGGCAAAATCCACTGCTCTAGTGTTGTAAATTGTGCCCTAGGGAGCTCCAGAAAGGCCTTTAAGGCATTCTAAATACAAGTTTTTTTCTGAGGAGACCTCCAAAACCCCCACCAACATGGGGGGGGGGGGGGGGGGATGGGCTTTGGCGACCTTTTGTACCATCCTTAGAGAGGCAAAGGCTGCACATTCATCACTTTGTGGTGCTCATCCAGAATTCATCCATGAGGGACCAGTACAAGTGGGGAAGGACTATAGGATCAAAATCCTTTCTAGTCTTTTTGGCTACTTCAGAACTTTTCTCAGTGTCTATCCCTCTTCATGCAGAGGTCAGGGTTTGGACCAAACCAGGTCCGATTAATTTCTAAAATTCATTTCTTCTGTGGTATAAGCCCCTATCAATTTATCACCAAATCCCTTTAAAATTCCACAGTTGTTGCTACAATACTGCTCCTACATGTAAATCCCAAAGTGAGAATTTTACAATTCAGATACATCTAAAGTATAGAATATTCATTTTTTTTTACTTTAAATAGAATGGTTATGATTTTAGAATTTGTCAAACACTATTAAGGAAACTCAGTTCACATTTAGCTTTTATGAAACTCAATTCTATCAGTTTACAAAATAATTGTCTTTTGTATTCATGTATGTACTTGGTTTTGTATTGCTGTCTGTATTTGATCACATTTGAGTTTATTGTGTAAAATTTTATTTGATTCGTTTTGAGCAATATTTTTATAAATAAATATACTCAATATCATTTGGTATTTTTTCTTTAATTTGATCATTATCAAGATGAAATTGCAGCCATTAGCACATATTATGACTAAATTTGAAATTTTAAGTGACAGAGGAGTATTTAACAATGCTTTGTGCTTACTCTGGGACTTTGTATGTTCATTGAGTGGTAGAGAGAATGATATTGCATCTGGGCCTTCTTAATCATTTAGATGGTTTATCAGTTATCTCCCTTAGATTTGGGCATGGGAACTTACTGACTGGATTGCAGATACTAAATAAATAACTCATATTGGTAATCTGCACACAAGGTCCAATTGATTCTATTATTCATAACTTCTTCAGAACAATACATGTATAATGCGCAAATATATAACCTTGCACTAATATATAAACAGAAATACATGTTTATTGTTGCCAGCAATTTGTTTCAGAATTTATTAAAACCATCTCTTCAAATTGTGTCTTTGGGTGCCGAAGGCAGACACCTTAGGGCAGTGACTGCTGTTGACTACATTTACTTGCATGAACCATCTCTGTTGAACAGCATGAATGGGCCTCTGGTTCATGTGCTTAAAATGAGTTGCCAGTTATACAATCAATGTACAGGCACCCTTTAGAGTGCTAAAACCCTTGTCCGCAAACCACTCAGTCCCTTACACTGGTACCATGGCAACCAGTACATGTAAATGTCTTTGATGGAGAAAAGCCCTGTCTTGCTCGCAATCAATACCAATGACAAGACATCTTGGGTTTGAAGGCTAATCCCTAACCACTGGACCATAAAGGACCCTCAACACTCAATTTAGCAACTTGTGCGTAGTACCATATATGTACGGGTTTGTGTGCCAAAGTTAACAGGGTTCGTACAGACATTTGGACTCCAAATTTAAGGACTTTTTAGGGTCTTATTTGCAAATTTAAGGCCTAATCAAAGGGACAATTTTAGCAAAACAATTTTGGTGCAAAGCCAATTAAACAATTATTTACGTGTCCATAGCAATGACACTTGAAGTGGAGGTTGAAGTTTGGCTTTCGGTTGGGCCAGGTACCTTTAAGTTTAAATTGCCCATTTCAGCATAACTAATCAATTAATTATTTATTGATATCAGTCTATTTGCAACCACTTAATATCGAAATACAGACACCCAACTGGCCAAATTCAAGGGCTTTTTAGGGTCTTCGGGATAAATTCAAGGGCTTTTTAGGGCCTTCAGGATAAATTCAAGGGCTTTTTAGGGTCAGACTTGTTTTTAGGGTCTTTTTAGGGCAAACCTAAAAATTTAAGGACTTTTTAAGGCCTGTACAAACCCTGGTTAATTAAGTAAGCAAAGCATGTATTGAAAACTGGCAAATTAATTTAAACACATGGACCAGGGAAGTGAGGATAGGTTCTCTGGAAGGGTAAGCACCTCTTTTAGCTTGCTACACACAATGTGTGAAATCAACTTGGAAAAATTCTTTTCAGTCCATTAAAAACCAACATGAGTATACAAGGTTGTGGATAGTGTATATTATATTCATGTAGTTATACATAGGTAGGCAGTGCTCACTCATAAGGGAGAGGTATGGTTCAGATTAGCAGGCAGTTTGAGACCCAAAGAATGAAATGTGCAGTGGCCAAGCATTCTGAGAATGCATTTACATGTATCGAGCCAATCTTTCAGAGACCTTTAAAACATGCCTCCTGATCATAGTAAACTTGAATGATTTATTGCATTGGATATATATCCCAGTCAAGAATATTTCTCTTATATTGAGACGTCACCTGCTATAGGTGAAGTGGAAGACATTTTTACTTTCGCTGTGTGCTCAGAGCAATGTGCAGGGAGGATTCTTTAATGTGCCATACCTGCAGACCAAGGGCCATCTATTATTCATGACTCTTCAGAAGGACCCTGTGCCTTTCATTTCCAAATGCTGAGTGCTTGGCAAAACAACAGTCACTGCTTTTTCATTCAAGTCTTGGTTATACCCCAGCAAGGGTTCGAACCTACTACCTCCCACATAGGAATCGAGCATTCTACCAACTGCTTGAATAAAAAAGAAACTGATATACTGTAAACGTATTTATTTTTGCAGTGTATTAATTTTCGCTTATTTCGCAGTCATTTGCGCGAAAATTGATACCAAGCGAAAATTTATTATGCTTATTGTGTTAAAATGTATTTTAAAAAAAGCGAAAATTTAACTTCTTGGAAATGTCTAAATTTGCTATACACGTGAAATTAAATATGTTTACAGTAATGTTATTTCTAAAACAACATCTAATGAAATTGACCATCAAACATGTAATCAACTTAAAAAATCCCATATGTATTTAGTTTAGTTAAAAAACAAACAAGCCTGTAAGTTTGTTGATAGTTTTATTTTTATACTTAGTTGGTTATACATGTATGACACCATTACATACAAGATATTGACTTAAACATCAGTGGGCGTGTCTATAAATTGTAACATACATTGTAAATCATCATTTTATGTAATAGATACAAAAACACACAAAAGCTGTTTATTCTATTGCCAACCACCACAGATTACAGGGGTTCAAAATTATGTTTTGTGATGGTAAAACATGGCAGGTCAATCTGACTCCTAGTTTAAATATCAAGGGTCCCAATGTAAAATCAATAGGTCCAAGACCTCGGGCCCATGGAATTTTCAAACCCCTGGACTACTGTATATTGGAAAGAGCAATATTACTAATATTTATGTCTTGAAATTATTCAGGGCTCTTTTGTTTAAAGCACTGTTAACTAACCAGCTGGTTAGTGAAAACTCAAAATGTAATTAACATTCAATATATTCGATTTGGAAATACAATTTTGACTTCAACTGCTTCTATTTGCTAATAACAATTGTGCGCATTAATTTTTGAACAGAAATTACAGAAATATTGCCTAAAAAAGGCAAAACACAAATTCTGGCTTACCAAATAGTTAAGCTAACAGAGATTTGAACAACCAGGCACTGGTCAGAGCATTCAAACTTAATTAGTTATAATGGGAATTGACAATGATGCTTTAAATAAAATTTACCTATAAATCTGTAATGGTAAACTGACAAAAAAATGCAAAAAGAATGGTGAATTGTTGTGGAAAAGATGACGAATTGGTTTGGAAAAGATGATGAATTGTTTTGGAAAAGATGACGAATTGTTTTGGAAAAGACAATGAATTGTTTTGGAAAAGATGATGAATTGTTTTGGAAAAGATGACAAATTGGTTTGGAAAAAGATAATGAAATGGTTTGGAAAAAGATAATGAATTGGTTTGGAAAAAGATGGAGAGTTGGTTTTAATGTAGGAAGAGAAAAAAGTGATATGTGTCACAGTAACATGAATTGACAAATATGGAATATACAATGTATTACTTCTTGCATTAGACTACTCCTTGGTTTCCACAAATTTAAAATTATTAGTAGCCAAATTTCCAAACTGTGAAAATACAGCCCTTTTTAAAAGTAGTGTGAACATATACATGTAGTTCTTTTTAAAGTATTTTTTCTCAAATTTGCTCAAGTAGTTTTACTTTTTTGAAAGAACATCTAAGAAATTAGTAGCCATATGGTGAAATGGAAACAGAAGTACATGTACTCATGTCCACTTTTCCGGTAAGAAGACAATACTCAGTGAGTCAACTATGTGACACCCCATAATGTTTGTATGGAACTACCGTTATTTATTCAAATGGATACAAAATAACATAGATTGCCGTTTTTCCCCAGTAAGATCTGCATAATTACTTAACTTGTATAAATGTTTCCTATATCTTATAACACAAATACATGTATGCCAGGGTATTGATCATAAGTTAAGTAGCAAACCTCATTTAATTTCTTCTTTATAAAACAGAAATGTTTCTGGATGATTCCTTAATACTGATATTTGAGGTGGTTTTTGTTGTAAAAATACGAACTTATATTTACAATATTCTGACTAATTTGTTGTCTGGAAAAAAAGCTGATAGGCAAATACCATAGCTACAGCAAAGCAACAATGAAACATCCATCAGAAAATGAAGAAGTTAAATTGTATATATGTATGTATATTACTCTTTTCACACCACAATGGTCCACACACCCAAATTTTGTAAGGATTTTGAATTTTTTTTAAATGGTAAGAAAAAAATAAGACAATCTCTTTCATATATAGGAATAGTTTTATATTCATCCTTTAAGTTTTTAAAAAACATAATTTTAATTCAATTGACATATCGCCTGCCATGCTCTTATGTACCGACACTGGCCGCCACCATGGTACCAAAGCAGCATCATGGCAACTAATTACGTACTAGTGTCAGTGACGTAATTAAATGGCATGTTTCAGGTCGAGTTTTCATTCTTTTTGTGTGTAATTCAAGCATGCCAGGCCTTTGTCAGAACATTGTGGGTGTGGCCGGCGATATGTCAATTACACTGTACTTCCCTTTGATTGGAGATAAGTAACCAAACTGTATATACCCATAATAATCTAACTATTGGTCTCGCTCTCTTTTCAACAATTTTTATACACAAACATTTGACTGTATTACATACTTTTCATTTGAATGAAAATTTTAAAAGTTTCTACAGTAAATTTACGAAATGGACATTTTTGTCAGCATTTATATATGTTGATTATATTATACTGAGCACAATATAAAATACATCATTACATTGTAAGGTGTGTGTGTGTGTGTGTGAGCAAGAGAACATGCATAAATACAGTGACATTATCAGCATACATACAAACACAATATAAACACATATTCTGCATCAATTAAAAAATTAAAGTCACCTTATCAATGAAAACTAAACTGATTCAATGGTAATGCATTTACTTAATAAAACAATTATTTTTATAGCTCAGGTAAAGTAGAGATATTTAGCAGCTGCATTTTTACCACAATGACTGTGTTAAATGCCACATTATTTTCCCATTTTAAATTCCCACTATTTGAAATTTGTTTAAATTCAGTTAATCAAACTAAAATGACAAGTCTACTGATAAAAAAATTACTATCATTAGTAGATATTTGTGTCTTGATATTCTGATGCATTTAAACTTAGCAGCTACAGTTTAACCTTGTGATAAGGCTCCTCGATAACTCTGCAATCTCACTTATTGCCAAACTATAGTAAAACCTTGTTATAATGCTCCTCCATAATTCTGCTAACTTGCTTATTGCCACACTATTTTGAAGTCCCTAAATACATTTCTTTTATATTTTTCTTAATAAGTCTTGAGGCTTTGCCACCTCTCTTATTGACACACTATTTAAACATCCTTTTCTATTATATTTTTCAATTTATTGCCAAACTCCTTTAGCTACAAAAATGGTGGCAATCAGTTGAGGTTTTACTGTATACAAATTCTCATCCACAAAAATTACATTATAGATATGTCACACATATACAATAACTTAATTAAAACATTCACTCAAACATGACAGGTATACAAGTAATAATAATTACAGTTATAAAATTATGTTATGATTCCATGATATGATATAAATACTTCATTCTACTGACAATGTGCTATCTCGGTTATCTCCCTTTGTGGGTTTTGCTGTCCATTCACAAATTCAATTTCACCACTAGAGGCTTGTTCAAGTATGCTTCAGCACTCCAAAAGCACATGCAAGATATTGGTGTGTCTATTGAACAGCACCGAACAATATTATTCTTTATGAGTCATTTTAATCATCCAGATGCTTTATGATGAATTACCTCACTTAGATTTGGACAGGTTTGACAAAGTGAAAGCTATACACATGCACAAACCTCGCACCTTAACAGAACTAACTTTCTTTGAATGTTTTAAATCAAACCAATATGAATGTCAACAAGAGGTTTCAAGTAAGCAAGATACTCGCCAGTATTTGTAACACATATTTATCTAAAATTCAAAAGGCCATAACTCCTAGAAAAAAATTATTGAACTGAAACTGGAAAAGATATGCACAATTACACCTTTCTTGGTCATATTTCTGTAAATTTATCAATATCTGATGGACAGATGAACTGGTGTGGATTTTTGATTTCTCAGCAGGACATAAAAACATGAAAACAAAATAGCAATAAGCAGACAATTCAATTTGTTTTTCTCCAATCTTCTTGCTCTCTAAAATAACATGGAACAATCTTGTAGTAAAATTTTTGGGCTATAATTGCCACACAAGATTAAAATTCAACATCATACATTGTTTTTAGGTCTATTAAATTATATTCACTTTTATATGTCAAAAATATCTCCAAATTTAAAAATGGAACTAAAATGAAAAAAAAAAAAAAGAAAAAAAGGAGGAAATATGTATACAATATTTAGCAAGTCTTTTACAATGTGTACATATTCTTTAAAAATAAAATTAAAAAACTTATAAAAACATCTTAAACTTTTGCCACAAATGCTTTTATATTTACAAATATGTAAAAATGTTGAATCTTCAGTGCATAATATTTACACATAGATATCTATATACAGTAACATATTTTAATTTTCAACAATAAAGAGCAGTTTCCCTCACTAAACTCGGACCTTACTTCGTAATCTAGTGTCTGTAGAAAATTTAGGAGACACAGCTAATGTTAATGGTTTATCACTATGTTGAATGTCTACACCTTTGTATCGTTTAACTGGGTTAGGTTTATGGACCATTTCTTTTCGTAGTTTAGCAATGGCTGCCTTTTCCTCCTCTTCTTGTCGTTCCTCTTTCTGTCGTTTTAAAGCCTCTATTTCTGCTTCTTTTGCTTTTTTGTGCATTTCAAATCCTTCTCTCTGCACCGCTCTTACATCTGTGTTTAATGCAAATTCACTCATCTCTGTAAAAAAAAGAAAAGATCCAAATCATTAAGTAACATTTTACGAAAATGGAATGATATACATGTACTTGTTTATTTAAGCAAATAGATTTCTCTGTCAAACAGCTAAAGTCCATTTTCATGTTTTATCCATTAAAATGTAGTGATGTAATTACTGATGTTTTTATGCCTCAGTTAAGATTCCACTCATATTGAAATGGTGTTCTAAAATAGAAGAGGAAACTGGAGTTCCTGGAGAAAAACCACTGACCTTTGGCAACCAAACTTAAAATTTTCTCATACTAGGATTAGCTCTGTGGGAGATTCGAATTCAGGTAGTTTGATGCACTATGATCTAAGTGAGTCTCTCTTTTTTTTTATCAGATAATAGAATAGTCTAATACAAGTTAAATTCTTTCCTAAAGTCAAATAAAAGGTGTCAATCTAATGCTTTACAGATATTGCATAACTAATCAAAACTGGACACAACTGGATTTGGATCTGATTGATGATAATTTGGCCATTTGTCCTAGCTAAAAGCCTAAAAGGTAATCCTTCTCAGCAATATTCAGTGTTCAATCAATTTAGAATTTTTCAGAAAGGGACATTATTTTAATAATTTTCCTCTGATACAACATAAAATCAATATTTTGCAAATATGTGTATGGTCCAATATCGCTTTAACAAAGGGGCCATTTGGCAAAATAAGGGATCAATGATCCAATGACCTCTTCTAGAAATTAGAATGAATATTGAATTTTTACCTACCTGTAATGTCAGAATGTGAAAACAAAGGGAGGTAATAATAACCAGACACATCAAACATGTTAAAGGCCGTAATTTGAATACAAATACAATTTCTATATTACCTGTTAATGGTCTAGTTGATTTTGCTGGTATAAAAGGTTCTTTATGGACAACATCACATTGTTTGGCTTTAAATTCAGCTTGAGATCTTTGTTGATGCAGTTCTTCTTCAAGCTTGTAAAACAAATAAATACATGTAGATACTTAAATTATTCACAACTTTCAATACACATTTTAAAGTCCAAGGAGAAAAAATATTTTAAAAATTTTGATCAAACCTATGTTTATCTACATCTCATACATACAGAAACCTGTTATTATATTAATCCCTAGACATTTTGTTGCAAATAGCTGGAAAATTGTTGATGCACTGTTAAACAACATAACAACAACAATCTATCATGATTATAGCACATCATCAGTCCACTGTAGGTCATTTGATAAATTGTTCACTCTATAAGGGGGAGGGCATGGTTAAATTTCTGGGCATGTAAACCCATAAACTTGAAATGGGCAGCGACAGTACATTGGCCAAAAATTCTGCAATAATGTCCAAGTAATAATTATTTCACTTATATAGAAACATCACTAGCTTTAGGTAAATTGACAGAATTTTTTATCTTTGCAGTGTGCTCAGGGCAATGTGCAGGAAGGTTTTTTAACCTGCCACGACATGGAACATTGGTTTATAAGGTTTAATCCAAGGGACCCAGTGACTACCTATTTTCAAGTCTTGTTCAGACCTCAGCCAGGGTGTGAACCCCCGACCTTCCACATACAGAGTGAGCACTCTACCAACTGAGCTATCACAGTACCGGTAATTACAAAATCAAAGACAGAGCTCTACTTGTAATAGGGAAATAGAAACCCACTATATCAAATGATATGTTAAAAAGCTTACCTTTCGACTCCATTCCTCTGCCTTCTTAGCTCCTCTCTGTTCAATTTCAAGTCTAAAAGGTTCTGGTATAGTGGCTTTTTTTGGATTCTTTGGAGGCAGCATATCTGGAGATGAACTTGGTAATGGATTGGCATGAAATTCTCGACCCTGTTTTAAAACCAAAAACAAAAAATAAAAAATGAAACCAAATAAGTTTTAGGAACTTTTGTAGAGACATTAAAAAATTGTCTTGGATCCGTTGTTAGTCTCTTGAACTAATACTCAAGTGCTCATTTTAGTTTTGTGACTACTTGGAAAAATCTGAAATGAGATCCCCTTCTTAACTAAGACGATCTCAGTTGCAAAGTTGAAAAAGTGTGGTGCCTTATGGATCAAGCACAAGTTAAAATCACAGTACCTCTCATTATCAATGTCCCAATCTCACTTCAAACAGATGCTAGTATGAGAAAGTTTGCCTGTTTGCTTGCCATTTAATAACAACATATATTTTTAGATATCCTAAAAGAACTTTCTAAATACCCAGTGCTTGGTGAAAGAACGGTCACTAACTATTTTCAAGTCTTGACCAAAATGGTCGAGGTTCAAACCCATGACGTCTCACATATGAAGCTGGCACTCTACCACTGAACTACCATAGTGGTCAGTAAAATCTTAAGACGGTCTTCAAAAACACTCCACACTATTTTGAAGTCCTACAGTGTCTTTTTATGTTTTTTCTTTTATTGGTAAGTATCCCTCCATTTATCACCATAACTTTTTAAAATGCAAAAATATGACTGAACAAATAGTGGCAATGAGTCAAGGTTTTACTGTAACAAAATGGCATTATGAAAAGTGTATCAATAAAACATTAGAATAATATAAAAGCTTTAATCCCAGTTTTAATTGTTTTAGAAATTTTAACAAGTTGCATGAAAGAAAAAAAAGCCATGGCTAGATGCAAAGTTGTTTAGAGAATGGTTTTAAAAAGCTGCAAGCGAAATTGCAAAATGTGTGCAGTGATACCTATCTACATGCGAGAATCCTTTGTTTATATAGTACATGCCGCTTAGTTGCATATCAATTAATTGCATGGTTATTTTGTGCACCAAACCATTTCCATTAGAGTATGTCAAATTTTTGGGGGATTAAATGCAAAAAATTTTATTTATTTATTTTTTTTTTTTTTACAAAATTTTGCATTTTTTACTGAAATTATGTGATCACAAAACAAATATATCATCTCAGAAATCGATTATTGTATGGAGACAATACTAGAAATGACCTTATTCCATGCATAATTCATATCATTTTGTCCATAGGTCAGATCCAGTAAATTGCATGTTCTAGTTAACTGAATAAAATTTTCAGATATTGAAGTTATGCAATTAAACAGAATCTATCATATTTATCACAAATGTACGTTTCCATTCCTGGTAGTAAAAATTGGCTACTAATTTCTTAGAAATTCTTTCAAAAAGCAACATATTTAAACAATTTTATGATAATTTATTTTAAAAAGAATTGTATTTTCACAAAATTTGGAAATTTGTCTATTTATACTTTTAAATTTGTGAAAACTAAGTATATATATATGTATTGTAAGCTACACTACAGTAAAACCTATCAAACGGACATCACAAACTAGGTTTCCATATATTTAATATTAATAACCAAATTTCCAAAAATTGTGAAGTGTAGTCCTTTTTTAAGTATTTTTCCCCCAAAAATTGTTAAAATGGGTTACTTTTTGAAAGAATTTCTAAGAAACAAGTTGAAAATGACGATTTGGGCTACCAGGAATTGAAAAAGGCAAGGATTATCTGTAGAAGTTCTCTATTATTTGTTAACAGTTTTACTGCAGTAGAAACATTTAAAAGAAACATTTGACATGAACAGTATAATAAATAGATATTAACATCACTGATATAACAAATATCAAAATCAACTAAAGTATAACAAATTCCTTCTACTTCTATAAGGTCTACATGTATAAACCATACATACACAGTATGGTAAAGCACTTTATACTAATCAAACCAGAAAGCCTTTAAGATTTAGAAATTGTTAATAGAAAAATCTGAGGTTGCTGACTTCAATATTATCATGTAAGAACTTATAAAATTTAGTGAAATGTTGAATTTTTTTTTTTACATTTGGATGTTCAGTTCTTTTAGTTGCTCATAGAGACAATAAATCTCAAGTTCGAAATCAGAAATATAATAAAACAATGTAGATTTCATATTGCCAAGTACATGTACATGATATTTCACTACAAACTTTGTCCTTGGTACGTAAATTTCAAACATCACTGACAACCTGTATTATTGATTTGAGAGGAAATCCAGCACTGTGAAAAAGAGGGTATTAAAATTATTGAAAATATACCAATGTCTTAAATGAAGGAGCTCAAATGATTCTCAGATATCCAAAAGCAGGTAATTTCAAGACTTTGAAGAGACATAGAGGCCTTATTGAAGCAAACAAAATACTTTAATTATGCATGCGTACAGTGCTCATTCTAGACTGTGCCATTGCATCGGTACCATTTATACAATATTCTAAATTTTGGTCCTACAAAAAATACCTCTGACTGCTTCGTGTGGCACATATTTTTAAGCCTCAACTTAAGTGTCTGAATCCAAAAGAAATGCTAGGAAGACAATTGCAGCATTCACAACAAATGATTAAAAAATTATCCCTGGTCTAGTTTTTTTCTTGCTATATCTGTTGTCCCATCCCCAAAATCAAAATTTCCCCAACTACTTGTCTGATAGGGATCCTTTGACTCGGATAAATTTCTAGAATGAACACTGTGCTTCTATTCATGCAGTTATACTTACCACTCATAAGATAAGTTCTTTATTACTGTCTATACATCAAACCCCATACATGTATAATGAATCTTTTTTACTCAAGGGAAATCCAATTGATTAATCACCGGCCATGCCCACAATGTTCCGACAAAGGCCTGGCATGCTTAAATCAGACACAAAAAGAATGAAAACTCTTAATTGTGCCGTTTAATGACGTCACTGACACTTGTACGTCATTAGTTTAATGACGTCACTGACACTTGTACGTCATTAGTTTAATGACGTCACTGACACTTGTACGTCATTAGTTTAATGACGTCACTGACACTAGTGCGTCATTAGTTGCCACAACCTTGCTTTGGTACTGTGATGGCGACCAATGTCTGAACATAAATGGCATGGCCGTCAATACGTTAATTATCTTAATGAATATATACTTTACATGTTGATATTGAATATTTAAATTTTCAAATAAAATTTTTTATACTACATGCCATCCAAAAAATTTCCACTAATCAATATTTCCACCTAGCTGATTTCTGAGCGTTTTGAAAGTATAGACAGTAATAACATGTACATGTACACGTGTTCATTTTTTTATGTTTTGTCTTACGCACATGCGATCTTGTCACCTTTTGTTCCTCTTTTAAGATTTCTTGAATTTTTTCTTCTTTCTTTGAATGAATATATTTATTTCTTTCTTCAAATCCGAAAGGTTCAGGCACAGTACACTTATGCGACAATTTGGGCTGGAAGGGATGCCAGCGTGTGGAGCAGGATGACTTCTTAAAGAATAATTGACTTTCTCCTGCAACAAAATAAATAATGTTTTTAGTTTGTTAATAATGGATTAATATTCTGAAATCTTCATAACTGGTTACTTGTCACCATATATTACTACACTTTCAAATTCAAGAAAACCAAGTTGGTTAAAAAAAACTGAATAGTTAGTTCCTAAAAAATGACTTCTTTCTATTATACTTGTATCTGTCACATATAATTAACTACTATACTCAAAATGTTTTGTTGGGTTTTTTTTGTTGTTTTCTTTTCTTTTTTTTTGGGGGGGGGGGGGGGGGGGGGGGGAAGGAGACTGTTGATATTGTTTTTGTTTTGATCTGTTTGGTTTTAAATACAAGCAAAATTAATAGTTTTAAAGAATGTTTTGCAACACGTTATTCCATACTTGCTGCCTACTATAGAAAATTTGTCTTCTACTTGAAAATTTACTGAAAGGGCTGCTCTATAGATCTGCTGTAGATGATGCTGTTGTTGAATGTTGCTTAACGTCGCATCAGTAATTGTTCAGCTATTTGCAACAAGAACTACTTTTATTAATCTCTATAGATTAATCTATAAACAAGTCCGTGTATGCATGTGAAGCGTAAGTGTGTTTATTTGTCTACCTTGCATCAGTGCAATTAAGGGCGATATTAGATGCTAGCTCACCGAGTGAGTGCGCCACAGACAAACGTAACACTCTCCGGGTTATATAATACTGACACGGGGTGAACCAGTAAAGGCAAACGGCAAGGTCTGCTGTAAATGGATTATGCTATTTACCTCTTCTTCAGGAACTTCTACAGGTAATCTTGCTCTGTGTTTTAGTGCAAAAGCTGGAGACTGCGGAACAGTTATTTTGTGTTCTTTAGGCGGCTTGACTCCCTGTAATAATATACATTTAGCTCTAATTTTTCAAAAGTGAATACAAGATGGCTCCATCATATCTAGATACAGTGGCATACTCCGCATGAGTAATAGTATTCTTTCTAGAATTTTTCAGAGGAAAGCCATTTTCAAAAACCCCTGATTATCTGGCTACACTTATGATGTGTATAAACAAAATTGAGAAATTAAGGGACATGAAACTACAGGACGTCAAATACATACGGGATAATTTTGAATACAGAGACGTCATGCTCTACATTCTAAAAAACCTCAACGTTAATATTTTTGTATTTATATAATGTTAAGTATGGCACATTGAGGACTTAACAATCTAGTTATTTTGGCAAAATTTGTACCAATGGCTACACTGAGGCACTAAGCATTATTATTGATAATAGATTATCTATTACAGATTGAAGCTTCATGTGTTTTTTCAGTGAGAAAAAATTGTAACACCAAGTTACTTCTAACTTCTATGAGTGCAGTGGAGTAACAGAGTTTTAGACCACAGTCAAGATTTTGGCATTTATATTAGGGCTGGCTATCGCTGGTGAAATTTAATATTGATTATCGTTCTTTTCATGCTGATAACTATCGATACATATCGGAAACATAATCTGTGGAGAAAAGTCTAAATACATCGTACCTAACTCCCTAAAATCATGTCATATGAAGCATTTTCGAATGACCATGTGCTTAACAACCTAAACTAGAGGCTTAAAAGATTGAAGCGTTTCTTAATCATGCATACGCTTGAAGTACTTTTTACTGTAATATATAAGGGGTGCTCAAGCATCTGAAGGATTTCGCATCATTTCAGAGGTGCCCAAGAATTGATGACGTACTTATGCACATGTTATGACCATTGGAGCTCGTTTACATAAATATAAATAAAAACAAGTAAGGCATTGATCTATATAATCGATCTTTTAATTGTTTTTCTGAAGTTTTGGATTTTCTAGTTACTTATCGATATTTAAAATATCAATATCGATTATTGTCAGGAGTAGCCCATCAAACGGTATATCAGTATACTGATATATCGTGCCATTCCTAATTTATATTGAGGCAAGCCAGTTCAGGAATTGTTTTAATTTTTTTTGGAATAGTGTTTTTATTTCTTTGCACCCCAGTCAAGATTTTTTTACTTTTATCATGACAGGTCAGTTTAGGAATGGTGGAGGAAACAGGAGTGTCTGAATATAACCATCAACCTTTGGCAAGTCATAATTCCATGAATGCATAAAGGAGCATCTACTTAAACTAAATAAAGTACTATATATCACATACCACAACTCCTTCCAGTATCTTTTTGGGTACAGGCTGAGCATGAAATTCAAATTTGTCTTCATCAGATTTTAGTATCTCTTTCCTTGGCTCTGCGGTTGGATTCCAGGTTGAATTCTTCAAATTGTGTCAGTGGTCGTGGTGGCACTTTTTTCACACCCAGTGTTGGATTTGACATTATCTTTGAGTTCACGGGATGAGCCTTAAACTGTTGTCTGTTTGAAAAAGAAGATCATTTCCATTACATGAAATAATTCTAGTTTTCTAGTAGTCTCATGGCAGACAGAATTATTCAACAACTTTAATAATTAAATTACATGTAATATATTCACATTTGTATAAGATCCTTTATACATTGTATATCAAAAAACAAATTCATTAAACTAGAGCACATTTCTCAAACACATGCTAATCTTCTTTTTAATATTTTTTATTTTAACAATCAAAAATTTACAAGACAAATGAAAATGAAATACCTGATAAATAAATTCTCATAAAACAAATATAGTGGAACCTGCCTTAAAGGCCATCTGTATACAAGGAAAACTTGCCTTAAAAGGCCAGCAAAATTTTATCCAAATCACTCTTTATTCAAATTATTTAAATCTGTATGTAAAGGCCACCTACCCATAAAAGACCACTGTAACATGTTCCTTTGGGTGGCCCTTATAGAAAGGTCCGACTGTACTCATTTTAGTTTTTTAGATGAGACTAAAAACTGAGGTCCCATGTTTCAGTAGATGCTAAAGACACCTCGAAAAAGAGACGGCCACCTGTGGCCCCTACAGAGACACTTACAACTAAAATGCGATTGAAACAGACTAAGCAACGTAAGATGTGTGGGAGGTATAATAATGGAGCTTTCAAGACAAATATTTAATCCACATGGGAAAATTTTCATAGTATTCCTTGTTATTTCCAAGCATTTAAAATCCATGACCATGTTGCTAGAAAAAAGTATAGCATCAAACAATTCATACTGTCTCATTTCTTCCAATTCTTTTTCTTCAAGTTCTTCACGAGTAGGAGCATGAACTGGTCGACTGCGACCTTTGGTTTCCAAATTTGGTGTCTTTGGGACAGTCAAACCACCAGCTTTGGCATGAACAGGTTCCTGAACTAAAAGTTTATAATTAAAAGAAAAAATTAATTAAATTAAAACATGTTGTAATATACCCTTGCAAAGACAGGCTACTTTTGTAGTTTGCGGTGTACTAATTTTGCTATTTTGAGGTGGAAATTTTCCATAAACCAGGGTTTTACACAACTTATCAAAAATGTGGGTTTTTGGGACTCCAATCAAAAAATAAATGGGGTTCAAACCTATAAATGTGGGTTCCATAGCTGAATTAAATTAAAAGTATTTATTGTATAATTATGATTATATATAGTCCTGGTGCCGCGATAATGTTGAATCGGCTGACTGAATACATTTTTACCCCGATGCACGGATGCATGAATTACTCACCATCAAGTGTTTTGTGCAGTGTATTTCAGCCATGGATACCGCGATAACCACCAAGGTCTAATTTAGATGTCAAGTCATACTAACCCGACTGTGCAGGTTCTGAATCTGGTGTCTTTGATTCTTTTTCTTTAGGTGTATAGTTAAGAAAATTGCCACCATTACTCCGACGTTTAGCCATTATGACAGTATTTGCAAGTTATAGCTGTCAGAGACATCGGCATCAAGTGTCTAACCGATTCAATACAAATATGAGTATGACTCTGTATGAGCCAATCAAAATTGTGGCGGAAATTTACGAATACTATTTTTACACACAAACCGTATTTATAGTACACTGGGGAATTCCAACATTTATAAAGTTTTCCAAATCCTCATCTATCAACAGAATTTTCAAACACGTTTTTTCAGTGTATTCAATTGGTTAACAGAAAGGGACGCATATGATAATTTTTTTGCGTCTGACAATTTATTTTGCTTAAAAAACGCAGAATTGCACATCCCGTAAAACCCTGATAAACGTGTAAAATACTGTAAAACCGCTTCAGTATACACACTTATTATAACATAAAAAGCCAACATCGATATGGTCAGAAGATAGAACCAAGCGCCATACCCTGCATGGTCCAATTCGTGATTTTCGTTCATAGTTAGTTTCATAAATCTGCAATTATTATACTCCAAAAAAGTCAGAAATTTTTTTAAAAATGCAAAAAATTTGACCTCTTGAAATTCAGTCCATTTTCAGTAATTTGATGTTTTATGGCATACTAATAGTTAAAGTAATCATATGTATCTACTTTCAAAAATCCACTCTAAGAGCACTGGTCGAATTTCTAAAAAGGGGTGCAATAGCTCTGGATAGTTAAAAATATACACAACAATGTATATATAAATATTTCAGTATAATACTACCTCTACGTTTTGACGATCTAAATCTTTCTGGTGTCTGACTGTGGAATGCTGTCACACGCTCTGCCATAGACATATACTTGTCTGATGACTCATGTTCATTGTCACTCATCTTTCTTTTTCGGCATTCTGTCAAATTAAAAGGCTGAGGAACTGTTGTACGATGCATTGGTCCCTATAATATACATAATAACATATATAAGTAAACGGTCAAGTATGGGTGCAGTCACTATTACCTATATTTCTTAGTAAGTTGTATAAGGCAATTTAGGGACTTTTAAAGCAAATGTTCAAATTAATGGAAGACTGGGTCATTATCCTAAAGAAAAGAAAAATTACCCATTGTTTTGAATTTTAGACCAATGGGTCAATACGGGTCAATGTCTGTCACAATCTGTACGCTTTTAAGTGTCAACTCCGTTCTTAAACCATACTGTTTTGGCAAGAAAACAAGATCATGTGTTGAACCATCAAGGTGCCATAATTGTTTGGTAACCAGGGTTCTTGTGGGCCATTTTTGGGGCCATTATTCTGTCACATTTATGATTCAAAATCATATGATTTTCACAATTGCTTCGGCAATTTTTACAATTTTAGAAATCATAGATTGGCCTGATCAACATGCAATGAATATAAAATAACAACTTACAGGTGATTTAGCTCGTTCAGTGTGCCTTAAGTTGGCTACAAAATCTTTTTCTTTGTGTCCTTGTCGTGTATCCATCCCGTGGGTTTTTATTCTACTGTCTGTCTTGAAATGGAACTCCTGTGGCATTGTAGGTTCTTTCTTGGATTGTACTGGCATGTAGGAAGTGGCCGAGGCGGCCTTTTTGTAGGATTCTTGTGCTAACTTTCTATTTTTAGCTAGTTCATTTCTCAGATAAGCTATTTGTTCAAGTTCCTTTTCTTCTGTTGGTTTTACTGGTTTCATCATCGGTTTTCTCCTGAAAAAAAAAATGTAGACAACATCAAAACTCGTGTATAATGTTACATGTATAAATATTAATGTGCATGGGGTATAAAACAAATTTTTAAAACAATGCCACCTGTTTAAGGAGCCTAGACCATTAGTTATTGAAATCTACAAATCAAAACATGTGGTGCGGATACAAATCATCATATTTATCATGCATATTGTTTTTCAGAGTTTACAACATTTCTAAGTAACTGGTAAAAGAATAACCTGATTATGAACATTAAGAATAATTTTGGCATTTATTTATCAGATTTTTATTACATACAACATTCATGATAGTTACTGCTGCTGTAAACTGGAGAAAATGTTTGGTTCTGGTAATGGGGCCAAATTTTGGCAAAATGGGCTGATCGACAGCCCTGGTAATTGTTGTTATGAATAATTTTTGCCAAATGATTAATGAAACAGAGACAGAAAAGTTAAAGTCAAACAAAAAAAAAGAGATAACAAAGGCAAAACTGTCTATTTAAATAATACAAAATGTATCGTGCAGTGGTGATGCTCTGCATTTTGTCAAACTAACTGTGTTTAAAATAACAGGCAGTCTACCAGTCTGTGTGATTAAAGGTCACCGGTCACCAAATTTATCAATTTTATATTTTGCATTCCTATGGGTAGAATAGTCAATATTGATGTGTCTGACGGTTTCCCACGCCTTACATTTACCTGTAATACACTAAAACCTTACCTAACAGTGTGTGCCAAACTTTCAAAATGATTAATGGACATTCGGTCTGGTAAACCTAGAAACTTTACCAGACCGTAAAGTTTTTTACTGGACCAAAAATTCTTCAATAAAAAGAAAACAATTATTCGGTTTTGTAAATATTTACTTATTTTCTCCTTTAAAACGGAAAGCTACGGGAGGCACAAATTATGAAGAAAATTTGAAAGAAAATTTAAGAAACATTGGATGGAGGGGCAACCATGGTTGCAATTTGACAAGGAGAAACGAGTCGGTCGGGTCGAGTTAGGGAGGCGTAGCACACAATAATAATTTAAAAGGTCAGAATACATTTATTTATGGAAGTACAAATAAATGTATTCTGGTCTTTTAAATTATTATTGTGTGCTGCACCTCCCGACCTGTAAAATTCAAAGCAGTGTGTGCATTTCATTACACATTTCTCCTCGTCAAATTGCAACCATGGTCGCCCCTCCATCCAATGCTGCTTAAATTTTCTTTCACGTTTTCTTCATAATTTGCGCCTCCTGTTGCTTTCCGTTTTATTGGTTTCTTTGTAATAACGGAAGTCGGATGGCAATAATAAAATTCGAATTGGATCGGAACTATAAATCCTACTTTTTGGCGCTCTCTATTTTCCGAACTGGTTACCAGACATATGGTCCGGAAAAATCTTATTTTTTATCAGACCAGCGGTAATTTTATCGGACTTGTCCGACGGTCCGACGAAGTTTGGCACACACTGACCTAAACGAACTGCTAATACTCGGTAGTTTCTGACACGGCTCGTAACTTTCCGGCGACCTAATTGATGACGTACATGGTGTTAAGCTGCTGAGGAAAGACACATTACCTATATATGTATCCATATATTACATGTGGGTTTGTGTGGTGTTTTGAAGGGTTTTAAAGTTTGATATCAAGTCGAAATGATATATTTTGTAAAGTTTGGATATAATAAAATCACAATGACCGATGAACATGTTTTTTTCCACAAATTCAGAACACATTAAAGCCAGATTTACACAAGTCCTTCATGCAGCTTTTTAATTGTTTTAAATGTATTCAGATTAAACATTACGAGATAAGTCCGGGAAATAAGAGCGGTATAATCATCGAGCATAATCCCACTGGTATCACTTTTGGATGACGTTCTTTTCATCCCATTAAAATCAAGTGTAATAAAGTTATTATATGAAAATTTTTATTTATTTTTTTTTTTATGATGGGAGAGGTGGTGGTGAAAAGTTCCAACGCCGTAAGGTGGATGGAGTGGTGTTGAAAATATCTTTAGATGGATCCGCACGGATGCAGGTGTATGTGGTATTAAATACAAGTAATAATTAGGACGAACACCAACATCTTTAGATATTTTGATACCTTTTTATTGTAGTATGGTGCTGGTCAAGCTTTCGGCCTGGGGTGGCCTTCATCAGGACCAAGAGTGAATACAAATCAACATAAAGTACAAATAGCGGTGTAGCGATCGCGACGAAATTAGCAAACATGTAATTGAAATTAAAGTGAAAATAAATAAATTGAAAACATTATCTTGCGTAAAGCTTATATTTATACTTATCAGTGTAAGTAGTGTTCATAAAGTTGTATTAAACTGATAACTAGCATTCATCAATGATAATCCAATCTTGGGGATCGATCCATCCATTGGGTTCTGAGGTGGTGCTGGAAATGGTGGTTCCACTGTCGGATTCTGAAAGTTGTAGATCTTCTATGAGTAAATTGAAAGTGTTAGTTGGTGGTTCATGTACGGTGCTGATGGTTGAGGTTGATGAAGATGATAAGCTTTTACTTGGCTGAGTGGTTGGTACATACGGGGTGTTATTACCCGGAACAATCCTGAATTTGGGTATGGTTGTGACATCCGTTGTTGCTTTTTTTATGGTTTTCCTCTTCTTAGGGGTGCTTTCAAAAGGTGGTGTCCATTTATCCGGTACATATGCATACGTATAGATAGTGGTTTGGAAAGTATCTAATTTTATGTCTAAATTGTTGTGAACGTTTTTCAGATGTCTTCTGGCGATGTCTTTTCTGCCGAAAGTGGCGAAACATTCTGTGCATTCATACTGAGTAATGATGGCATTGTGCTTGGATTGGTAGTGTCTTTTGAGTGACTGGATTCTGCTAAATTGGCGGTGGCATTTATCACATGGAATCTTGTTGGTGGTTGTAGTTGTACTGATTTTCCTCGGAGTAGTTTTTGTTCGGGCCATGGTGGTTTACTGTTTCAGATTTAAGCCAAGCGGTTCGTGGGTTTGCAGCTCGTGTATCCACGATTCTTCGAGTCTCAAACGGTAGTTGTTGTTTGCGGTGGTCTTGGTGATGCCAATGATTGTGACGTCATCAATTGTGTGGCCATTTGTGGTGAAGTGTTTGGATACGGGTTTGAGCGCGTCTTGGTGCCTTATATCATAGAAGTGAGTGCGGAAGCGGGTGATAATGTTATTCGAGGTTTGTCCAACATATTGGGCGGTGCATTTATTACATTGAATTAGGTAAATCACATTCGTTGTTTGACAGTTGATATGACTGGTTATCTTGTATGTTTTGTTGGTGGTTGAACTGGTGAATGTTTTAGTGGTTTTCATGAACGGGCAAGTGGCGCAAATGTTGTTGCATGGGCGGCTTCCCGGTGTTTTAATAATGGTGTTAATCTTTCCCCTTACCAACATATTGCGTATGTTTCTTGTTCTTTGGAATGCTACGGTAAATCTTGTCATGAAAAATTTTGCATTCTTCGTTTCCGGACAGTAGATGTCGTTGGGTGTTTAATATGCGGTTTATCTTTCCTAAGTTTGGATGGAATGGGATAATGAATGGGATGACTTCCTTAGTATTTGATTTCGAAGGGGTGAGGAGGACGTCTCGGTCCAATACTCTGGCTTTGCTATTGCGTCTAGGACTAGCTTTTTCGGGTATCCTCTGTTTAAAAATGCGGTGCACATACGGGAGCTTGCCGAGTCAAAATCCGGCAGTGTTGAGCATATTCTTCTTATCCTGAGTGCTTGGCTGTATGGGATGCTTCGTTTTTGGTTTAGTGGGTGGCTTTATTTATAATGTAGGTATAAATGGGCATCGGTGGGTTTGGTGTATAATTTGGTGAGTAGAGTTCCATCGGTGTTTTTATAGACAGTGGTGTCTAGGAAGTTGATATTTTGTTTGCTATATTCAAACGTAAATTTAATGGTTTGGTGAAGGTTGTTGAGTCCCTCCAAGAATTGTATAAGTTCTTCTTCGGAGTGGTCCCATATAAAGAATATATCGTCTATGTATCGGTACCATGTACTAGGAAGTAGGGTGTGGTTTTTGTTGATTGTAGATTCTATAATGTGGGTCATAAACAGATTTGCGTACTGCGGTGCTAATGCGGTGCCCATGGCGCATCCTTGTTTCTGTAGGTAGAATTTATCGTTGAATTCGAAGCTGTTGGTGGTGAGGACTAAGTGGATCATTCTTAAAAGAATCCAGGTGGGTGTGATAATTCGGTGCGGTTATCTAGTGCTTGTTTACATGCTAATAGGCCTTCTTTGTGAGGTATGGAGGTATATAGTGAAGATACATCTATGGTTCCAATATAACTGGTTAAAGGTATTTTGCCAATTTTCTTTAATTTGCACAAGAAGTCTGTGGTATCCTGGATAAATGATGGGGTTTCTTGAACTAGTGGTCTTAGGAATAAATCGACGTATTTGGATATTCTGGATGTGGGTCCGTTGGTGGCGGATACTATGGGTCTGCCAGGGCATCCCGGTTTGTGAATCTTTGGTAATAAGTACAGGTGGGGTGTAATGGTATGGTGTGGCAACAGGTATTTATTGGCATCGCTGGATAGCAAGTTTCTTTTTTGGCAGGTTTGGATAAAGTTTTTGACTTGATTCACGGTGGTGGATGTTATGTCTCTTTCTAATTTCTCATAGTGGTTATGGTTGTTGAGTTGTTTGTTGGCTTCTCTAATGTAATCGCTTGTTTTCCAAATAACTATGGCTCCTCCTTTATCTGCGGGTTTGATAACAATATCTTTCCTTTCACTAAGGTTATGTAGGGCGGTAAGTAATTCAGGCTGGATGTTGTTTTTTGAAGGTGGTTGTGATTTGGGTGAGCGTCTGATGAGTTCTGTTGTTGTGTGAATATAGGATTCAAATGTGATGTTTTGTGTTGGTGGTGGTGTCCACCCGGATGTGGGTTTAAGGCTTGTTAGTGGATCAGTAGAATGTTGGGTTGGATGGTTCCTAAAAAAATGGATGATTCGTAGCCTGCGGTTGAAAATGCGAGTACAAGTATCAAGTTCAATGGGATTAATTATTGGGCGGTGTATGGCGAAGTTGAGTCCATAAGATAGTATTTGAAATTCATTGTTAGTAAGTGGTGTATCTGTGAGATTAACGACTGCATTATTGGGTGTTTTGGGTCTTTTGAACCTTCTGTTGCGCGGCATCGGATTTAGTATTGGCTGTTTGGTATTCTTGTATGTTCTTCTCAATAATTCTATCGATATGTGTGAATTCTTCCTGAGTAGTGTTGTTTTTAAGGATTGTCTCTATATTGAGGAGTTCTTTTTCTGTTTCTGCGGCTTTATCAATCCAATATTGATGTAGTTGGTTTCGGAGGTTCCTGTAGAATTCGATGTGGGTTAGTTCCCATTTAACTAGAAATGGTAATGGTTTACTTGGGATTTGCGGTGTTACTCTGACCTTGAGTCCTTTAGGGATTGTGTCCTGCTGTATGCAATCATGGAGGTAAGATATGTGTTTGGTTGCTTTGACTTTGTCAATACTGAGTTTTCTATATGCTCTAAAGTATGCCATATTGGAATCCTGTATACGGTTGGCGGTGTTGGTTTTGAAATTGGAGGCGGTGGCATCGGCTGTAGAGGCGGTGGCGTTAGGTGGTGAAGCGGTGTTAGGTTGGAATGTTGCTTCACTGGTATTAGTTCTCTTTCTTTTAGTTGGTTGATCCTGGTTACTAGAGGAGGTGGTTTCGATTGGGTCCTGAAAGTGTTCCATGTTGTGTATATTCCTGGCTTGTCCTGTTGTTAGGATCTAAGGTAGGAAAGGCGGATCACGAGGATACCGGAACTTTGGTAAGTATACTTTTTTTTATGATGATGATGATGATGATGATGATGATGATTATTATTATTAATTTTATTATTATTATTAAACTTACTGCAAATAAGAATAGGAAGCTATTGAATTGAAATTGTTTTCATATTTAAGTAATACTGGGATGAAATATTTTATTTGAAAGAAGTTATTTTTTAAACCTTTATTTTGATATTTTCGTTGAACAAAAAACTACAGGTCTTGGACTCAGATTCTACCCGAAAACATGTTTTTTTATTCATTACATGGGTAAATAATAATAATAATAATAAATCTTTGATTTTAATCTAAAAAGGAATTAAAAATGGGACAATTTCTAGAACAAATATGAATTAAAATCAATTTGAGGTACCGGGTAATAATATAGCTGTACTAGAGAGAAGAAGATTGTTTTTAAAATAAAAAAACAAAAAAATGGGTCCTTTTTATTATTCCTTATGATAAATAGATAAAATAAAAATAATAAATAAATAACTTAATTAATTAATAAGAGATATGTAAAGATAATTAAAGTGATATTAAATATTAATAAAAATTAATGTGAACAATATTTTAAATAAAAAACGGAAATTTGGGTTCTTTTATTATTTGTTGTGATAAATAAATAAATAAATAAATAAATTTAAAAGAGATATAAGGATATTTAGAAAGATATTAAATATTAATGAAAATAAATATGAATAATATTTTAAATAAAAAACAAAAATGTGTGTTCTTTTTATTAATTCGTTGTGATAAATTAATAAATAAATAAATAAATAAATAATGTAAAATTATGTTTTGTAAAAGTATTAGTAAATAGTATATCATACTTAGAGCAAACACACATATGAAATATCGTTTTTTTCTTTATTTATTTCTTATCATTATGTTTTTTTTATTTTTTATCTATTTTTTTCTGCTGAAGGAAACTGAAATACCCTATGCTAAAAAATAAATATATATATAAAAATACTAGAAGTTATTTCCGATAAATCTGGGTAATAAATGCAGTTCAGTATACAAGCTTCATTTACTAAATAGCTGGTATAACACCTTCTGCGTCACTTCCGGTTTTGTGGCCTTTTACTACCAAAGGGAGATAATACAGTTTTTCAACAGTTTCAGGACTTTAATTTACACTGTAGAAAAGAGCAGAAATGATTAAAAAATGTTATTTGTGGCTAAATCAACTTTTTATGATGTAATCTTTCGGAAAATAGTACTACAAAAAATTCGGTTTTTGGTGACCGGTGACCTTTAATCTGTGTTTGACAGGACGGTATAACTTTGTTTGAACATATTACTCCTTAGAAACTGGTGAAAATTACAGATCAGTGCTGGATAGAATTTCAACAGTTTCGAACAATGAAACTAGAACTGTCTTTGAAGGAGATTAATACCCTCCAGCCCCAAATTGTTGATCGATAATTTTTTTTTGAAAAACTCCCTTCTAAAAAATCCTTTATTGAACACTGCCTAAAGAATGCTCATAAATGATTGTTATATTTTTAGCCTCTAGTAAAAAACAGATATACTGTATATTCAGTAGGAAGGAGTTGAGTTGAGTAATGGTGTTTAACGTCCCAGTCAAGAATATTTCACTTATATCGAGACGTCGCCAGCTATAGGCGAAAGTGCAGAAATTTTGCCTGTGCGTTGCGCTGATGGCATTATACAGCAGGGTTTTTTAGCGTGCCAAGCCCACCGTGACACAGGACCTCGTTTATTTTAAGTTCCCATCCGAAAGAACCGTGACTTTCATTTCGTAATGCCGAGTGCTTGGCGAAAGAACAGTCACTACCCACTTTCAAGTCTTGGGTCAGACCCGGCCGGGGATCGAACCCACGACCTCCCACTTACGGAGCGAGCACTCTACCAACTGAGCTACCGCAGTGGTTCAGTAGGAAGGGCGAAAGAAAATACTTTATAGAATACTTACTTCAAACATGTAGGTGTTGTTGGCAAGGTTAATTTAGCAACCTTTATCGCAGGGCCACCATCTGAAGTGTTTGAATTAGAACGGCCACGATATGGTCGTTCTGCTGATAAAACACGTCCACCAGATCGCCTTTGTGATTGTCCGTTTGTTACTGGGGTATCCAACTTTCCTGTGGAAGAATTTAGTTTTCCTACTGAATGTGCTCTATGAAGATTTGACCTTTCTGCCGACATGACACGACCAGCCGAACGTCTTTGTGTTTTATTCTCCAAGTTCACTTTCCCTGTTGACATATTGGCCTTTCCAGTTGATGTGTTCATTTTTCCTACTGAATTTGTTCGTTTGAGGTTAGATCGAGCCACTCTTTCAACTGACGATGTATTTATAGTACCAACGGAACTGGTACGGCGTAATTTCTGTGACTGCACCGATCGTCTAAGTGCTCTTGCATTTCTGTTGGCAGCTGTATTATTACTTCTATCTGTTGATGTACTCTGTATTCTGGTCTTTTGACCAGGTCTGAAAAACAGATCAATACATTGAAAACTCAGAATCAATCAATCCTTGAATTTTTTCTGTACTGGCATATTACAATATTTGAAACTTGCATTTTGTTAATCGATTGGAAGCCCATTGAACTGATTTTACCAGTAAATTGATACAAATGTACTGTTACACCTCTACAGTGGTTTCAATAAAGACAGCAAGGTGATGAAAGTTGTTCGCTACCTTTTTTATTTTGATTAGGGTAAGTTTGTTACTTACATTAAATAAAATCATGTTTTCTGAATGTTTTGAAATACATATTACTCCATACTTGCTGCCTACTTTTAGAACTTTGTCTTTTACTCGGAAAATTTACTAAAACTGCTTGCTTTTATCCGACATACACTTACTTGTCACTAGACTCCAATGATCTATTCTGTCTTTTTATTGTTCCCGTCTTTACTTCTTCAACCTTTTTATTACCAGTTGGTTTAACATTTCTGTAGCATTAAAAACAAAACAATTTGCTAGGTTGTCACAAATTTAAATTTATCAATAACAGGGCTCACACTGGCTCAAAATCTTTTGTCGCAAATTTCAAACAAATTCTAAGTCTTCTACGACATTTTTCTCATTCAAGAAGATGTATTGTCGCAATTTATAAAAAGTGTCACAAATATTGCGACATTTGCATCTGACAGTGCGAGCCCTGAATAAAAATGGGTGAAAGTATAGCCCTTTTAAAGTATTTTTTCACAAGTTTGATAAAATAAGTCACTTTTTGAAATAATTTCTCAGAAATAAGTAGCCAATGGCGTTATTGGCTTCCAAGGATAGAAAAATAACTTGTATAATTGCATTTGCTGATGATAAAAATGGGATTAGCTTTGTAATTTGGCAATTTAGCCAACTGCTAATTTTTTCATTTCTGGCTCAAAAATTTGTATGAATTTCATTATCAGGCAGACTAAGATCATCTTTTTTCTTTTCTTTTTTTTTTTAACAAAAGTATGAAAAAGTATAACAAGTGTTACAAACTGTTAATCAAGAAGAACAGTTCTAGGTTTCCATAAATTTAAAATAATTAGTAGCCAAATTTCCAAAATTTGTGAAAATATAGTCCTTTTTAAAGTATTTTTCCACAAATTTGCTAAAATAGGTTACTTTTTGAAAGAATTCTTCAGAAATTAGTAGCCAATGGCAATTTTGGCTACCAGGAATGGAAACATAGCAGTTAAGAAGTTCTTCAGTTCTATGTTTGAGGCATTTTTGTCACTTTGAGTTTCTTAGTTTTTTTGGCACTTATAACATATACATGTAAATTGGCTCCTTTATTTAAAAAAATTGGCTAATTTTTGGCTCAATATTTTTTGAAAGTAACAAAAAAAAACCCTTTGAAAACATGGGTAACTTTTGATTATCACTCCCTAGTGAAAGTTCACATGCTAAACTTGCTGGTTTTCAACATTTTTTTTTAAATTTAAACATGAACTGGTAAGTTTTTGATCTAGATAGATTTGACACAAAGAACCTGTTTTTTCATTGAGCAATTGAGCAATTAAAACCTACAGTTGAATCTTGTTATATCGAACTCCACAGGAAATGAAAATAGTTTGACTTATCCTACGTTCGAGATTTTCTACGTGGGAGTGTTCGAGACAGCCAAATGGCATGTACTTATGCCAACTTATATACAATCTCATGTTCATCATCTTTTTCATATTAACCATTTAGTTAAATTTGTTAGTTTATGAAATTCATAGGATTTAAGATTTTAGTTTGAGTTGACTAAAAAAAATTATTTCAAGTTTCCTTGGATTCTCATACTGGGGACCTTAATAATCGTTTGACTTATCCAAAATGTGAGAAATCCAAGTTCAAGATAACCGGGAGTTATTTAGGTTAAAAAAAAAGAATTTTTTACCTAGAATTTCCATGAACAGATTTGGAGTTTGCTGTTTTTTGTCTCCATTCTTCTAAAGATGTACAGATATTTTTTGGTTTGGAAATTTGCTCATCAGTTTTAACATCTGTAAATAAAACATCATACAAGTTATTAGTGATGAACAATCGGAACATTTTCATAATCGATTATCGGGAACCAATCGGACGGACTAAACCGATCAATCATCGCGATAACCGGAACTTATAAGTTTATAAACCATTACAGTAGTTTCAGGATTTTAGCATATAAAATCTGAAATAGTTCCAAACTTTGCTTTTCGTTTTTCCTGGGTAGGGAAAGATCTCACGTTCTACTTATTGCAATAGATCGCCCTCCTCCTCATGGTTATGATGGACAGGTTCTACGGGCGCTGCCATTGTTGTCTTCTTGTTCTCTTGTAGATTCTTCCGGCGGTTATGCATACCATACAGAACGATCTTTTACTAGCGACAATCGATTATTGAAAATGTCAATCGATAATCGAAACCGTGACTGATTTAGCGATCGACTTTCGATTATCGGCGATAATAGTTTCATCACTAAAAGTTATATCACTTAAATGTAGAATAGTTAGGATAGAATGCTGTTTTACTTTTCTGTCAAACTTATTTTTAATACATAACAAAACAACCAATTCTTAGTACCAAATTGTCTTTTGGCATTTTGCCAGTATGCCAGTGCCAAATTTGAACTCTGTAGCAAAAATGACGATGTTTACACCAAAAATTATGTCCTGTACATCATATGCACACCAGGGTCCGCCATTCGCCTGGTTTTTCAACACATTAAATCCCCATAGCGCCAATGTTTTGCTCTGTACAGAAATATTCTATACTAATCGCGGATGTGCATACAGATTTCCTGTTACGACTAGGTGAGTAAGTGAAAAATATCAATTTTTATTCAGATTTATTTGTTTTTCTATAGAATTAAAGCAGTATTTACTGTCAAAAATAGACAGACTGTGACAGTACATGTAATATATTTACCTGGAGCCTCTGGTAGGTTATTTTCATTGTTTGGTGTGGCACACATAGACCGTGTCAGTCTTCTGTTTTCTGGAGTTTTAGGTTGTTGCTCTATTTGAGCCTCTGCATCTTCAATTATTTCTACATTTCCAGATGTTTCCGAAAATTCCATCTCAGGATTAATGCCTTCATTTTCATGGTCAATGTCTGCAAGAGAAAATACATAGCAAAATTAATTTTTTTTGCAAAAATAGTGGACTACTTTAATGCACTTGGCCATTGGCATTGTTAATATGTAATAGACTTTTTTATATTGTGAAATATCACTAATTGAGGGTTTTCATATCATCTCGCTCAGTTTGTTTCAATCGCTTTTAGATAAGCATCCTCTGTAGCTACCACATGTGATCTATTCTTCTTCCAACTCTACAGAAGTATCTTTAGCATACACTGAGACACAGGACCTCGGGGTTGAGCCTCATTTTTGTGCTGCTTTATGCCCAAATCTAAATCAAAAACATTAATACGGTGCTGTCAGTTTGTGCAAAATTTATGCATAGGGGATATCTGACTTCTAATCAATTTACACTCAAAATTTTAATTTGCACTACATTTTATTAGATATGACAAGAAACTTTATTAGTATTTTTTTAACAATATGCCCTCATCCATGATCCAGCTATCACCATCCATATAAAATGTTATTGTTAAAATGTTTGGCAAATGGTGGGATTTCAAATACTCGGTGTGCATGTTTTCAACAATGGTCATCTCAGCATCTAACAAGTATTATTGAAGAATATTCAAAGATATTATGCGGATCTCTAGATGGAGGGAGGGTGGCGCTAAAAATTAGTTTTTGCACTGTTTATTTACGACTGGGAAATCGTACAGATATTTCCGATTTAGAGGTCTAACTCACCAAACCAAGAATCGACATCCTCTTCTTCTAAATTGTGATTTTCAAAATCCACGAATTGCGGGGCGTTATATTCCCAGCTGCATTCGCCAGCCATTATTTATCATTCACTACAACCTCACTTTTGTACAAAATGTCGCTCGAAAATTTAACCTACCCGCAAATTCTGATTCGACCAATCAAATTCTAGTTTTCGTGTCCTTCCGGTTTTAGTTCGATTACTTTCATTGGTCCGTCATAATTATAATCTCAAAGGAAAGTCATTGATATCTGTACTACCAAATAACATTAAATTTAGTTGCCGAAATTTGTATTTTTGGTTTACAGATTTAAATAAAATAATGCTTGTTATATACTTTCAAATGTTTTAAATTTTGGGGGAGGTTTTCAGCTGTGTCTAAGGAAACGTAACTTATACAAATTCTAACCAACCAATTTGTCCCAGGTCTGGACCACAAGTAAGGACGTTAACTAGTTTATCGACAAAGATAAGATCAACTTTGTGTTCCAAAGATCTTTTAAACAGTCATAGGCGTAGGAGCAGGGGGGGCCAGCGGGGGCCGGGACCCCCCAATGTCAGAGAAGGGGGGGCCAGGCCCCCGCAATATATTGTGTGAAATTTTGTATCATGCTAAAAAAAGAAGAAAAAAACAAGAGCTTTAACAGGAAATGTCCATCTGGTAACCAAATAATTATCAATTTCATCATTATACTTGTAAAAGGGCGTCAAAATTTTCCGGGGTACCCCCATATCCAGTGGCAGATTCAGCGGGGGGCGTAGGGGGAATACGCACCCCCCTTTATGTCGCTAATAATACATATTGTTCAGCTCAGATTGCACCAGAATGCAGGATTTTCGCGCCACTTTTTCAAAATTTTCCGGGGGAGCATGCCCCCGAACCCCCCTAGAAGGTTCGAGCCTTCGGCTCTCACATTATACGACCCCTTTCTAAAATTCTGGATCAGCCTTTGATATCCATCACCGATGAGAGGGGTGATTACGGAACTTGTGTCATACGGTTATTTTATATAATCTTGCCTTGATATCACAGTATTTTAAACCTATCAAAACGATGCACAATACATTGAAAATGCGTCTAGACAGGACTTAGTTTTGAAAATTTTCCGGGGGAGACCCCCCCCCCGGACCCCCGCCAATGCGAGGGGTTTAGCACCCCTTTCATACTCTCCCCGCCTCGTACCTGCGGAACGACATAGACATAGCTTCGGTTTGGCCCCCCCAATATTAAAAACCCTCCTACGCCTATGACAGTGACTTATATATAGCTTACAATTAATCTATCTCTATGGTGATGTTTGTGCAATTTAAGTCTCGATATCGGGTGAAACAAGGGATTGTCTCAGAGTTTTGTATTCGTGGAGAATATTAACCTGTTAACCAGGATCGCATCAGTCATAGGGTCACGAATATACAGCTGATAGTTACTTTTTTTTTACCCCAAATGAGCACTAAATATCTCTAGAACTTTTTAGCCATGTGCCAGCAGTATGTCAACGTGAAAAAATTTGACTCCTAGTTTTTAGACCGTGACCAGAGTGACAAAGACGGTCTTTTTATGGGTAATTATAATATTATTTAATATTTTGATATTTTGATTTTGTTTTTGATAGATAACATTTTTGTTGTGTTTGGTAATATAGTTTTTCAGCAAACAATCGGTATACCAATGGGTACAAACTGTGCACCATTGCTTGCTGATTTGTTTCTTTATTCTTATGAAGCAGAATTTATGCAGAACCTTGTTAAATCTGGAGAGAAGACTGTCGCCAAATCATTCAACTCAACATGCAGATATATAGATGACATTCTGTCTCTTAACAATCCTAAATTTGGAGACTATGTAAATGTCATATATCCTAGTGAGCTTGAAGTAAAAGACACGACTGATTCCTCAAGTTCTGCTTCATATTTAGACTTATACCTGAATTATGATGCACACGAAAGGCTACAATTGAAACTTTATGACAAACGTGCTGACTTCAATTTTTCTATTGTCAACTTTCCTTTTTTATGGAGCAATATACCTGCTTCTCCTGCTTATGGTGTATTTGTTTCCCAATTAATACGTTATGGTAGAGCTTGTTCCCACTACGGGGACTTTGTACAACGAAGTAGGCTGCTTGCAAATAAATTGTTGACTCAGGGATATTGCAAGCCTAGGCTTATCAAGGCCCTCAAAATGTTTTATGGCCGTCATCACAGTATTGTTGATAAGTTTGATGTCTCTGTGTCCAGGATTGCCCTGGATATATTTGACGTCTCATAGTTCTATGTTCCTTTCACACAATTTTGATTACACCTGTGGCGGGTGTAGCTAGCTAAACATGAGGTGCTTACCCTTCCGGAACACCCGGCCTGACTTCCCTGGTGGAAGTTGGCGTGTCTAACCTAACTTGTCAGTTCCAAAGTTTTTACTTTGCTTCTGGATTGTGATTCGGACATGGATTAGTATGTTTGTTTTTTTATTAATACAATATATCAATTCAAAACACTAATAAAAATGGTCAGTTCTTTTTTACGGAAGCGTATTAGGGCCACGACAATTTTTTTTTTAAATTTGATATGTCGACTTAGTATCTCGATAAATCGACTTAACTATGTCGATAAATCGACTTAACTATGTCGATAAATCGACTTATTATCTCGATAAATCGACTTATTATCTCGATAAATCAACTTAGTATCTAAGTCTTAGCCCTAATACGCTTCCGTACTTTCTGTACAAATGCCATTATTATTTTTTCATATTTACAATAATTATTCATTACAAAGTTTATATAAAATGGTAACTTTTTACTAAATAGTTACTACAGTTATAAATATGCAGCCATACAAAAGATCATACTGAATGTTAGTATAACGAACTTCCGAGTGATCATGACATATCACAGAAACAGTTTAGAAACAACAAAAAATTGATATAAAAATTCATGCTTCGAGTTAGTTAAATACCGGTCGTAAGGCAAGGAAATGTCAGTAGTTTAATTTTTAATTTATTTTTTTTGAACTTTTAAGATGGCGTTTCGTGATAGTGCTATAACGTGATAACTTCCATTGCCGTGCAAACTACATGAGCAAACTTGTCACAGTAACCATCGCTAGCGCGTCATTTTATTTCTATGCAAATGGTCAACCAATCCAGGTTATATTTAGTTTCTCTCTTGCTCTATTGTAAATAGCAGGGTTTAAGTAACAGAACTGAAACCGTTGAGTGTTTTATATGCATTTCTTTCAACGTCCATCACTGGCATGCTGGAATCTGCTATCAATTAAAGTATCATGTCACTACCAGTACCAGGAGAATGTTTTAGGAATGTTTCTTTTGGATGGTGACTTCTGGCCCCAGTTTCACAATCATTCCTTAGCTAAGATTTTCCTTAACTTAACGTATGGCATACAATACATGTATTTCAAATCTTTATTATTATCTTAATTTTCAAGATATTCAGAGATTTAAGGTGTTATTTTAAAGGTCGTACCTAGAATTAAACATTTATATTTAGTTTTGACAGAAAGATTTATTAGTACTTTCAAAAAAAGATTACCAAAATTTGCTATAGTTAAGTTAAAGAATATCTTTGCAAAGTCTGGGGCCTGTTCTAACAGATAAAAATACGCGGTAATAACACATTTTTTATTGACACGTACGGGGCAATAACCACTTCGGATGTTTTTATGCCCGTATTATGTTATAATTATAACAGAAATATTAGGTATTAAATGTCGCTGGTTAAAATCTAAAAGGATCTGTCGAGTACAAAAATGGTAAAATATTGTAAGGTATCATTTCCGGAAGGTTACGACTCAGGTTCTAGGTGCCCCTTCCTACAAAAAAATATTGCGCAGCGAAACCGTCATTATTAAATAGTCGGATAGTAAAGAAGGTAATAAATAAAACATTCAATATTGATTTGATAGAAACTTATGCCATTTGTGTAGAAATTAGTCTACGACCACCCCAAAATAGCACGAAATTCAGTCAGCCCTTAAACAGTCCTTACAACGATTATCTTAACACTGATCCAAAGTAAATATTGTGAAATCAAATTAAAGGGTGTGTTTAGTATTATAAATTTAAGGTATTGGTACTGATTTAAGTGGAATTCATGTCGTTATCTGTTTTATCCGTAATCAGCATCATTATATTAACTACAAGTACTTGATATTTTTCTGTAATAAGCAACCACTGTGGTAGCTCATATGGTAGAGTGCTCGCTCGACAAGTGGGAGTTTTAGGGTTCAATCCACAGCCAGGTCTGACCCAAGACTTGAAAGTTGGTAGTGACCTTTCTTTTGCCATGCACTCGGCATTACGAAATGAAAGATGTGGTCATTTCGTGTCAACGCAGAGGTGGCACAATAAAGAACCCTGCTTTATAATTCTATCAGTGCAACAAACAGGCAAAATTTCTGTACCTTCACCTGTAGCTGGCGATGTCTCCATATAAGTGAAAGATTCTTCACTTGGATGTTAAACACCATTACTCAACTCAACTCTGTTATAAGCATTTTTTAATTTTTATGTTTATTAGGTTGAAATGTTAGATAAAGTGAAAGTAGCCTCAAGACAACATGTACTGTTGTTGTGGTCCGGAACACGGCCTACTGAAGATTTACAGAATATTGTCCAAGAACTGAAACAAGCTGTTGGAAATGAAGGAAAAGTTCAAGTTGAGCACATAGAGAGACTTGTGTTGTGTAAGTTGATAAATAAATATAAATCATAACAGCTTATTAAGTTGGACCAAGTACCACTACTGTAGCTTAGTGGTAGAGTGCTTGCTTCGTATATGGGAGGTCGTGGGTTCGAGGTCCTATGTCACTTCAGGCATTGCACATTAAAGAACCCTCCTTGCACATTGTCCTGAGCGCACTGGGAGGTCAAAATTTCTGTCACTTCACCAAAAGCTGGTGACTGTCACTTATGGATATAAGTGAAATATTCTTGACTGGGACGTTAAACCCCATTTAATGAATCAATCAATTGGACCAAGTGTGTTTGCATTACTCTAAACCGCAGTTTTCTATGTTTATACAGACAAGACTCATGAGTGGTATTACTAGTTTGCTAAAAAAAAGTTTACTTTAGGAAGAATTATTCAGAAATTAGTAGCCAGTGGCGATTCTGGCTACTAGGAATGGTATCGTAGAGGGTGTTGGTTCAGTTTAGTATCGGTTACAATGATTGGATAATTTTGTGAATGTTTTGTTCATTTCAGCATCACATGGCGATTCCACATTTGATTCAGCCATCTCTGGTCTGATTCAGCCCTCTACCACACTACACACTACTGAAATACTCGGAGAGATTTGTCGTATACTCAAACCGGATGGATCCTTGTACATCTGTGAACCAACTTCAGCATCCAGTGATAAACTTAAAACAAAAGATAAATTATGTTCATCCCTGAAGCTGTCAGGATTTATCAACTTAACTGAGGTATAGCAATTCTTAAAATCTAGGTCTCCGTAATTTTAAAATTCTCAAACAGTGACTTTCTAATAATAATAATAGAAAAATAACTTAAATTTCCGAATTTGACCACTAAATTTCTCAAAACAATAAAGACACACTAGAAAATTAAATTTAGCTGCCTTTTGTTACCACGAAATTATGTGGTATGAGAAATTTAACTTGACACTGTGATGAGTGTCAAGGACAGCACCTCTTTTTCAAGTACACATTCTACTTGTCAGGACTGTTATACAATTGGATAATTGAAGTCCTTTATTTTCTATGGCTATGGGTTGATTTTGATCAAACTTGGCACAAATGTAAACCGTTATTATGATGATGCATACCAAATTTAGGTGCATATGTTTCGGTCACATGATGGTAAAATTTTAGAAATAACAACTCTGCAATGTTTGGGGACAGGGTGGGGGGATTTGTCTCTCAAGAGACAGCCTTAGTAATTCAAAGTAAATAGCCAATTATAATAGGGCTGTGACGAGTACCCGGGTACCCGTTCACGGTTAGGGTAATGACTGTACCCGGGTAACAAATTGTTTACCAGTTACCCGTTAAAACATGTATAATTGTTGTAGACCTAAAATAAAATGTATATAAGTTCAATTAAACTCTTGACTTTCATTCAAAATGACAAGACATGTCAGTAATCGTAAACATTGTTTATACTTCTGTCAGTTTGTGACACAGGAGGTAAGTATTGGAACACCTTGAGGAACTACATTCAACCCAATAATATGAAATATGGTTCCGAACAGTGATACTGATACCCTGGTAATATCCCTCTTATTATTAAGGAACCACTATAAGCAACTTAAAGTTTCATCACGGAGAGGCGGGATTCACGATAGGTTACTATAGTCTATAATAAACATACAAGATGCCGTTTTCTGCGGATTTATCTGCAGTTTACTGCATTTGTTTACGGTAAAATCATCTATATAGATTAATAATCATTTATTTAATAATATTTGTTTATTCTGGTTATTTATTCATGGTTTGTGAAATAGATTCTTAATTGAAGTGTGTGGAAGTTGAAAAGCATCGGCTACTCGGTACCGGGTCGGGTACAACATTTCGGGTACCCGGGTACAGAATTCTCTACCCGTCACAGCCCTAAATTATAACTGTATATATAGTATATACCGATTGTAATATGGGCCTTGAGCCCAGAATACTTTATGAAAAAAGATTATACATGTATATCAGTGATTCTGTTTGCCCAAAATTACTCCTGAATAAAGGTAGTTTCCCCTAGGGAAAAAATTACTAAATTTTCCAATTTCGACCACTAAAATTCTGAAAACAACATTGATATACAAGCAAATTAAATCTAGTTGTCCTTACCAACAAAATGTTAGATATTGCCACATTATAACATCTTTGAAATAAGGATCCTAATCTATTGCAAGCATGTCATTATGCAGTTTACTGCATGTAATTAATTCTTACTATTGGTATTTTGTAGCCTACAGTAGTTAACTTAACAGATGAAGAAAAGAAAGAAATCCATTCCTTATTAGATTTAGATAATTATGACATGGTAGAACTTAGTTGTCACAAGCCTTCTTATGAAGTTGGAGCTAGTTCTCAACTCAAACTTTCATTTGCAAAAAAGCCAGGTAAGTCTACACTGCTCTCTCTGGGTCGTTTTTTGGGGCCGATATTCTGCCCAATTCACAATTCAAATTATATGGGAGCTTTTTCACAATCACTTTGCCAATTTTCACAATTTTAGAATTTCAGCTATGAAAATAAAACTTTTGCAAATATTTTGATTTTGATATAGTTCACTGATTTTACACTAAACAATATCTGATGAATCATGATACAAAAATGTGAGAATATTGAAATCACGATTCTTACAAAAATTTACCGATGTGAAAATTTGCCAAATTACAGTAGTTAACAGGTCCTTTCTTTATTGACAGAGAAGCATAAAGTTGCTGAGGATGTTGCAAAGGTGTGGACGTTATTTGCCACTGACATGTTGGATGATGACATTGAAAAAAATCTTGGATTATCTTGAAATCATGATTTTTGCAAAAATTTACTGATGTGAAAATTTGCCAAATTACAGTAGTTAACAGGTCCTTTCTTTGTTGACAGAGAAACACAAAGTTGCTGAGGATGTGGCAAAGGTGTGGACATTATCTGCCACTGACATGTTGGATGATGGCATTGTAAAAAACCCAGGAATGTCATGAAATCATGATTCTTGCAGAAATTAACTGACTAGAACATTTTTGGATCAACATTAGCTAACAGATTCTTTCTTTATTGACAGAGAAGCATAAAGTTGCTGAGGATGTGGCTAAGGTGTGGACATTATCTGCCAATGACATAATGGATGACGATGTAGAACTTGTTAATGATGATGACCTTTTAGATGAAGAAGATTTGAAGAAACCGGATCCTTCAACACTGAAAGGTTTGTTATAAAAGTAAAGACTACTCCATTCTAGGTATAACATTGTTTAATTGATTGGAGTTTTACATCCCAGTTAAGAATATTTTACTTATATCAAGCTGTCACCAGCTATAGCTATACTGAAATAAATTTTAACCTTTGCATTGCACTCGGGGGAATGTGCAGGAGGGTTCTTTAATGTGCCACGCCTGCCATGATACAGGGCAACGGTTTTTGATTGATTGATTGAATAGGGTTTAATATACCAGTCAAGAAAATTTCACTTGTATCAAGATGTCACCAGTTATAACTGAACTGGCAGAAATTTTGACCTTTCCAGTGCACTCTGGGCAATGTGCATAAGAAATCTTTTTCTGAAGGACCCAGTGACTTTCATTTCAAAATGCCAAGTGCTTGGGGAAAAAAAAAACAAGTCACTACCTATTTTCAAGATTTGGTCAGACCCTGGCCAGAATTTGAACCAACAACCTCCCATTATGATTCCAAAATCTAACTGAAACGTATTCCTGACAAGAAGTATCTGAAAGGATGGATAGTATGATGGTAGTTCGAATGTAATATCTCCTCTTTTCTTTGAAAAGTGGGGGATGAAAATAGTGGCAATTAATCGAGGTTTTACTGTGTATTGGTTTTTTATAAGGATGTATTAAAAGTTAATCAAATATTTTTTCAGCTGAATGTGGCACAGGACCAAAAAAGAAGAAAGCATGTAAAAATTGTACATGTGGACTGGCTGAAGAATTGGAATCAGAAAAACAAGACACAAAACCAAAAGAAGCAACATCAGCTTGTGGAAGTGTATGTACCATACTGTATTTTCTTCCATCTTTCTATGTCTGAAATAAAGATTTCTGCTTGAAGAAATGATGGTAGAAATTTCTATCTTCACCTCCATGTGTGTTTATCTACCACTGTTTATCTTCACCTACATGTTCAACATTTTGGTGATGTCATAATTAAAGGACAATTGCATATCTTCATATTGTGGGGACATGAAGTTGTCTTGCAGGAAAAATACGTTTGAGTCTCCAAAATTTAGCATAATATTATTTTGTAGTTTATACATTATGTATAAACCAAAATGAGGTGCATTCTTTCTTTTTAAATGTAAAACGTTAAATAAAAAAGTTAGATTTTACCAATATGGCTTCGATGTTGATGTAACTCATATTTGAAGCCAAACATTGACATCAAAATGGAACAAAAAGTTATGATTTGATCCATGTAGTATAGGGAAATCTTACCCTCAACCCGAGGATACATGGATAAACTTTTAATTGATTCCGTTACTCTTGCAAACCAGATGGAAAAATTCATAAGAGCAGTGAAAGATACAGAGGTTTTTGATTGAAAAATGAAGCAAAGAAGCCTATAAAAACTAGTATTAATAGAAAGGTGATATTTACATATAAAGGTAGTCTTTTTAACAGTTTATCATGATTATGGAAAATATCGGAACAATAAACCTTGTTTCGTGGACGTAGATGATGTTTCTGAAATAGATAATAAAAGCAATTTCTTGCACATACATGTAATTATATTTTTGTGTATTTGTAGTGTTACCTTGGTGATGCATTCAGATGTGCCAGCTGTCCTTATCTGGGAATGCCAGCTTTCAAACCTGGAGAGAAAGTCACACTGAGTGATAGGCAACTTAAAGTTGATGCATAACTTTTATTCTGGATTTTTATATCATCCTTAAGGCAATATTTTTCTGAAGATGGCATCAGATAAAAATTTCAAACAACTGTAAGAAAGCTGAATAAAAAATTCAATCAAATTGAACTGCAAGAACAATAAGTACATGGTTTATGAGAAGAAAATTAATATTTATGGGTTTCCATTGGGTGTCTGTGTCCACATTTTGATGGAATATGGCCATATTTCAATACCTTGGAGCAAAAATTGCCATTGGACACTAATTTCTGAGAAATTCTTTAAAAAAGCAACCAATTTTAGCAAATTTGTGAGAAAATAATTAAAATGGATTATACATTAATTAATTTTGCATTTTCACAAATTTTGGAAATTTGGCTACTAAAAATCTTAAAATGATGGAAACCTAGATTTAAAGAAAAAATAAATGACCAAAGCTACAAGGTTACTGTTACTATGAATGATAATCTTTTGTTTAATAAATTGAATATCAGGTGTTGATTTACTAGGATTTTTTTGTAATTTTGTTAAAATTTGAGATAATTTGAAATTATGTCAGTCATAAATTAAATATAAAGATTAAAAATTTTCAGTGTTATCTGTTGTTATAGACAAATATTTGGCAACAAACAAAACTTGGCCCTGGTTTGCTATCATTATAACACCCCCCCCCCCCCCCCCCCTATATAGTGATAGGGGTGTCCGTCTGTCCTTCCGTTACCTATCTCTTATCCACAACTCCTCCTAAACCCTTCAATGGATTTTCATCTTCATTTTCATACAATCATTGTGATATAATGTAGATGTGCACCTCCTATTTAAAAATTTGATCTGATGGATTTTTGGGAGCTTCTGGCTCACAGTTTTTCTAGTTTCTTAACTAAGACTTTCTTTAACTTAAATCTGTCAAAATTGATACTGTAATAATTTTTTAGCTCAGATGAGCTATTGCAATCTATCACCGTCCGTCGTCCGTCGTGCGTCGTGCATCGTGCGTCGTGCGTCGTGTGTAAACTTTACATTTTAATCTTCTCCTCCAAAACTACTAGGCCAAATTTCATGAAACTTGGTGATTATCATGCCTGGGTAACAGCCTTTCAAAATTGTGTTCGGGGTTTGGTCACGCCCAACAAGATGGCCGCTGTTATTAAAAATAGCAAAAAGACAAATACATCTTCTTCTCTAGAACCAGAAGGTGCAGGCAAATTTTGATTGGATATTTGGATTCAGCATACCTGGGGACATTAAAATTGTGTTTTTCATGAAAATTGAACGAAAAATAGGTTACGCGTTTTTTGCATAAAATTATGTAATTTTGAAAATGAGACATTTATTGTTATAACTCAATAATGGCTGAAGATAATTGTATGGAGTTTTCACTGTTGATCTTGTCTTGCTATTTTCTTCAAAAAGATGTCAAGGTCAAAGGTCAAGGTCATGTCCCTGTTTTTGACCTTTGATAAAAAATGCTATTTTTTAAACATTTCAAGTGATAATGGCATAGGATTTGCAGTTAATTGTAGCTATTGACATGACGATCATTTTGATACATAGATCAAGGTCATGGGTTCAAAGGTCAAGGTCAAAGATGAACAACTATTTCTGTTATAGTTGATTACCTGCAAAACTATTAACTTTTTGTATAGGCATACATATTAGAATATTGTAGGTATTGGTCTAATGATAATTTTGATATATGAATGAAGGTCATGAGTTCAAAGGTCAAGGTCACAGGTGCATATTAATACTGAATTGGTTAATTATCTTGAAAACTATAAATATTTTGTAGAGGCATGTATGCTAGAATATTGTAGATATTGGCCTAATGATCATTTTGATATATGAATGAGGGTTATGGGTTCAAAGGTCAAGGTCACAGGTGAGCGTTAAGGCCCATGGGCCTCTTGTTTAATATTTAGGATTTTCAGGAGTTTAAAATGTTATTTTGAAGATCAGTCAGAGCTTATAACAACTATAATTTTATTTTGTCAAAACTTTCTATTCGTAGTACCATCAGATAATGACATATTTTACCAAATTTAGTTAAGGAAAATCTTATTTAAGTAATGATTGTGAGCCTGAACCTTTATTTCAAGAAAACGGCTGATCACCATGGAAATGGGCTATTTTCCTGGAAAACTTCTAATTATGTCTACCAAACAAATTTGAGGGACATATACATGTAGATTTACTGGATTTCTTCCTCCAACTTTTTGTAATAGTAATATTGATATGTCTAAAACAACGGAAAACTAGTACTTTCTCTTGAGAGCCAAATACCTCTGCCTCCAACATTTTTAAAATGTTTTCATGCGACCTTGACCTTTCAGATATGACCTTGGTTTTCATGCGACCTTGAACTTTCAGATATGATCTTGGTTCAAGGCCATGACACACCTTTGGACCATAAGGGTAGGGGGGGGGGTATAAATAGCAATTTTTCCCAAAAAACAGGAATGCTTGATGTTTCAAGATCAATCCACAGGAATGTTCACTATGTTTTATGTATTGCCGTAATTCTGATGTGCCTATCATGGCCTAGGTTTGAATCCCACTCAGCACAGATCCTGATGAAAGAAAGTTAGTCAGTTCACTTGTTGGTGGTTTTCTTCAGACACTATAGTTTTCTCCACCATTCCAGAACTGACCACCTTGATATTGGTGTAAAAAAATCTTGATTGGGGCATAAACACTATTACTCCACTCCATTCCACTCGGGATACATGTACATATAAGAATAATTCACTTACACTGGAAAGTCAAAAGTAATGGTTGAAGATCTGCAGCTTTGTATCTACATGTATATTAATAGAATCTTTCACCAGTTACAGTGCAACACATAGATGTCTAAAACAAGGGTGAATATTTTCCTGTAAGCTAGTTCTGGAGATTGAAAATATTTATCAGAGTTTGAGATATCTGTCTTACACTGTTACTGGTGTAGGATTCTTTTTCTAGCTCATTTGCAACATGAAAACATGATTTGTAAACAAATATTTGCATTAAATGTTCAGTTTTCATGCCACTATCCATGTCTTCTGAAAATGATGTCATTGAGTTTTGTTGATGTTAAGTGTAAAATGATTATGGCATCATCAATTTAGTGTCTCTAAGTGATCATGTCTCATCTGGAATACCCTTTATTTTTTCAAAGCATTGAATTTAAAAAGTCAGAGAAATCCAATTGACGTAGGAGATGGTTTGTGTGATCTGTCTCAATCAGGGCGAGACAGGGAAATCAAGCACCGGTGTAATAGCTAGATTCCCTAGTCACATGTGTGAAAATAATTTAAGAAATGAAATTCATAGGCCTTGCAATGTTTTCTGGATTGTGATTTGAACATGGATTGTTATTACACATATTACAGCATCTAAACGGGCACATAGAGAAGTACATTGTATAAAGTCATGCTAAATTATATTACACTTTTATCATTTCATAAAAACCATAAATTATACATGTTTAGAAGTAAATACTTATTAAAATACTTCTTAAATCATAACATACTCATAATGAATAACTGTCGTAAAGATGATAGCTTCGGGAAAATACAGCAAAACCTAATTATACTGTAAACCAACTTTTATTCACCAAGTGCTTGGTGAAAGAACAGCCAATACCTATTTTAAAGTCTTGGTCTGGTGGGTTCAAACCCACAACTTTTCACATATGAAGTGAAAGGATCCAGAAAGAAATGTACAGAAAACTAATTCAATTCCATCATTTGCAAAGTCAAAATTTGGTGTTTTAAAGGGGTTTGGTGATAAAATGAGAGAGGCTTGTAAAACTAACATAGATTAAATGAATTTTTGGACTTTCAAGAGAGTGTGGCGGTGAGCAAGGTAGCAAAGTTATTGAGGGGATTATAATGAGGTTTTACTGTATTTGGAAAATAATCGCCAAAATGTAAATCTTTGACAATAGCATAACAACTACACATGTAGGGCAATGCAAAAAATATATTAAAAGCAGAATTCAATCTACATTGATATGGCATATTGTCACTCTTTAAAGAACTTTCTCTTATAGCGATTGGTTAACTTGCCTGGCTAAATACAACTATGTTCAGAGATCTGTTAAGGTACATAATCGCATGTGACATTTTGTGGTAAAATGGAAGTAACTCATACATTGTGGAATTCTAGTTAAAGAAAAAAAAACAACATGACAGTAATGTACATGACAGAAAATATGATATCAAAGTTAAAATGACCAACTTTGATCTGTGTCAAAAATGCTATACAGGGTTTTGGCAGGTTACACTGTCCCATGTACAATGTCAAAGATCAATATACCCTTCGCCTATGGCTCAGGATACATAAATCTTTCACAGGGTACAAAAGGGCCTTTTAACCTGTCATAATCCTGTATAACTCATAATGGATAGTTATAGAAGTGGAAGTTAATAAATAAACAATGAATAGGTATGTTTCCCATGATGTATACAAAATAAACACCTGTGTTACCTATGCATAAATGCACTAGTCCATAATAGATAATTTAAATCAAAGGTCAAGTCAACAGGTCAATGCTGTTTGCCCATACACTTCATTTTCTTTAAAGGTCACATCTGTATAAGGACCAACTGCTCTTAAAAGCCAGTAAAATTGCATCAAAGTTCCTCCTTATTCATGTTATTTGAGCCGGTATAACAGAGTCGCCTGCCCATAAAGGTCACCCTCAATGGTTCCCTTATAGACAGGTTTGACTGTACTTGTTATAAATTTTCCTCTATATATAAGGTGCATAACTACTGGTGTCATACAAGTTCTCCACAATTTGTGATAGTAACTTTTTCTGTTGTTTTTCCTGATTTAGTTCCAACTGACTGAAAAAACAGAAAAAGACAAACAAATTTATTCAAGCTTCAAATATAAATACAAGTTTTAACAATTAAACAGATAAAAAAAGATTCAGATGCCATTTAAATAAAATAAATGAAATATATAACATACAAATTTCAAAGAAATTAAGAAATAATCAACATCTACATGTACTTGCAATGGGCAGACAAGGCAGAGTGGTACTGTCACTGGCTTTTGAATTCGAGGATTGAGGGTTCAAACCTCACTCGGGACTTTTTTCTAAGATGATTTTTATCTCCTGTCCAAACTAGAGCTGTAAAATGCTAAAATACTAGTATAGTATTTCGGATGAGACTCAAAACCTAGGTCCTGTGTCTCGGTGCACACTAAAGATACCTCTGTAGAGTTTGAAAAAGAGTAGGCCCCTGTAGCCGATACAGAGGACGCTTACAACCACAAACGATTGAAACAGACTGAGCAAAGTCAGAAAAAAATTAATTAATACATGGGCCAGAGTTTACATGTGGAAGAATATGTCACAAGGTGGCAGTCACTGGCTCAGAGTCACAAGGTGAGAGAATATGTCAGCCATGGGTATATCATTTGTTTTATCAGTTAGCTGTATTTATGTTTAATATGAAGGAAAATGCAGGTCAAGTTAGAATTATGTACATCTAAGCAAGCTTTACTTACTTCCATTTTTTTGACAATATCCAATCCTTCAATAACTTTACCAAATACAACATGCTTGCCATCTAGCCTAAAATATATAAACATGTAATATATAAAGTGTACAAAATATAGGCAAATAAACTTTATATATATTCATTTACTATAAAATGTAAACAAACAACACTGACTTGTCTGCTTGACCTTAATTTAATTATTAATTGTGGACCGAGTACATTTATGTATCGGGAATATAAGTATTTACCTTGTCTTCATAATGAGAAAACACATTCATTGTGTACGTAGTACCTGTGAATCCTAAAACTTTTATTTAACCCAACATATCCCTGGTGATCCCTGGATATGGAAAAATTTACTTATCGCCTACCATTCCAATGTATTAATTTTTGCTTATTTCACAGTCGTTTGTTTTGTGTGAAAATTAATACAGAGAAAAAATTATGTTATGCTTATTATGTTATAGTGCATATTTAAAAAAAGTGAAAATTTAACTATGCAGATATGTCTAAATTTCATATACCTCGAAAATAAATACAGGTAAAGTAAATACATTTACAGTAATAAGTTAGACTTACCAATCTGTTTTTTCTGTACATAAGAAAAACTGTGAACCATTTGTGTTTGGACCAGAATTTGCCATAGATAGAATTCCTACAAAATGAAGAAAAATGTGTGAAAGAATTAATATACATATATCTTTAAATATGCATGTACAAGGGTTGCTTATCAACATGCCTTTTGAAGTGCAAGAACATGTAACCTGCTTTTCGAGAAAATTCATGAAATGAAATAAATTAATTATAAGTTTAAGGCTAAAAAAATGCCAAATATCAAGTCGGATTAGTCATGCATTTTAAAAAATTTAGTCTGGACAAATGGAACTTCAATTCAATATTAGTATCTTCGTTCATAGGGCTGGGATAAAAAGGATAAATTGTATGGTACCTCGCCAATTATTATCTTAAAAGATGAAATTAGATTGCATAAAATGTGTATAACTCCAAAATTGATACAATATTTGGTGTACAATACATTTTTATTATTATAATTCCATAAATAGTTCCCAAATCCCCTCTGTTTAAATGGGAAAATAATAAAAATAGTTAACAACAACTAGATCTAGTCCATAATACATCCCAATCTGTTCAGTAGTTTGGGAGGAATACTGGTGAAGAAAATGCATGATTAAAATTTTATAGGGGCACAGTTACCCCCTCTTCTGGCACACACAATGTCATATCCTGGTAATCATGTTTACCAAGTGTTGGAAGAGTATGCCAGAACAACTATTATGGAAGGATAGATAAATGCATGAACTAGGCCTTACCATAATACATCCAGTTTCTAAAAATAGACACACATAAAAAGTAAACTACTAATGCCGTACCTGGACCAGTATGTCTTAATACAAAGTTATAATTTACAATTTTTCTAAACAGGAGGACAGACATGTGTACTAAAAGTTTATAGAATTGAGTATATAAAAAGTAAATTACTAATACCCTACCTGAACCAGTATGTTTTAAAACAAAGTTTTCATCTTCAAATTTTCTACCATATATAGATTTTCCACCAGTACCATTATGGTTTGTAAAATCACCACCTTGACACATCTTATTTAATCGTTAAGGAATTACTTCACATTTATATCTTTATCTGTGTGATAGTGTAAAGGTATTTATTTTCGCAGCATTCTAATTTACGCTTATTTCATTTGTTTGCACGAAAATTATATTATGCTTCTTGTGTTATAGTGCATATTTAAAAATGCGAAAATTTAACTAAGCAGATATGTCTAAATTTCATTTACCAGTTCCTCAAAAATAAATGCAAGCGAAATGAAATACATTAACGGTATTACAAATATACACTGTATAAGATGAAACATTAGCAGTAGGAAACTCGCAATTTTGACTATTTCGCAGTAAGAAATTATCATGGTTCCGACCACAGAAAAAGTGTACTTGTACCTAGAGAATTATGAAATTTATGCTGAGAATATATTTTTGTGGTACAAGAGTAACAATGAACATCATGAATACGTTTTCCATGTGCATGTTTCTTCTTATACAATACTGTATAATATATTTATCATCTTTTATTTTATGTGTTTTAATGCCTCTTGATAACTTTGTCACCTTGACCAATATCAGACAAAAGCCCTCGGTCTGATATTGGGGTCTTGGCCTTATATGGCATATAATATGGATTTCATCATGTATTATTCTCTATGTATCAAATGCTGAACCTACCCTTGTTCTATATCAATCCCCCCACTGATATTGCTGTCTTGGCCCATTATGGCGTATGAAATGGATTTTACCAGGTATTATCGTCGACCGTCCTAAAATCGAGAGCGTCCTAAGATTCGAGGCCATTTTTGTTTTCAGTTATTATTCGCGAGTATCGTCTCTGCAGTGACGATTTCATGCATTAAAGACAAAATTTAGGTATTTACTGTGAAACTATCCAGAAAAATCAGTTGTCTATTTTTCAGCTCTCAAATTCTTGTTGCGTTAGCAAATTTAGTTTGTTTTCTATTAGAGTCTCGAATCACGGACGGTCGAGGATAATACATGATTCAGATTTAGACATGATTTATTCTCTATGTAATAACATTCAACATGCTAACATGGCTAAGGGGCCACTTTGTTTTTACTCTTTGGTGTGGAATTAAGGATACAAATTGTGGAATTATTCTGTGAAAACTGCTACCTTTATAACCAAATCCCTTTTCATTGGTACACAAACATCTAAAGTTTTCTGGAAAATATAAATACAAAATATGCATTCAATGTATTGTTACACAAAAATGTAACAAAATATTTATAAATTTATTGTTTATATATCTTGGTAATATTCATCACATATTTATGTTTTGCATATGGGATACTGTCCACTGCCCAAGGTCAAATATTCACATCAGCCCTTAGACTAATACATGTATCAATATAAATGTATGAAATTTTAGCATTCAATTCATTTTCTTGTTCATTCACAAGAATAATAAAAAGTGAAAATCAAACCAACATGGGCATTTAAATAAACTTAATTTACTTGCATTTTCACTGGCTAACACCTGACGACATAACAAAATAAAAGTGTGCAAATAAATCAGACTTTCTATTTTTCAAAAAAATTTAACCGATTGATAATTTTTTTTTTCAAATTTATGAAAGTAATAAAATGTTTTCAATGTTTTAATTATGGAATTAATCGGGCAAAACAAAGTCTCTGACTATTCAAAATGTATTAAAAACCAGCCTAAGATTCTGTAGCTCAGATGTCCTGAGTAATGCAAGAAATATGAATGAATAATTTGAGAATGGAGTGAAGTAATGGAGTTTTATGCCCCAGTCACGATTTTTCTTTCACAAATATCCAGATGGTCAGTTCATGGATGGTGGAGTGGAGACTGTGGAGTAATGGAGTTTTACGCTCGAGTCAAAAATTATCTAACTCACATTAAGATGGTCAGTTCAGGGATGGTGGAGGAAACTGGAGTGTCAAGACAAAACCACCAACCTTTTGCAAGCCAAATGACAACTTACATATCAGGATTTCTTGCAGGTGGCATTCTAATCTAAACTAGAAAAACTGTGAGCCACAAACTCACAAAAAATACCCCTCGCTCCCCAACATAAAAAAATCCATCTGATCCAATTTTTAAATAGGAGGTGCACATCTACATTATACATGTATCACAAAAATTGTGTGAAAGTTTCATGAAAATCCGTTGAAGGGTTTAGGAGGAGTTGCGGATAAGAGATAGGTACCCTAAGGTGTAACGGAAGGACGGACAGACACACGGACGGACACCCTATCACTATATACCCCCCACTTTTAAGCAGGGGATATAATGATGAGAGAAACTGTGATCCTGTATAAACACTCTTTAGACTTCTCAGTCACCAAGGCCCAATATTTACTGTGTTGATTGATTAAACGGGGTTTTACGCCCCAGTCAAAAAGGCAATGTGAAAAGAGGGTTTTTAAAGGTGCAACATCTGCTGTGACATGGGCATCAATTTTAAAGATCTCTTCTGATCCCTGTGACTTTCATTTATGGATGTTGAGTGCTCAGTGAAAAAACAGTCTCTACCTATTTTCATGTCTTGGGCAGACCTGGTCAGGATTCGAATCAATGACCTACCACATGCGAAGTGAGCACTTTGCCAACTGAGCTACTATAGTTGTATATTTACTATGTTGGTTTTTTTGTCTGTAATTTTATAAACCTTCAATATTTCTATCCTTACATACCTGCTGTTTTAGGTACTACATCAGCTCTTAGTTCCATGGTGATTCTGCCGGAGGATTTATTACCAATTTTATATCCATGTAAACCTGTGGATTTCCCTTTGACTTTTTCTTCACTGGCTCTGCAGTCTTAAGAAAATAACAAATTTCTACCTGAAGTTTACTGTAATTTTTCAACACTTTTATTAATTATCCCCACTGAGAAGGCATGAGTTATGGCCCTTTGAATTAATTTTTTTTCAGCCTTAGTAAATTTTACATTTACCTTACATTTTTATTCATCTAATATAATACTGGTGTTGAAAGGATTCTTGCTTTCCTAATTTAAAGAAAGGTAACACTAAAATATAGCATCTTAATGATCTTTAAACAAGAAAATTCAGTAAATTGGAATTCCCTGCCAAGGAGGGCACGGTGGCCTAATGGATAAGACGTCAGTTTTCAAATCCAGGGTCTCTCACCGCTGTGAGTTCGAGTCCCGCTCGGACCACATGTGGGAAAGTGAAATTTCCTTGCCGTTGGCCTTTACTGATTCACCTGGTATCAGTATAACGGACTGGGGGAGTGGTACGCTTGTCTGCGGCGTACTGACTCTGTGAGCTAGCACGGTAAAATCGCCCTGAGTGCGCGCTAGTACAAGGCAGACCATACAACACACTCGCACTTCACACATGCGTACACAAAATTGTTCATAGATTAATCCATAGAGATTAATTAAATAGTTCTCGTCGCGAATAGCTAAAACATTGCTGATGCGACGTTAAGCAACATTCAACCAACCAACCAACCAACCTGCCAGTAGCTTTTTGTGATTTGCACGTGTTCAAAGGGACATAACTCCCTGGAAAATGAGCAAACCAACTTGCACATCTTCTATCAATGTTGATCCTTTGCACCAAGTTTCAAAAGATATAATAATGCTTCATAGTTTTGGAGTATTTGTCTGAACAAGAAGTGTCTTAACAGACAGAAGGGCAGGCAGACAGATGAAAGTTCAAATTCAATATTCCTTTCTTTTATTGAAAGATAGGGAAACAATTAAACTGTATTTAATTTCTTAAGCAAATGGTTATTTCAAATCCAATGTACACCATTTTTAAAATCAAGTAACACTTACAGATTCAACATCCTCTCCAGACCTTTTGGTGCCTCTTTCTGAATCTTCTTCGCCTTCTTCCTCTCCTCCATCTTTCTGAAGAGTCTTCCCAGCATGCTCTTGTAACCATGTGTCATCAGACCAAACTACATAAAATACATGTAGTCAAATTTTGATAACTCAAAATACCATCTGTGTAACTCAAATACTGGTCAGGGATTTTTCTGACCTTTTTTGGAAAAGGACCTTGGGATGAAATTGGGAAAATGCTCAACTAAAATGTAATTTTGGGAAAAATCACAACAATATATTAGAAATTCTAGACCACTAGAATACTGGTAATTGAACAAATTATATCAGTTTCACAGCAAAACAGCACTGTCTTTTTTGTCTCTATATAAATCATCCAGCAAAATGTGGGTTAATATAGTATAGAGCGAAATCATTATCAGAAAGATATATCCTCTGAATATGATTTTGATGATCTTGTGATTTTTTTTCAAAAAATTGATAAACTTAGCTAATTGGGAATTTTTTACTACAAAATTGGGAAAAATGTATGTTTTTTTCAATTGGGAATGGGTCCCTTTATCGGACCCTGTGGATACCCAGAAAAATCCTTGCCGGTGTCCTTGATAACTCAAATATTGGTACTGTAAATGTACTTAATTTCACAGGTTTTTAATTTCTGACCTGGTTGCGGGTGTAATATTCATGGATTGACACAATTAACTATATGATCAAGAATATATATATTGTTTAAGCATGGCAAAAAATTTTGCAACAAAATTTCCAACCACAAAATAAACGAAAATTTGTACACCACGAAAATAAACTACCATTGCATTACCCTTGATTACTCAAACATATCATTTGTTTATTTACTTTCAATATTTGTCAAAAATAATTGAGTTTTAGTATAATTTTACTCAAAATAGATTATTTGAACCAAAATTGAAATCATTCATCTGTAAGTGTATCTTGATGGATGGCAGTTAATATTTATTATAATATTTTGCTGGAAACTACATTTAGGGTAGTGGCCAGAAATCTTCTATTTAATTATAACTTGGCTTGAAATCTATGAGTGTCCAGCAAGAGACAAGGTTTACCGGTAACTAAATACTCTCTTATAGTTCCTTCCAGCTGGACCACCTTTCTTTTAGCTCAATTTACTCAGACAGACTTAACCATTTCTGACACCACCTTCTTGTTTTTTTTCATTGGTTTCTTACCTGCTCTAGAACCGCCTTCTTTTATTTTCATTGGTTTAGCTAAATTCACTCTGATAGTTCTTCCAAACATCTCAGAATCATTCTGTAATAAAGAACAAAATTCAGTATGAACTGCAAATTAAGATCAATTTACTAGTAGGCTATATTGAATATTTCATTATGACATTTCCAATTAAACTAGAGATGGTAAACACTCCGATCAATACTTTAAAATCTATCACAAATTTTTGTGAATATAATAAGAATGAAAAAAAATCTTGATAAATAGTACCGGGTACATATGTACCAATACTCAATCTTACTATATCATTTCATTTAATTTGATATTTTTAATTTTTAGGGTGTCAATTTTCAGAAACATTCCTTGTAAATTTTTAATTTTTAATCTTTTTGAAAAAAAAACACATGTAGACTTCTTTATGTAACAGTAAATACAAATATATATGTGTAAAGTCTCTTAGTGATGTCGCAATTGTTGCGAAAAATCAAATGTTGGTCAACTTGGACCATCCATTTTCAATGATCGATTTCAGTTTCCAATAATAATTAAGCAAATTATGATGTTCAATGTTGCAGACTTTGGGTTAATACTTTTTGTTGTTGTTATTTCTTTACCGGTAATCATTTTTGTTCTCACCATATGTTTTATTGGTGGTAATAAACAAAACAAAAACAAAAAAAAAACCAAGCAAATTCAGTGAATTAGAATACCCCGATAGCAAGTTCTTTTTTTGGTGATTTGCACTTGTGTTCAAAGGGCCACTACTTTGAGGAAAATTAATAAACCAACTCAGGCTAATGATATGCACATCTCATATCTATGTTGATACTTTGCACCAAGTTTTGTGAAATAGTGCTTCATAGCGAATATCATGACATCACTACCCATCACTATACAGTGATTTTGTTACATTTTTTGAAAACTACCTTCTGCCTCTAAGATTGGGAAAATTGAAGTTCTGATATATAGCGGACTGAATAATTTTTCAGTGCATCACTGTTGTTTTGGGAAATTTTATTGGTCAAACTAGGAAATTTTAGTATTTTTCCCTAGGGGAAACTACCTTTATTCAGTAGTAGTTTTAAGTAAACAAAACATTGCTACAGTCTATTGTACTTACCATATTATCCACTGCTGCAGCTGCATCCTGAAATACACAATGAGAGTGAGTAATGGTGTTTAATGTCCCAGTCAAGAATATTTCACTTATATCGAGATGTCACCAGCTATAGGAGAAGATGCAGAAATTTTGCCTGTGCGTTGCGATGATGGCATAATACAGCAGGGTTCTTTTGCGTGCCAAGCCCACCGTGACACGGGACCTCGTTTATTTTAAGTTCCCATCCGAAAGAACCGCGACTTTCATGTCGTAATGCCAAGTGCTTGGCGAAAGAACAGTTACTACCCACTTTCAAGTCTTGGGTCTGACCCGAACGGGGATCGAACTCACGAACAATGAAATAATAAAATTGAGTAAGATCCCTCGCTAGTACCGGTAGGTACTTTGAAGTTTTATGAGACTTCATTTGCACATACATCTGTGAAGTTCTGTACAACTGAATTTACAATTACAACATGATCACACATTGCAATGCGGGTCTATTTCTTTGGAATGCAAGTATAACAAAAGTAAAACAGCAGTTGTCCCTTAAAAGGAACATCTTGTTGACATCAATACGTTTTAGTTTTAAATGATCAAATGATGACAATACTAGGGAAAGTTGAATCGACTTCCCTACGTAAAAATGATATTTTCCATGGTGCTAAACTTGAAATTATTAAAGGAACACTCTACCTGACAACAGAATAGAGTAGTAGAGAATAGAATTGACAAGAATATCCTGTGTTTTAACAGAGTAAACTATGATGTCACTATATTACTTTGATTGTGACTTCAGCAATTTTGTAGATTGTGATGTCATTAGTTGCAAAACCAATCAGTGCATCTTTTTGCATAGTTTTAGGATATTTTTTTGCCATAAAACATTCACAAAAAAAGAAAAATATTGAATACCGATATGAGAGAAAAGAATCAACCACTGCTTTCAAATGAAGACACAGAACAGAAATCTCAATCTTCGGGATGAAATTCTTTTTTTCAAAACCTCTGCAACCCTCTGTCTGGAAAATAAAGAATCTTATCCCTCAGGTTAAGATTTCTTTGTCTTCAGTACAAAACACTGCTAGATTCTATTATTCTTTCATTTCAAATGTTTGTTTATAGTACAAAAGGTACAGTACTTACTTCTACCAGCTCAAATTCTATAAATGCAAATCCTCTGTGTTTTTCTATGGAAAAGAAATAAACAGAAGTTATAGGATAGTTTAACTAGAGTGCTGCTAGGCTGAACAAAATACATCCATTTACATTTAACTGTTGGTAAACATGGTAATGATGGCAAAGTAAAACTTATATGTATCAAACATTAATATTTATTAAGTACAAGATAACCCCAATTTAATATCACTCCATAATTTTGCCACCCCGCTAACAACCATACTTCTATGAGATGAGTAATGGTTTTAACGTCCCAGTCAAGAATATTTCACTTATATCGAGACGTCGCCAGCTATAGGCAAAGGTACACAAATTTTGCCTGTGCGTTGCGCTGATGGCATTATACAGCATGGTTCTTTATCGTGCCAAGCCTACCAAGACACGGTACCTCGTTTATTTTAAGTTCCCGTCCGAAATAACGGTGACTTTCATTTCGTAATGCCAAGTGCTTGGCGAAAAAACAGGCACTACCCACTTTTAAGTCTTGGGTCAGACCTGGCCGGGGTTCGAACCCACGACCTCTCACTTACGGAGCGAGCACTCTACCAACTGAGCTACCGCAGTGGTTCCATACTACTATGAAATCTCAAAATCTATTTTTTCTATGTGTTTCTGTACAAGTCTCCCTGAATTTATCACCAATGGCAAAATTTGACAGAATAAATCATGGCGGTGATTTGAGGTTTCACTATGCAGTGTATATAGACTTTTACCTGTTTCATAATCAAGAGGAATATTTATATCTGTTATGTCACCAAATGGAATAAATGCAGCATGTAACGTCTTCTCTCCCACTTCTTCTGCTAAACCACCTGATAAATATAAATAAATAAATAAATAATAAATAAATAAAAAATAATTAAATAAATAAATATAAATAAATTTTAATTTTAAATTTCAACAAGGTATCACAAGTGATACTGATTCCCTGGCAATTGAATATTTATTGTGTAATACTTGTTACTGAATGTGGGTGAAAAAAATATGAACTAAAGCTGTTAGGGTGCTGACAGAAATATTTCTCACACATGAGACATGGAAATCCCACGTGTTTACCCATGTTAGAATTGTCTGTCTCACCCTAGGGACGAGATCACTTGTCTCAACCAACAATTTCTCAATGTCACAATCACTTACACAAGCTCAATTGATGATGTCAAAATCATTTCACGTGAGAACGTCAACAAAATCAATTACGTCACTTTCAGAAGGCACCTATGATGGCCTGAACATATAAAGTTTGATGTAATTTTTTGTATATAAATCAAAGAACTTGCTAAAGCTTGTTCTGAACACTGAAAATATTCATCCTCCTTTGAGATATCTCTGTCTTACACTGTTGCAGGTGTAAGATTCTATTAATCCCAAATAAACAAAGGGCAATAACTCTGTCCATTCGGGTGTGCCAATTACAAAACACAAACTTGTCCGAGATATTACCATCATAAACTTTTGTTAAATTCTGTTGATAAATAAAGTTTTTAGACTGCTGACAAAGAAAGCATAACATATGTATAGACCAAAGCCTATATCCCCTCCAAACTTCTTTGCGATGGGATAATAATTTAGAGTTTGAAATTTTGTACAGTACAGACCTTTCGAAAGTTTATCATTGAGCTTACGAAAGGAAATCGATGCTAGGCTGCCAAGAGAGTGGTCCCAAAATGAATAGGTAATAACTAAAAAGCTGAACTCCTGTAACTGACGAAAAATATAACTAACAAGTAGCCAAGAACTGCTAATTCAACAGCTTAGTGTTAAACTTTCGGCAGGTCTGTACTGTATGTAGTTTTCTGTTTAAATAAAGAATGAGTGTTTGTTTCCTATTCCTGTTTTCATACTTGCTGTAAAATAAAAACAGGAAACACTGGTATTAATCATTACTGTTATATATATATATACATGTAACCAAGTGTCTTATGCCAGGTGAGCTATTGTGTCTGTCTTTTGTGTTTTACTGTATGTCTTTGTATACGTCATGTTATGTAAACGTGATTGTCTTTCATGGCGTTAATTACATGTATTCTTGGGACTGGACATATCACGTGACTGGTCAGACGGGTTTTATTCTAATTATAGTAATAAATACTACTCACTAAACTTTCGTTTTGGCGCTAACAATTTCTAAAATTCATTCTGGCTCTGGTATTCCAACCAACAACATCGATCTTGATTTGGTATAATTCTACACTTATACGATCTGTTCTGGTATGTAAACTCTTTATATTCAAGTTTATATTCTAAATTACATTTATTATATCGGTTGGAATTATTTAATAGATTATATAAGTTCATTCTCAAAATCCTATTATTTTATGTATTTGTAGGCGAATTAAATATTTGTATAATTTCGGTAGAAAGAATCGACAACCCTTGAGAATAAACATTGTAAAATATGCAGGAGCAGTAGTTGTTTTATTTCTGCTAACCGGTTTCATACACATACATGTATATAGAAACTGCAATAGTGTAAAGGGGATTATTTCCGCAGGGTGAAAATTTGTTATTTTTGCATAACCAATACAAGTGGATGAATATTCTATGCATTATGATATATTAACTGGTATGGTAGACATTTTCGCGTGAATAAGATTTTCATGGTAATTTCTTTAGCTCGAAATAAGCAAAAATGTCACCCTTTACAGTACACTATTTAACTAAACTGGTAGTTTTTTAATTCTATCTGATGGAGCCATCTTGGATTCTAGTCTCACTCTTTTCTCACTTATGCAGAGGTTATTATCTTACATTTGCTTTACAGTTTCTATTATCATCCATATGCAGGGCTCCAAGTAGGATTTGGTTTTTACTAGCCTTCTGGCTACCATGTTTTATTTTTACTAGCCAAGGCCAAAATTTACTAGCCAGGTTTAAATATTTTGGTCGCCAAAACAAAAGTTCCCCGTGATCATGCAATGATACAAAAAAGCTGATTTTTTAAAACTTTTAATTCAAATTGAAAGCATAATAGAATTTGACAAATAATTGTGTGCCAGTGTAAGTCACATATCATCACTGTCATCAAGATCCAGAACAAAGTCTTCTGGCCATTCTTTGTAGGCCACCTTCCTTTCTGATGAAAACATAGCGCATTCTTTAAATACAACCAAGAAAATTCATTACACCATTTTGCTAAAAACTTTCGCTTGCTTGATGCGGCAGTGGGTGTTTGTTGTTCATTATCGGCAACACATTTTTATTTCGGAATGGATGGTGTGCCAAAACAGAATAGGACAATTTCCCGTGTCCTGCTGGCTCGTTTCGCCATGTTGTTTTCTATAGCAATGCACAATCCTTTGTACATTTGTATATTAGCAAAGATTATCATAAGTTACAAGCGTTCGTGTGACCTGCATAACACAGACGGGGTTCCTGTGTATATAAGCAGGGGTTATAAACAATGTATACAACACTAGTGGCCGAGGTGTACCAAATTACATTGTTTCCATGATCGTCTTTTGGCTAAAAACGATGTTTACATAGTCATCTCCTGATTATAAAATGATTTTTTTCAGTACAAAAAAAATAAATTTTGGGTCGCAGCTAGTGATGAACAATCGGAACATTTTCATAATCGATTATCGGGAACCAATCGGACGGACTAAACCGATCAATCGGAACTTATAAGTTAATTAAACCATTACAGTAGTTTCAGTATTTTAGCATATAAAATCCGAAATAGTTACAAACTTTGCTTTTTGTTTTTCCTGGGTAGGGAAAGATCTCACATTCTACTTGTTGCAATAGATCGCCCGCCGCCTCATGGTTATGATGGACAGCTTCTACGGGCGCTGCCATTGTTGTCTTCTTGTTCTCTTGTAGTTTCTTCTGGCGGTTACGCGTATCATACAGAACGATCTTTTACTAGCAACAATCCATTATTGAAAATGTCAATCGATAATCGAAATCGTGACTGATTTAGTGATCGACTTTCGATTATCGGTGATAATCGTTTCATCACTAGTTGCAGCCTCTGTATTTATTTATTGCTGTTTGGCGAGAGCATCACAAATTTACTAGCCATGTCTGATTTTTAGATGCATATGCGAGTAATTTACTCGCTACTTGGAGCCCTGATATGGGTTTTACGTTTAGTAAAACTTAATTAAATAGATTTTAAACAAACAAATTTAGCATACATATACGACACTAAAACGGCGATAAGCTAAGTAATGTAAATGTAACATGAAAAAGACGCATGGGGTAATTTATGAGCTGTTGTTATATCATGTTTCCGTGACATATGATAAAGCCGGAGAATTGGACTCTCTCTGTTTGTGATACTTCCACTGCCTGCCATAGGCAATGCCTGTAATCATAAATCTTTGTGAATTTCCCCTTAGCTGAATGAACTTAAGTTAAAGCAAAGGTTGACTGAGCAATTAAATGGGGTTTACATCCCAGTCATGCATATATCAAGATGTCACCAGCTATAAGTAAAGTGTTAGAAATTTTTGTGCGAGAAATAATCACTTACATAACTTATGGTTCCTTATACATAAAACTTTTGTAAAGAGTTTTATCGGTTGTAGTGCAAGTTATGGCAAGTCAAGATTTCTCACGCTAGCATAATATTTTACTCCTGCCTCTACATATTTTCACCATTTATCATGCAGCTTTGCTGAAATTCTAGTAGCATTCGTAAATAAATCTATAACTTACCGACATAGATGATACGTTTGTTTGTCGCAGTCATGTTTTCGTTTTTCCCACATTTACTCAATGTCAATAATAACCTTGCTTTTTAACTGCATTTTGATTCAGATGTAAGCGTAGAGATGATTATGATATAAAAGTTAAATTGGATTCCGGTTTTAAAATCCGGATTTCCTGATAGGAAATACTTTGTCTACTTTTAAATTTAAATAAAGAATTAAATCACGTATGCACATACAGTAATAGCAAATAAATTCCGAATATCACCACAAATGTTCTATGGACAAATGAATTAAATCGGTTTGATCAATTTTGATAAGAATCAAATAACCCATGTGATCTAGACTAATGTATGCATACGTACAAACATTCGAATGAAAAAAAAGGGGAGATAATGTATGTGAGGAAAAAAGATAATCCGCGGGAACTCCTTGAATTTTTTAATTCATTTTAACATTTATTATATTTTTTATTTAGTTTTACAGTTATATAGACAATAATATTAATTAGTAATTTACACATTCAACTATGCACATCTTATAGATTTACAGTATATTTAAAGCAGTGAGTATTAATACTTAATTTCCAATCAAGGGCTTAATAAATATAACATAATGTTTATGTATCTAATATTGGGATGTTAATGATTGTAGGCACGGTCCAAATGAGGCCAAATTCAGAACAGATCTATTAAAAAATTTAAATTACTGTTCTTTTGCCTAGCATTCTTGGATGGAAATTTAAACAAGGTCTCGTGTCAGGGTAGGAGTGGCACGATAAAGAATCCTGCTATGTATCGATAATGCAATCAGCACAACACACAGGCCAAATATCAGTATCTTCGCCTACAGCTCGCAAAGTTGATTTAAGTGAAATATTTTTGACTGGGACAATAAACGTGCAACAACTCAACTCCCATAAAAATGTTCACAAAAATGCTTCTGTATAACATGGCTCTGTATTTTGATGAATATTTTAGCTTGCTTGCAAGAGCGCCAGTGCCCAATGTTATTAAAAGTTTTTAATGTTCATGCTATTTAATAAATTAAATTCTGTTGCTGCTGCTGTTCCTGATGCTTCTGCTGCTATTGTTGCTTCTGCTATTTGTGATGCTGCTGCTGATGATGATGCTGATGACGACAATGATGCTGCTGATGATTATGACAATTTTGCTGCTGCTGATGATGATGATTATGAAAATGTTGTTGCTGCTGCTGCTGATGTTGATAACAATGACAATGCTGCTATTGCTGCTGCTGATGTTGACAATTATGTTGCTGCTATTGTTTCTGCTGATGCTGATGCTGCTGCTGCTGATGATGATGATGATGATGATGTTGCTGATGATAATGACAATGCTGCTGCTGATGTTGATGCTGATATTAATGACATTGCTGCTGCTGCTGATGATGATGATGACAATGCTGTTGCTGATATTGTTTTTGCTGCTGCTGCTGATGATGATGACAACAATGTTGCTGCTGATGCTGATATAAATGATGATGATGATGAGGAGGAGAATGCTACTGCTGCTGCTGCTGATGATGATGATGATGATGATGATGATAACAATGCTGTTGCTAATGATGATGATGATGATGATGATGATGACAATGCTGTTGCTAATGATGATGATGATGATGAGATCATGATAACAGTGCTGCTGATGATGATTACACTTAAACCTATCTATATTAAAACTATAAAGACCACTCAATGGAAACAATAAAAGTGGCCTTTGTGGCAGGCGGCTATTATATAGAGGACGAAATAACATGAATAAAGAACAATTGGGATAGAATTTTACTGGCTGTTAAAAACAGGATGCCCTTATACAGAGGTGGTCTTTAATAGAGGTTTGACTGTTTTTAGATATTTTTGAGTTTAAGATGTTAAACTTTGAATTTAATTCATTATGCAGACTGAAGTTAAATCAAGATGTCTAAGAGACAAGCAAGTACTGAAGCCTCTACTTCTGTCCCCAGTAAAAGACGCCTTGAGGGAGATGGCGACGGTTACACTGAGAACAAAGACATGGATGATGACTCTGATCTTGATGCATCGGTATGTACGTTTATAATAAATATAAAATTGTAACTTTCTTTTATTTATTTTCATGGCGCACAATTTCCGTGGTTCTAAGAAAAAATACAACTCTGTTGGGATGTTAATTCATGGTTTGAGATTTCCAGTTAAAGTAGGTTTGTAATATACCGTTATATACAATTTTGTTAATATGTAAATGTTAGGTCATGGTATCCACGGACACAGCAAAAATTGGGACACCAGGGAAATTAATCTATATTTTTAGCCACAGAATTTATGTTTTATAATTTGAAAAACTAATCAGGTTGCTGTGTTCAGTAATCATGTATTGTGTGAAATAGAGAAATATTAACATGATTTGTAAGCAAGTTCTGAATAGACAGAGGGTCACAATTTCTCTAACTGATATTTGATGGTGATTGATGCTTTTTCTCGCACTCTGGTACTAAATGCATAATTTTCATAGGTCCAGTATCTCTATTGCACACAGTTTGGTCCAGTTCCTCATTCTGCACTTAAACATTGGCGTCCAGTGTCTTATTGTGCACAAAAACATTACGGTTCAATGCCTTATTTTGCACTAAAACATTGCAGTCCAGTTCCTCATTGTGCACTGAAACATTAGGGTCCAGTGCCTTATTGTGCAACAAAACATAGGGTCCAGTGTCTCATTGTGTACTTTGATTCCATATGCTGTGTTCAAAGATTGTTTAGTATGGAAACGCCATTTCTGTACATAATGAGATATTATTTTTTATTTGTAGAATGAAGTAGATATAGGTATTATAGAGAGGATATCTGTGAAGAATTTTATATTTGTATTTTTTGTAGAATGAAGCAGATATTGGTATTATAGAGAGGATATCTGAAGAATTTTATATTTTGTATTTGTAGATTGAAGCAGATATAGATATTATAGGGAGGATATCTGAAGAATTTTATATTTTGTATTTGTAGAATAAAGCAGATATAGGTATTATAGAGAGGATATCTGAAGAATTTTATATTTTGTATTTGTAGAATAAAGCAGATATAGGTATTATAGAGAGGATATCTAAAGAATTTTATATTTTGTATTTGTAGAATAAAGCAGATATAGGTATTATAGAGAGGATATCTGAAGAATTTTATATTTTGTATTTGTAGAATAAAGCAGATATAGATATTATAGAGAGGATATCTGAAGAATTTTATATTTTGTATTTGTAGAATGAAGCAGATATTGGTATTATAGAGAGGATATCTGTGAAAAATTTTATGTGTCATAATAGATTGGATATCAGATTAGGACCACATGTTAACTTTATTATAGGGAGGAATGGAAGTAAGTATCTTAATGTTCCGGGTATTTATATATGATCATCCAGATGCAAAAAGGGTGCTTAGGTCAAAATAATAGTTTCCTTTTTTTGTTATATTTTTAAGTACCAACAATGGGCTATAGAAAAAAAAAAATAATAATGAAATCAACCCACAGGGATTTATCAAGGGCCTATTTAGGGCTGAAAATCGGCCCCATTCCCAATGGAAAAAACATTGATTTTTTCCCAAAAGGGCTGAGAAAATTCCCAATTAGAAAATCGTACCAAACACATAGCTGAAGTCTGGCCATAAATGTGGCTGCTTTTCTCAATCTTCAATCAACTCAATACACTAAAAGCAGTAGATTTAATCATTAATGCCATCAAAAATGATGTCAAAGATTTTCCAAAATGAGCAAAAAGTTGATAGTTTTTCCCAATTTTTAGTTTAGGGCCTTTTCCCAAAAGACCCTGATAAATCCCTGACCCAGTAGTTGTAGGTGGTAAAAGCGCAGTCCTCAGTCACAGTACCTTGTTTCATTGCTTCTCATTACATTGTCTTTCAGCACTTTCAGTACTTTGATTTCCTGTTTTGTAGGTGGTAAAAGTGCAGTCTTCAGTACCTTGTTTTCATTACTTCTTATTCCATTGTCTTTCAGTACTTTGATTTCCTGTTTTGTAGGTGGAAAAAGTGCAGTACTTACAGCATTAGTTGTTGGTCTCGGTGGTAAGGCATCTGAAACTAACAGAGAAAGTACCGTCAAAAGATTTATCAAAGGAGGAGAGCAGTAAGTCTTTAATACCAATAGCACCAATACGGTCATGTCTCTTTCCCAATGATGAATCACTGCGGTAGCTCAGTTGGTAGAGTGCTCACTCTGTAAGTGGGAGGTCATGGGTTTGAACCCTGGCCGGGTCTGACCCAAGACTTGAAAATGGGTAGTAACTGTTCTTTCGCCAAGCACTCGGCATTACAAAAGAAAGTCAAGGTTCTTTCGAATGGGAACTTCAGATCAATGAGGTTCCGTGTCCCGGTATGGATGGCATGATAAAGAACCCTGCTGTATAATGCCAAGTGCAACACACGGACAAAATTTCTGCACCTTCGCCTATAGCTGGTGACGTCTTGATATAAGTGAAATATTCTTGACTGGGATGTTAAACACCATTATTCAACTCAACTCTCTCCCTATGAGTTGGCCTAGTGGTCTAAAGTGTGCAATTACAGATTACAGCCACTCTCAACTTCTAGATTCAAATCCCGTACTGGATAGATCCTGGTGTTAGACAGTTATATCAGATCGCTTAACAAAGATCTATGTTTGGTCTCTTGACACTGTAGTTTCTTCAACCATCTGTGAACCAACTGCCTCAATGTGCATTGAAAGTGAAGTTATATTGACTGGGTTGTTAAACTCCTATTACTCAACTCCACTCTCACCACTGGTAATCTCAAGTGAACTTGGTATAGAAATAGTTTTAGTGTACATGCACTAGATGTGTAACAGTACACAAGAATTTGAGGTAATACAAAAATTTAATTGACAGTTTTTTGTGAGGTTGCCATGGTAACAACAGTACTTCAGCCAGGCCGCGCCCTTGCACCATTCACGCATGATTTTTATTTTTGGCCCGATTTTCAAAATATCATGGGCCAAGATTGGGGCTTTAAAATAGCATCCTACGCAAAATTATTAAACACATGAGCAAAAAAAAAAATTTCTGATCTTAAAATCGTAAAAATCAATTATCGCATCGTTTTTGCCAAAACGTAATGAAAACGTCTCGGAATACAGGGTTCGTACAGGCCTGGAAAAGTCCTTAAATTTTGAGGTTTGCCCTAAAAAGACCCTAAAAACAAGTCTGACCCTAAAAAGCCCTTGAATTTATCCTGAAGGCCCTAAAAAGCCCTTGAATTAGGTGTTGATATTAAGTGGTAGTAAATAGACTGATCAAAATAAATAAATAAGTTACATTGAAATGAGCGATTTAAAGGTACCTGGCCCTCCCGAACACCCAAAGTCAACCCCCTTTTCAAGTGTCGTTACTATGGACATGTAAGTAATTGTTTTATTGATTTAATTGTCTTTGCACCAATGTTTCTCTTATAAAATTGTCCCCCTGATTAGGCCCTAAATTTGCAAATGAGACCCTGAAAAGACCTTAAAAAGTCCTTAAATTTGGAGTCCAAATGTCTGTAGGAACCCTGGAATAAGCTCAGACAACGGTAATGGTAGCCATATTGGCTACCCTAGAAACAAAGCGCTTGGTTGATCGGGACGAATGCGATTCACTTCCGGCAATCACTGTTAAAACGAAAGTACTTTTTAAGAGGAACAATATCCAAAAGAAAACGAATACAGCTCCCTAACGTAGCGTTGAAAAGAATTACCAGTTTCTTTTCGAGTGTGTCAGTGTCTAATCATAGTGATGAAGCAGATGATTCATTCCGATAGTGATGAAAAAGAAGTTGACCGCGAGTCTGAGGGTGCACATGGTAAAAATGTGACTAAAAAAACGAAGTTTGACCACAGCTTTCAACATAAATGGATGGAAACTTATAATTAGTTAAGATATGTAAATGACACGGGGCAAATGTTTCGCAAAACTTGTGAACTTTCTACATGCAAATTTTTTTTATACGGCGTTTCACGACAGTGAAAGTGTACTATGCTATCGCTTTCTGCCAAGATCAGGCTTCTTTGCTATGAAATTGTAAGATATGAGTACGCATGGAAATAGTGCGCCTGGTAAATGAACATGAAAGAAATATATCTGTTTTATCGTGAGATATGTATTCTGAGACGGGTAATGCATTTGGTTACATATGCACATTTGGAATAAATTTTTGGAATACATTTTGGAATCTAGTAAAATATTGCAAGAGGATGCATCCAAAAATTTCTGCAATCTGGCGAATTGATCTCGAGTTTACAATAAAAAGTAGTCCGGGAAGTTTGCCTCCTACGATGTCAAATCATAACTTTTTATGAAATAAACAGCAATGGCAGGTGGATTTAATTAATTTTTTATGAAATCTAGGGTAATTTGAATTTATTTTAAAGGGTATGATAACGTATTTTGGTGTTGAGGTAATCGTGGCATATTTTAAAACTGTTTATCGATTAGATTTCACTTTCGTTAAAGGGAGATAAATCGTACAGTGTCATGTGCAAATGAGCACATGTGGATTTTAAATACTTCACCGATTTGGAAGTAAAATTAACATGAAACGGGAATATTGTGAGTGATAATCAGCAGTTTATTAAAACCAAGACTAAACAGCAAATGATCCAATTACATACAACCGCTAGAATGTATCCCCTCATAGCGACGTTGGGTCTGCAAAACTCTACTTTCTCTCTATCCGAAATGACAAAACGATCGGGTACAAGTTTATAAAACTTTATTAAATTTTAATTACTGATTGTCTTTTCATATATTTATGAAATTATTATTTTCTACTATTTTACTTAGCAATACATGGTTTGGTACATGGTCTCTTTTTCAAAAAAATATCTGTCGGACTATGCATAGATCGAACCCCCCCCTTTCCCGGGGGATTTTAGGTTATATTCTGTCTTGCCACAACACCATTTTCCCAACTACGCCGTACAGCAGCATGGCAGTGTTATGTTTAGATTAGTCTAAGTACTCTTAAGTTACCTCCACCATTCCTGTATTTGTTTTTGGAGCTTAACATCCTATCAACAGCTGCGGTAATTTAAGGACAGATGTAATGATGAACAGCAAATGATGAACACAATGGAGTTGGCCCACATTTTCAAAACTTATTGGCCAACTCTAGCTGAAGCACTGTAGCAAAATGTTTGCCAGAATTTGCATTCGGGTATTGAATGCATAGAAGGAATAGTGTTTAAATTTTTCGGAATTGAAAAAAAAAATCAACTTTATAGTGTTTTTATAATCTTTGTTGCAGGACTGCTAAAATACGAATTAAACTCCGTAATAGAGGTTCAGAGGCTTATAAACATGATGAATATGGTGATTCTATAATAGTGGAGCGGAAATTTTCCAGTGATGGCAGAGATCAAATGAATCTTAAATCAAATGATGGTAAATTTAAATTTAAAACTTTTATTCTATTAAGGTGGAATTATATAATGCTTTGACTTTTCATCAGATTTCAAGTGGTCCATGGATCACAGCCCCGCTCATCGCCCTGGTTCAAATCCCACTCAGGAACATCTTAGTGTCAGGATGTTTGTCTGTCTACTTTGGTTCCCACTATCATCCCTAGACTGACCCCACCTCCATATAGGTGAAACAATCTTGACTTTTGGTAAAATGCTTTATTCCTCTCTTTCCACCTTTCAGTCTGATTATCCTGGGCCTTTTCGAAGAAAGAGTGGGATATGAAATTCAAAATTCTGTTCTTCAGTTGTCCTTCCGTCCATCCAGACAATGCTTGACATCACAGTATTTTTCCAAAATGTTTAAACACTATTTCACGGAACTTTGTACAAAACATCAACATTAATAGGAAATATGCCTGTTATTAACCCCATTTGGTTTGATCATTTTTCTGGGAGTTATGGCCCTTTGACTGCAAACCAATAACAGTTAAATTTTCTAAAAATACATGACTAGTCTAGTCCAAACTCTGAAGTGATATTTGGCTTCTCTATAGCTCATTTTGTGAAATTTGCTTGGAAATGGGTCACACATGTTTTTGTATTAAATTTTGAAAAAAGAAATGGATAAAAGCCTTTAAATTGTGATGTCTAGTCATTTCTTGTCTGGAGTAATTCTCCAAAATTATGAAGCACTATTTCATTAAACTTAATGCAAACCATAAACATTGGTACATTAATCTAAGTTGGTTATTTTTAGGAGTTATTGCCCTTTGACTGAAAACTGAGACTGCAAAGCACCAGGCATATCATTGGTTTGCTCATTTTCACAAAAACATTCTTACTGCCAGTAAGAATGTTTGAGTTCCTAACTCATTTAATGTGCCTCTGAAACAAAATAATTAAGTATATTACCCGCTTATTTTAATTTAGGTAAAGTTATATCGCAAAAATGTGAGGACCTTGAGGCCATTTTAAAGAAGTTTAATATACAACTAGATAGTCCAGTAGCTATACTGAATCAGGACACCAGTAGAAACTTCCTAAATTGCAAGAGTCCTCAAGACAAGTATAAGGTAATTTTTCTATATTTCTTAAACATTTGACAATCTGGTTTCAAATACTCTTACAATAATGAAATTAGATTTGAACAAATCTGTTGAGGGAAGATACATATACACGTAGTTGAAATTGTAACTTTGTCATTTGTTTGGGCATTACTATCCAATTGTTGAAGGTTTGAGGGAAGATGACTGAATCATTTCACTGGTGTGTATTTCTTTCAGTTTTTCCTGCGAGCCACAAAACTGGATCAGATGGCCTCAGATTATAGATTAGTTGAAGAGCAAATAAAAGGAATTAAAGACACCATAGAGACAAAAGAACTGGTACATGTATGTATATATGTTTTTCCTCTGACTACATAAGTCTCCCTGACTCATTGAGCTTGTGTCTATTTTTATTATTCTAATATACAATCCCATAAGATTATATTTAGCAAAATCTAGTTTGAGTGGGGTATATAGGAATCAGCATGTTTGTCTCTCTGTCTGTCTGTGTAAAATCATGTCTGTGCCAGATCTCATAGCTGCTTTGGACAACTGTCATAAAACTTCACATAAATAATCTTCATGGTCCAAAGGTGCGTCATAACCTTGAACCTAGGTCAAGGTCACAGGAAAAGTAACTTTGAAAATCTTGTTTTGGCCATATCTCATAGCTGCTTTGGACAACTGTTATAAAACTTATAATCTTCATGGCCCAATGGCGTGTCATTACCTTGAACCAATGTCATATTGGAAAAGTCAAGGTTACAGGAAAACATTAAATGATGGGGTGTGGAGGAAGGGGGGGGGTCTTTGGCTCTTAAGAGACAGTTCTAGTTTTAATAGGCATGAGTTATTTTTCACTCATTTTTTAGCTCACCTGGCCTAAAGGCCATGTGAGCTTTTGCCATCACTCGGCGTCCGTCGTCCGTCAGTCCGTCAGTCTGTCAGTCAGTCCGTCTGTAAACTTTTCACATTTTGGCTATCTCCTCTGAAACCCCAGAACCAATTTTAACCAAACTTTACAGGAATGATGTATAGAAGGTCCTGTACTTAGATTGCCGAAATTATTTTGATCCGCCAAAAAACATGGCTGCCAGCGCAGAAGATAGTTTAACATTGGACCCTATGGGAAAAATGCATTTTTGACAATTTCCTCAGAAATGACTGAAGCAAATTTAACCAAACTTTACAGGAATGGTGTAAGGAAGGTCCTTTACTTAGATTGCCAAAATTTTTCTGATCCGTCGAAAAACATGGCCGCCAGCGCAGATGATAGTTTAACATAGGACCCTATGGGAAAAGCATATATTTGCTATCTTCTTTGAAACCGCTGAGCCAATTTGAACCAAACTTTACATAGTCTGGTGGAAAAAAATTGAAATTTCACAATAGGTGGACATGAGTGTTCAAAGCTGGCAACATAGCTCTCTTATATCATCATAGGTTAGGGGTCAAGAATCAACCTGTTGCCAGGCTGATTGACCCTTGGTTTAGTAGATAAAAGGTCAAAGGTCAGATAGTGTTTTTTTCCCAAAAAATTAATCTTTATTAGTTTATAGATGTCCAAATATATACTTTCTGAGATTTAAATAAATCAAATAAATCTGTTCTCGTGCAATCATAGCATTTCATGTATTTTAACATTGACTAGGAAGCTAATTGAGACTGTTTAGGCTAAAATTTAAATATTCCAATGTTATTTTTCAAAATTCTGACACAAGCTGCAAGATAGAATAAAATAAAAGTATACATTCAACACCAAAGCATGAATCAAAATGCTAAAATATATATATTTTTTTTGTAAATTGATGACTGTGATTAAAACAAATATATTGTTTAAACCCAGCTGATAATTTTAAATTTATTAAAAGTTTAAAATCAAAGTACTGCAAGTACTGTAATCGGCAAGGCATAGTCACGAGAATCTCTGGAATATATCAGTCACATCTAACGATTTCTTTTCATTCATCAATATCACTATCTGTGGCATTATCATTCAAAGGGTTCAACCAATCAACGGTTCAACAGTCCCATTGCAAGTGCATACAGCCACCCACTTTAAATTGTATGCCCTACATGTACATCTTGTAGTGCAACATGATTTATATTTACATTTCAGCAATGCATGACATGATTTTGGTAAAAGTTATTTTCTCATTAAAAACCCCTACTGTAGCTCAATTGGTATAGCCTTCACTCCCCGTATGTGGTGAGTCCTGGGTTCGAACCCTAGTTGGGTCTGACCAAGACTTGAAATAAGGTAGTGACTGTTCTTTTGCCAAACACTCGGTATTTAGAAACGAAAGTAACGAGATCCTTTGAGAGAGATCTTAAAAACCGATGCCCCGTGCCAAGGCGGATGTAACATGTTAAAGAACTTTTCCTGCACATTTCCCTAAGTTCACTGCAAAGGTCAAACTTTCTGCCACTTCACCTATAGCTGGTGACGATTTGACATGACTGAAATACGTAAAAGCCCATAAAACCCCATACAATCAATCAATTTATAATTTTCTCATTAAAACTGTTTTAAGTCATATTCAGACTGGCACTAACTTAACTGTTCGAGAATAATCGTGAACATCAGGAAAATACTTAAGTCCAGAAACTTAAGTTTTGCTCATGATCCTTTGACCTGTAATTGTCTTAGAAAAGTTAAAGTTCAAGGTAACATTTAAGCAAAAAAAAATTAATAATAATAAGTTTAATTTGTGAAAAAACTCAGATTTAAGTATAAAAACTAGTATTGTTCGTGGTCCTGTTGCCAGATGACAAGACAAAATTAGTAACGAAAAGTTTATGGTGGATCACAAAACAAGGTCGTTTTGAAACACAAACACAAAAGTGACATTGGGGATGGATAGGTCACACCATCAAGACACCTGCCAACAACATCACAAAACTTTGAAATGGAACACACAAGAATAAAAGACACATTGAGACAAGTTTCTGGAATTGAAACAGAGGGGGTAAAATTGCGCAGAACAGAGCCAGTTTGAGGGATTTTGTCGATGGACTAACCTCCACTAGGAGTGAAAGGCATACAGTACGCAAGTTAGTGAGACTAGCACCATCCGTGTCCTATAGGTGATGGGAGATCCGGAACAAATACCAGGTATAACTAAATGCAGCCAAACAGCAGTTTAATAGTGTGCACTTTGAATATGTAGGTCGGTTGTATATGATGTTGGAAGCACATTTTCAATTGTACTTTTTCCCTGAGAGGAACAGTTTACATCGTAGATGAGAAATCCTCGCTAGGTACATTCAATAAAGGCATCTGCACTCACAAGTTCAGAAAAGTTCCCTCTTGCAAGAGTGGGAAGAAGACCTGTGTTTTCCCTGGAAACATAGAATGTCCAGAAAGTTAATTGACAGTCTTACAGTCTGTAATTGCATGGAATACTGGGAGCTTATTCCTCTCCAGAGGGGATAATTTTATGCTATGAACAGGGACGAACTTTAGATGTCCCGGTCTGGAATCATACCTCCGCATTTAAAAGCAACAGAAGAATAAGGTCATCAGTATCACGACAGACAATAACTCTTCTTTTATAGCCTTGCATGTAAGCATCAACACCATGGGGAACAGTTCTAGTATCGGCTTTCTTGTGTAAAGCTTTAAAAACGGTTACAATCCTTCCTCTCTATGAATTAAACATGCTGTCTGTTGGACCCCCTGATACCCTCAGCTAAGCTAAGAAGTGTCTTGGATTACTACGAGATCCTATTTGTTTTCTTGGTGACTGGTAAAATCTTACCAATTTGATGGCAGAGGGACATTTTAATTATCAATAATTCTTCTAACAGAACGGGGACCTGATCCTCTTTTATCTCTAGATGGTTTCACCTTTTATGGATAAGTTGTCATATCTATTATAATGACATCAATTTTAATACATTTATATATCTTTCGCGTGGATAAAAACAGTCTGTGCGTTTCCTAACTCACCGAATGTATTGATGCCTTTCCGTTTTCCCAGTGCTACAACTTAAGTTTGACCATTAACTATTTTGATAGTAATGTCTCCATGCAAACTTCTTCCTCAGGGATATTTTGAAGATCCGACGCGTCGGCTGCAGATAACAAGGGTCCTGATGTATCAGGTATAGGCGACACTGGGAATAGTTCGTGTTTCAACAGTTCACTAATATTTCCACCAGAAAAAGAGAAGACACTTGATAGTATTAGACAGATACAGTCATTATAGCTAATCTTTCAGTACCACCAGTACTTTGATTTCTTTTTTTTTAACGTGGATACTTGTATAAATACGGGCAATATGATTCAGTAAAATTATTTTAACAGAAGTCTAAAGTTTTGTTAAACAATTTCAAATGCACAAATGTGTTTATACTAGTATTTATTTGCCACAATTGATCATATTTGTAAAGGTCAAATTTGTGCAAGCGTCTAATCTTATTTTTCATGGAAAACTTTGAAGATAAGTGACTGAATTAGTTGGATATGACTTTCTATTAATTTGAAGATACCACTTACATATTTAGAAGACAAAATGTATAAAGAAAAATTTCTGTAAGCCACCTTGAATTTGTTTATAGGTCAATATGGGCATTTTCACTTGAACTTTGCACCCATTGACCTTTAGCTGCCCCCACAATGGCCCCTGGGTGAAATCTTGCTTGGCAACAAGCCGATTCTACCAAAGTAAAGTTCAAAGAAGGTTATGACATAACTTGCCACCTTTGAACACGTTGTCCTCCCTACATCGAAAAATAAGCGGTATTTTCAAAATCTTCTACCAGACTAACAGGAATAATGTATGCAAGGTCAGTTACTAAGATTGCCTAAATTTTTCTGATCCGCCAAAAAAAAATTGCCGCCAGGGCCAAACAAAGTTTAACATTGGGCCCTATGGGAAAACACACATTTTGGCTATCTCCTCTGAAACGACTGAAGCGAATTCAATTTAACTTTACAGGAATAATGTATGGAAGGTCTTTTGCAAAGATTGGTGAAATTTTTCGGATCCGCCTAAAAATACGGCTGCCAGCGGGGAACATAGTTTAACATTGGACCCTATGGGAAAAACACATTTTGGCTATCTCCTCCGAAACTATAGAATCAAACTTAACTAAACTTTAGAGGAATGATGTATTGGAGGTCCTTTACATAGGTTGCCAAAATTTTTCTGATCCGCCAAAAAACATGGCTGCCGGAGCAAAAGGTAGTTTAACATGGGACCCTATGGAAAAAATGCATTTTGGCTATCTCCTCAGAAATGACAGAAGCGAATTTAACCAAACTTTACAGAAATGATGTATAGAAGGTCCTTCACTTAGATTGCCAAAATTTTTCTGATCCACCAAAAAACATGGCCGCCAGCGCAGAAGATAGTTTAACATTGGACCCTATGGGAAAAGCATATATATGCTATTTCCTCTGAAGCTTGGGAAGCAAATTGAACCAAACTTTACAGGAATGATGTATAGGAGGTCCTTTACATAGATTTCTAAAACTTTCCTGATTGGCCAAAAAACATGGCTGCCAGCGCAAAAGGTAGTTTAACATTGGACCCTATGGGAAAAACGCATTTTTGACTATGTCCTCATAAATGACTGACAAATTGAACCAAGCTTTACAGGAATGTATATAAAAGGTCCTTTACTTAGATTGCCAAAATTTTTCTGATCCGCCGAAAAACATGGCCGCCAGGGCAGAATAGTTTAACATTGGACCCTATTGGGAAAAACGCATTTTTGACTATGTCCTCAGTAATGACTAAAGCAAATTGAACCAAACTTTACAGGAATGATGTATCGAAGGTCCTTTACATAGATTGGCAAAATTTTTCTGATCCACCAAAAAACATGGCTGCCAGCGGAGAACATAGTTTAACATTGGACCCTATGGGAAAAGCATATATATATGCTATCTCTCTGAATCTAGTGAAGCAAATTGAACCAAACTTTACAGAAATGATGTATAAAAGGTCCTTTACATCGATTGCCAAAATGTTTCTGATCTACCAAAAAACATGGCTGTCAGCGCAAAAGATAGTTTAACATTGGACTTTATGGGAAAAACACATTTTTGACTATGTCCTCAGAAATGACTGAAGCAAATTGAACCAAACTTTACAGGAATGATGTATAGAAGGTCCTTTACACAGATTGCCAAAATTTTCCTGATCTGCCATAAAACATGGCTGCCAGTGGAGAATATTGTTTCACATTGGACTCTATGGGAAAAGCATATATTTGCTATTTCCTTTGGAGCTACTAAAGCAAATTGAATCAAACTTTACAGGAATGATGTATGGATGGTTCTTTACTTAGATTGTGGACATTTTTTTGATCTGCCAAAAAAGATGGCTGCCAGCACAGAACATAGTTTAACCCTATGGGAATAGCATATATTTGCTATCTCCTCAAAAGCTACTGAAGCAAATTGAACCAAACTTTATGGGAATGATGTATGGAAGGTCCTTTACTTAGATTGACAAATTCAAATTGCCCGTCTATTTACAATAAAGGCGAAACACTTTCAAAATCTCGGAAGCTGTAATTTCATTGGACAATAAATGTTACAACAATGGCTCATTCACATATGCCCCTAAATGGTGTTTCCTCAGATCTCCCACTCTGCACCTATATCGAAAAAATGTGAATGGTACATATAGTTCTACAGTGATTTCCTTAGCCATTCTGTCTGATATAAACAGTGCATTTGTTCATCACTGGAATACAAATTTGCTTTAAAAGCATTTTAGTCAGGTGAGCGATACAGGCTCAGTCACACTGAGCCTCTGGTATACTGTTGTTGAGACTTGGGCCTGGGATACTACATGTTTAATAGTTTAGTTTTGTAATTGGTTCTTTTAGGATTTAGAAAAACAAACGATACAGCGCCAGCAGCGATATTCTATATTCCGCAGTCACATAGCAAGAAGAACCAAATGTTACTTCATGCTTCATCTGAATCAGAGGAATTACAGTGGTCAGATGACTTTTAATCATAATAAAGAAACAATAGGATTGTCAGTAGGTTGATGCCAGGGCTTTTATCTTACTTTTAAGAACGTATTAATAAAAGAGTTTATTTTAATTTTATAAGATCAAGTAAATAAAATGTGTATAAATTTATATAAATATTTTTGGTCAACTAACCTAAGAAGTAAGATACCTAAGGATAATTGATAAAAATAAAAATAAAAACAAAAATAGGGAAAATAATTTTGCCATTGGGAATTGGGCCAAGTAACGGCCTTAAATTCTAGGTTGAAAAAAAACCTGGACTTTTAATCATCATAAAGAAACAATGCCGGCAATGTTATGTTAATGTTTTAGTAAATGAGTTGAGTTGAGTAATGATGTTTAACGATTCAGTCAAGAATACCGATATTTCACTTATATCAAGATGCCGCCAGCTATCGGTATAGGCAAAGGTGTAAAAATTGTGCACGTGTGTTGCACTGATTGCTTTATACAGCAGCATTCTTTATGGTGCTATGCCAATCGTGACATGGGACCTCATTTATTGTAAGTTCCCATTTGAAAAAAACAATGACTTTTATTTTGTAATGTAGAGTGCTTGAAGAAAGAACAGTCACTACCTACTTTCAAGTCTTGGGTCAGACCTGCTCAGGTGATTCAAACTCATGACCTCCAACTTACAGAGCCCTTTTAAATGTTCCAGTGACCTTGATCATACGAGACCGCAGTCTAAACAATATCTTGATTTAAAGAGATGTTGGATGTAGAATTGAATATTTTGTTTGAAAATATACAAATTGATTAGGTAATAATACATATATTTCATGGGTGTTTTGGGAACAGACATTTGACGTTTCGCCAGCAATGACTAATTTGTTCCGACACTGGCCGCCATTACAGTACCAAAGCAGCATTATGGCAACTAATGACATAATTGTGTCAGTGATGTCATTAAACAGCACAATTCAGGCTGAGTCTTCATTCTTTTTGTGTCTAATTTCAAGCATGCTGGGCCTTGTCAGAACATTGTGGGCGTGGCCGTCGATCCGTAAATTCTATCGTCCCGAGATATTAGGGATTACCTGATGCCTGCGGCACTTTATGCATTACTGTTTACTATATAAATTTACAGGTACAACCCACAACAACTAATGGTGAAGGGGCTATAAATGTAAAGTCATTATCAGCAAGAGAACAAACACTTGCTGATGTGTGTTTCATTATGTCATTATGGGATTCATTGGAATCACCCTTTAGATGCATTGATGGACTTGATGCATCCAAGGTAAAATAAAATAAAATATAATAAATAATATATATATATATAGACTATGAATGCCATTTCAAAACAGTTTAATTGTTATATTTTTCATTAAAAGCATTTGTTAAAAAAAGAATTCTAGAATTCATTTTTCAGGGTTAATTTGAACTCAATTCTTGGATTATATTTCCAAGTATTTCGACCACGAAACTGAATGTGCAAGAGTTGAGTTGAGTAATGGTGTTTAACGTCCTGGTCAAGAATATTTCACTTATATCGAGACATCACCAGCTATAGGCAAAGGTGCAGAAATTTTGCCTGTGCGTTGCGCTGATGGCATTATACAGCAGGGTACTTCAGTGTGCCAAGCCCACCGTGACACGGGACCTCGTTTATTTTAAGTTCCCATCTGAAAGAACCGTGACTTTCATTTCGTAATGCTGAGTGCTTGGCGAAAGAACAGTCACTACCCACTTTCAAGTCTTGAGTCAGACGTGGCCGGGGATCGAACCCACAACCTTCCACTTACGGAGCGAGCACTCTACCAACTGAGCTACCACAGTGGTTCTGAGTCACACGAATGTTTACAACATAATACACATAATACGTTACATAATTGTGTATTATGTCACCAATATTGTCTTTGATTCAGTGCACATCCACAGGATGGAGACAAAAGCATGTTCAATGATCCTGAAAAAGTCGCAACATGCATTGGATAAACTATCTAATTTAGTGGTGAAAATGTTCAATTTACACATGGAAACTTTGTGAAGTTGAAAAAGGATTGTTTATCAAACACGAAAGCATTTGATACCCCAAGAAGTAAGCCACCAGGAAACATGGGGGCAGCCATTTTGTTTACCAGGTTATAGTTCCCCGGGGATGTGTATCGCCAGTATTAATATTCAAACGCAGTGATGCAGTTGTTTGGCATTAATAGTCCTATGAATGCCAAAAGTCTCAAACGGGAAGATATAGGAAATATGCAAGGCTAATGAAAATATTATAAAATGAAGATGCTGCATGAAATTTTTCAGGAGTTATTGCCCTACTGAGTTGTGCTTTTATTAAATGTTTTAGGTTGAATTTTACCCTCAAGCCTCAAGGAAGTAATTCTCCTCCAAAACTACTTGCCCAAATTAAAAAAGAAAACTTTGATGACTATCATGCCTGGTTGAAGGGCTTTCAGATTTGCACTTATGAAGGAGTTATGACCCTTTGTGTCCCTATTAAGGGGGGAGGGTGAAAATTTTTAAAATCTTCTCTTCTGAACATACAAGAGATAAACATGTAGCTTAGATATTTCATGCATTTAAACTATGAACTTTTTGTATAGACATATATATTTGAATTTTGACATAACACACATTTTGATATATAGGCTAAGGTCAAGGTCAAAGTGTCATAAGAATGCCTAAGTATCTGGAAAACTACCAGTAAAAACTATTTAATTTATATAGATGTGTGTATTAGGTTGTGAATTTTAGAGTTGTAGGTACTGATGTAATTATCATTTTGATATATAGATGGAGGTCATGGGTTTAAAGGTTCAAGTTACAGATGCATAAGAAAACTGAAATAGTCAATTATGTGAAAAACTATAGGCATTGTTATTAGAATATTGTAGGTATTGCCCTAACAATCATTTTGATATATAGATGAAGGCCGTGGGTACAAAGGTCAAGGTCACAGACACAAACGAATACCAAAATTGTTAATTACATGTATCTGAAAAACTTCAAACGTTGTGTTTATTAGAATATGGAATACACTCAAATAGAATGTAATTTTTTTAAATCTTTTTTCTTCTACAGGAAAATTTAATGCATATAATGATGATAGCTAAACAACAGACACACAATCAGTTCATATTTGTAACTCCTATAAGTATGAGGTAAGACTAATTCTTTATCAGCAAAGTTGCAACAAAGTTGTACTTTGCTCATGGTTTGACTTGCCAACCTGTGAAAACACAGTGGGGAGTCATCACCCCCCACTGAAAATTTTGAGGGGAGTAATAATGCATGGAGCTGTTATTGGTTTAAAGGTACTAGTAGTTATACCCCCTGCAAAAGAAGTTAAAGTGCAAATGAAGTTTATGAGAGTATATAGGAATCATTACACAGAGTTCAGGCCCTTGATTTAAAATATGTCCTTCCTTATTACGGCTCTACAGCCTACAATTTTCAACTGATTTAAACCAATTAAATTATTTTACTGTAATGCTTGGACAGTTATGACTAATATACTATATAATATTATAATTTGCACATTGGGTCACAGTTACCCTTAAAATTATAAAGTCAGAGAAATTACCTTGAAATGTATTGACTTCAAAAGATGTTTCACAAAATTTACTTTTTCATTTTTGCAGTAAACATGCAATGGAGATACCAGGCATGCATTTAAACATATTCCATATGCCAGATCCTGATAGTGATCTGTGAGTGCTTCTCACTGAAAAAGTAACGAGAGGAGGAATAAAGGGAAAAGTACAACATAGACTCAAGGGCTGTAGAAAGTAATGATGGTTATGAGGCAGTAAGGTTCAGTTGTAGAAGAAAGTGATGATGGTTACGTGGTGCTGATGTTCAGTTGTAGTAGAAAGTGACAAAAGTTATATGGCAATAATGTTTGTCCAGCAAAGTTTTTCTGCAACAGAGTGTGTTTTTCTTTTTATGATCAGTAAAATTACTTCTTGTGAAATTAGTTAAGAATATTTGGAGTGCCAACGTCTTTGGGTTACTGCGGTGATTCTGTAATGGTGTTTGCCAGTGTACCACCTAATGCCCAACAACATGTCAGTGGAACATTAATTTCTATTGGAGATGGAATCGCTTAAGTTGACAATTTCCCGTAAAAATGACATTAATTCGGGAAATTTCGACGTAAACATTTTCCAAAATGTTTCGTACAAATGTTAAGGGGTATTGATCATGTGGTAAGCTGGCAAACTCCAACACTTGGATTGTGGTAGTGCTGGTGCTGAGTTTCGATAATAAGGCTAAACACCAACGTCTGCTAACAATTTTTTATCATATGTTGTGATGGGACTGGTCAAGCTTTTGGTCTAGGTTGACTTTCATCCACTGCCTTCATCAAGGCCAAGACAAAACAAAGTTGCAGTTAATGCAGCAAATCGCAGTGTTGTGGAAATACAGTTGTATTATAATTATATGCATGAAATTTAAGGAAGTACAGTCCAACCTGCCTTAAAGGCCACCTCTATATAAGGGCCACCTGCTTATAAAGGCCAGTAAAATTGTATCCCAATTGTTCTGTATTCATTTTATTTGAACCTGTATATAAAGGCAACCTGCCTATAAAGGCCACTTTTACTGGTTCCCTTAGGTGGCCTTTATAGACAGGTTTGACTGTAATAAATTTGTCATAAATAATGAACTTTATCTTAATGGTCCTGATGAAGGTCAACCTCCACTGAAAGGTTGAACAGACCTACCAAAATAAGAAATAAACAGACATTAGCAGACGTTGGTGTTTTGCCTCTACACCACATTCAGCACCAGCATCTCCAAACAATGGATTTCGCCACTGTACCACGTGATCAATACCTCTTAAGGTTTGTGCAGAATGTTTTGGAAAACGTTAACGTCAAAATTTCCTGAAACAACGTTTTTACAGGAATAGTCATCTTATGCAACTTCATATTCATCATTGGAAATAAGTGTTCCGTACAAACGTTTTAGGGTAACACATGGTACAATGGTAAACCCCATTGTTAGCAGATGGTGTTTCGTTTTTGTTCAGTTGTTAAAGCATATTTTACAGTTAGCATTGAATATCAGTTTAGTATCAATATACCGGTACATTATTAGAAACTTAAATTGAGCATAGTATATCATAATAAATATTTATACCCCTGCTCCAACTGACACAAAATTTTGTAACAGATTTTTCAGCAGCTACTAAACACAGTCACTTGAAATTATGTATGCGAATTCAGTATTAGATCTCATGCTGCAAGTACTAGTTTCAAGTTTGCCAGATATCTACTTCCTATTTACTGACTAAGTTTATTTATTCAACATTTACGGCCAATAGTTGAATGAAATTAAAAGTGGGGTATACTGAGTGAGCAGTAGCTCACAGATTTCTTGTTTATTTGAGTTTCATTACACATGTATATGCAACATCTAAGACAAGTATAACATGTACATATACAGTCCAACCTGCCTTAAAGGTCACCTCTATTTAAAGGTAAGCAGCTTATAAAGATAAGTAGAATTGTACCCCATTGTTCTTTATTCTTATCAATTGAACCTGTATATAAAGGGTTTTTATCAGTTTAGCAATAGTTTTATTAAAAATTTATTTGTTATTATTTTTATTTTTGCATTTTAATACGTTTTGTTATTGATACTATATTATCTTTTACTTTTTCTAGCCACGAATAGCTGCAATAATGCTGATGTGGCTTTAAACAATAACTCACTCACTCACTGTATATAAAGGCCACTTTTACTGGTTGCCTTGGGTGGCCTTTATAGACAAGTTTGACTATATACCACTGTTTTGTTAAAGAGTTACCAGTATATAAGATTATTATTCTTATTACCCAAAATCTGTACAATAAAGTGATGTTATAAAAATTATATTACAGTAGTGTAATATCACTCATGTTTCCTTGTTCTAGATGTCCTACGATTGTTGTAAAATATTATGAGGTCACATTTTAGCTGGCGATTTTGGTTGTTCTCATTTAGCTGAGAAAATACTTAAGCTGAATTTACAAAACCGTCAAGTTTTCTTTATGTTATACAATGAAACAGAATCTTGCATTCATGTTTATGTTATACTGAATTTATTAAACTTGTTAAATAAACTGTTTATGCAATTCAGGCAATGCTTGTTACATGGCTTGTTGCATAAAAGTTTATTCAACTTGTTTAATAAATTCAGTGTTACGTAATCATTCATGAATGATCCTATATAGATCTAGTCAGTATAAATCATATACATTAATTATGATTGAAAATGTATTTTTATTATGTATTTGTCGCCTTGGATGTTTGTTGTGGCTATAGATGTACTATGTGTTTCAGGCTGACCAATCAAATTTATTTATTTGTCCAGGTTGGTACATTTTTAGTGTGCAAGGGTTGCCATTTAGGTACTTTTATTATAGTTAAGTCTTTATTTTTGGTACAATTTCCTTACAAAAAGTCAGAATTTTTAGTACTTTTATTTTAAAAAAATGTCAAAATGGGGAAAATCTGTCTAATTTGACCTTTTCATTTTTTCCGTTTTTATGGTAAAAATTCGTCAAAAATGAACAAATCCCTCGAATTTGTCAGCCTTATGTTTAGAGTCAATAAAGACTTATTGTATTGTATTGTATAAATCTGTATATATTCACTCATCAAGCACAAACAGCCATCATTTAGCACGTTTTTCTTTTAATTATTTTATGTATTCACAGACTTTTTTTAAAATCCATTCATGTAGAGTATTTTAAATGTTTTAATGAGTTTTACACTAGACTATTGAACAAAACTTAAAGTTTGTATGTATTTAAAATGAAGTTTCTAACTTGTGTTTGAACCCTATTTATAATAGGAATACCCATTATGAAGTGTTTGTTTTAATTGGTTTTGTTGTAATTCTGAATAATGCAAAACAAAATTTTTGGAAAAAGTGTATTTTTAAATCAATAAAGTGCAAATATGTTAAATTAAAATTTGATATTCAAGCCTAAAATCAAATTTTAAAATTTGTTAAATTGTTCAAATTAAATACTGTTACAAATTTATTTTGCTTTTCTTCTTTCATGTGTTTGTCACTGTGTTTTGAATATCTTGAATCTGGAGGAAAGGATCTTAATGGTAACCTATTATATGTTCAGAGTGCATTTTGTAGGTACTGGTCATCCATGACAAAATTGTGGATATTCATCAATTTGTGAAATTAAGACCAAACTTCTAACATGCTCAAATCTCAAATTCCATTGTTTTCTATATGAATTCAGGGAATTTTACAAAACTTAATTTGTGGAGGGTATAATGGGTTTTGACCCATCAGACCATCATGAGTTTTCCACACTTTTTTCCTAAGCGCTTGCAACTATTGAGCTTTTTTGAGATTTTGGAATGTCAATTTGCAAAATTAGACCAAAATTTTAACACGCTCAGATCTCAAATTTCACTGATTTTATTTAAACATAACAGAAAATTTACAAAATATTAGCAGGTCTGACTGAAAAGTTTCAGGACTGGACCTGGTGGGTTGGCCTACTTTGGCACCTGTATATTTAAATAAATTAATAGCAAGATGTGTCAGCCCAAGCCAGGTCTGACCAAGACTTGAAAATAGGTAGTGACTGTTCTCTTGTCAAGAACTTGGCAGTAAACTTAAAAGCAACCTTAATAACAGATGCCCTGTTTCACACATTAGGCAATGCAAGCTAAAGAACCCTCTCTGCATATTGCCACAAGCACACTGCAAAGAAAATAATATCTGTCAATTCACACCTACAGTTGGTGATATTGGGACCAAAACCCTATTCAATGAATAAATATACAGATACTTGCTGTCTGGTTAGACTAACAGAGCTTTGAACAACCAGGACATAGCCACAGTTTCACAATTACTCTTAGATTTTCCTTAACTTAAATTTGGCAAATTTCAATAGTCATTTTGTTAATTTGTAAGATATTAAATTATTTAAGGTATCATTTTGAAGATCATTTTAAGCTTATAACATTTGTATTCCGTTTTTGTTAAAAATGTTAATTTGTAGTTCCGAAAATGATTGTCAAAATTTGCTTTTAAGTTGAGGACAATCTTGGCTAAGGAATGATTATAAAACCGTAGCCCGGTGGTATTAATTCCATCCTCTTAGTTTATCATCCCTAAAGTACCACCACAGTAGCTCAAATGTCAAATTCACTCTCGGGTCAGGTCCGATCACAAGGTCATGATTATTTTTTCATCAAACACTTTACATGGAAGAGACCTTTAAAACAGATGTCCTCTGTCACGGCAGGCGCGGCACTCAAAGAACCCTCCCTCTTCATTGACCTGGGTGCACTCCAAAGCTTAATATTTCTGCCACTTCACCTCCAGTGGTAGACGTCTCAATATAAATGAAATAATTTTGACTGCGACATAAAACCCCATTCAATCAACTATTGTCATTATATTGGTCATAAAATACTACAACATATGTCATTCATGTGAGTGAATATATCAAGTTGGTCAGTTCATAATTCAGAGTGCCCTGAGAAAAACATCAAAGTTTAGCAGGCATGCTGACAAACTTCCTTACACTAGGATCTACTTTGGTGTGAATCTAATGCAAAGTGGTGAGATACGATGTAATCCATAAGCACACACATGGATTGTAGAGATAAACGGAGTATATCGGTACAGATAAAAGCACCGACATTCAGCAATCAAATTCAGTGATAAACTCTCTCACAAAAGGGTCAGTATGACTGAAAAGCTAAACTGGAGTAAGAAAGTTCAGCAACAGTGAAATTTGTCACCATTTCCTTATTGTTTAGGAAATCGGAATATGCAGAGATAAACATGTGCCGACGTCCTTGAATGCCACATCTCTTTTCAGTTGTATTTCCAAAATCACGCGATTCATAAAATGCGTTCACCAGGCGTGATACGCAGTCAGATTCAAAGACCAATGGCAATTTAAGTACATGTATACATTTTGAGATCTACATGTACAGTTTTATGTTTTTTAACTTTATTATTAAACAACATCAGATAAATCCTGTATACTGATTTCATCAGCGACCGTGATGTAATAATGTGTATTAATTTTCGCTGGTTTCATATTTTAAAATTTCTGGACCCGTCTGTGGTCCAATAATTTGTGTTCTGTATTTTACCTTTCGCAAACCCTTTCTTCCTGGATAAACGGAAGGCTTACTAAGTCAAAGGAAAACACAGAAATTTACTGGTGCTGTCATTTATATATATTACCTTTCGCAAACCCTTTCTTCCTGGATAAACGGAAGGGAAAAGCACAGAAATTTACTGGTGCTCTCATTTATAAACTGTGACAAAATTTAACACTGGATAAATAAGTAAATATCCAGTTAAACGGATTTGTTTTTATGTACGGAAGGATTAAAATTGGAGCACACTACCAGATTTCATAAGATTCAACCACAGGGACCAGTTAAATTTAAATGGTTTAGCTTAATTAATGTTGTTCACACTTTGCTTCACTACCACCCTTCACAACTGTCATGTGCTACTTATGAATTATATTATTTTATAAAAATTCAAAAGTAACATATGACACAACTATGCGGTTATCCGTTTTTGGGCCGTTGTTATCCTTTAATTTAAAGTATCGCACCTGTCTTACGCATTTTTCATTCTACGTTTTACAAGCACACACACACACACACACACACACACATATATATCACACTGGGAACCTGGAGAGATTTTATTAGAAAAAAGATCGTGGAATACTAAGCTTAATCTCCGTTGCTGTTTAACAATGATAGCATAACTTCCATTTTAATTTGCAAATTAGTAACTATGTCTTCATGACAGAGAGCTGAAGAGACATTAGAAAACCATATATTTCTACCGATGTATCGATGGATTTTAATTAAAAGTTGAGCATGGATCGGTAGAATAATGTTTTAGGAAGTGTTCCGTGTTGTCAGCAAGAGCGAGGTAAGGAAATACTGGAAGTTATCGACGCATTTTTTTCGTTTCTGTCGTTTTCGCCAGAAATTTCAAGAATTCAATAATGGAAGCTGTCAGACCACAAACCTCCAACAAGTCAAAAATTAAAATGGGGTTTAGTGGGCTGATTAGTCGGACAAGTGGTTTTCCAGTGAAAAAACTAAGTATCGGTCTTGGGAACTTAGATATTGCTGGTGCGACATGTTAGCTTACTCCAATGGAAAAACTAAAATAAAAAGTTTAAAGATTGAAAATCGAATTCAGTTTAAAATTATCATCTACAGCGGCGTACCGTGACCTGATTATATGTGTATGCAAACTTAGAGCGCAAAAGGCGCGACCACGGTAGGGGGGTCCGGGAATTTGCTCCCCCGGAATTTTTTTTAAATCTATATGCTTCAAAATGCATTTTGAGATAGATATACAATACCTTCTTGTGTTAAATTTTTTATACAAATTGGAGATTAATTACAAATTTAAAATATGCGGATCCTACTGATCCTTGGGAGTGGAAGGTTGGGTACCAGGTTTAATCACACATGTTCCCTGCGTTCGTATCATAGATTCACCATTCCTGAACTGGCTGAAATATTCTTGAATTGGGGTAAAACACCATTTAGTCTTATCCAATCTAGCCTATGTTTTGCGCGAATATTTGAGACGAAAAAAAAAAAAAAAAAAAAAAACCAAAGTGACTGGGACACTGGCCATTGTCTACGGAATAACCCTCAAACTACAGACTGTTTACTGAAACTTTAAAGTTTAAGATTAAAGGAGTGTTAACCGATAACGGCTCCATACAAACTAGCCGGAAAATTTGGAAAACACACACACACACACACACACACACACACACACACACACTCTCTCTCTCTCTCTCTCTCTCTCTCTCTCTCTCTCATACTCTTTTTATTTTAAAATAGTTTTTGTGACCAATTTATGTGTACGCACTTGCGTTTTTGCGTATAGGGCGGTACGCCACTGACACACACACACATACACACACACTCTCTCTCTCTCTCTCTCTCTCTCTCTCTCCTCTCTCTCTCTCTCTCTCTCATACTCTTTTTATTTTAAAATAGTTTTTGTGACCAATTTATGTGTACGCACTTGCGTTTTTGCGTATAGGGCGGTACGCCACTGATCTAAATTTAAGAGATTCATAGCAGTCACTGGTGTCCCAAACAATGGGAGAAACTCCAAAGAAGACAAGGTTGAGGGGAGATAATTTGTGGAAAACCCAAAATATTTACAAAAAGCTTCCCGCGGGAATGAATGTCTCTGCTCGGTCCAGAAAAACGACTGGAGACTTTTATTTAATTCTTGACTCCTTCAATTTTGGTAAGTCTTAGTTGATAACACAGAAAAAGAGAATTTCTGGATAATTATATAGAGCGAGACATGCTGATTTTTAACATGTTTGAGTTTCAAAACTTGGTGAAACCGTAGCTGTCCCCACAGACATAAAATCCAACAACTTTTGGTTTGACAAAAATCCCATTTTTTTAAAATGTTTAAATTGAACATTTTACTTTTGCGTGAGAATCAAGTCCATATATGTGATGTAGTAGTAGAAGTATAGATTTGTGTCTCCCATTTTTCGATATAAACCATAAAACATTCCTGAAAAGTCTTGTACATCATTTCAAATTTTAAAATGGCCTGTTCAAATGAACAGATGTCTACTTAATTAAGACATACTAGTAATTAATTTTTGACGTCAGAAATTTGAGACCACTTAAGTTGTTATCACTGTAGCTCACCTGAGCAAATGCTGTAGGTTGTTGTATTTGTCCTGTTTACAGACAAGACATGAGACAAACTATCTTTATTAATCTACATTTTAGATGCGTTTGTATTTTTACACAGACATGACATTATAACAAACATACTAATGAATATGATTTACAACCTCAATCCCAGACACATTATTTCAATATGACACATAAAATTGTAAATATACAACATAGGTGAACTGTTCAAATGCCCTTTATTCCAACATCTTCTGTCATCTGTAAAGTTTTCATGTAAAGGACTTCTACATAGATGTCACTTGGGTGATAGGAACAAAAGATTGTGACAAATGTGTGCCAAGTCGCATCTGTGCTAGGAGGTCAGGGGTTGAAAATTCTTCAAGCCCGATGCCCGGGACTAGAAATTTGGCAAACAGGACTTTGCAAAAATTTACTGAAAAGCCCCTCGGGCTTAAACACTCAGAAGACCAATGGATTTTATTTTCGACTATCACCTGGTGTCTTGAAAAAAATCTTGCAAAACCATCCGTAGTCACATTGCCCTGTTGTTTACATTCATTCTTGATTATTACAGCGCTTGTAAGAAATGCTAGTCATTAGGTAGGCAACTTAAGCGTTCTGCTGATAAAGAAAAATCTAGATAGTCATTGCGCTTGTAATCGCTACCAATGTTCAGTCTTGTCCGAGGATGTAGCCATTTAATTTAAATTTCACACCAACAAGCAGGCTACATTGGCGAGAAAAGAAACTCGGATGAAAATAAAGACACCAAATATGATCGGAGAAGTGTGTTTAGTTGTTTCAACAGCCGTCATGTGGGTTGTAAATACTGCCAAAAATACCATTTAACTGCCGATAGAAATAATACATATCAATTTCTGGTTTTCTCCTTCGATTTTTTCGTTAACCAAACTCTGGACTTGATTAAAAAAATTGCGGGCTTTTGATTTTCTTTATCAAAAAGTCCGGGGCTTTAGCTCGTTTGAAAAAATTTTCAACCCCTGGAGGTCAGTGCATGCTACCCTGGAAAATATTTAAAGATGGAAGTTAAAATATGCAAGTTTTTGCATTCTTAAAACAAAACAAAACATTTTAAATCTTAGAAATTTTCTCACAAAATATGTACTCACAACATGATGAAAGGCAAATTGTTGGATATATCAACATTTGACAGTTATCGTTAAAATTTGTATGAAATTTTGACCAATAGGGTACTTTACAAATATGCGCGAGAAAGTTAGTGGTATGCATGTGAGCATGATTTTATATCAAAATGTGTGACTCTTGCTGTCTTGCATGCAATGCATGAGACTTAACAGGTATAGTTCTCTAGAACAGAAATGTTGCCATGTTTCAGCCCTTTCATGTTTGCAAAAGTGGTTGGTCTCTACCCTCATTTTAAGGTCACAGTGACCTTAAACGATATAACTTTTTAAGATCTTGCCATGGATCAAAAAACTTGCATGAAAATTCATATAGTTTATAGCAATTTCAAATTTTTGCTTAACTGACTAATATTGACCCACATTCAAGTTGATGGTAACCTGAAGCAGTGAATCCTCTTTTCATGAAGCCATAGACGGTCTGACCTAGGCACAAGTAACTTCATATATATCATGGGTACACCAAGCTGTACCAAGTTTGAAAATTTGATCTTGTTTAATTAATGATTTTAATTTCTTTGATGTCCTCGTGTGAGTGGTTTAAGGCCTCTTGCTCAATATTCATGTGCATTTTAGATTTTAAATTTTTAGTCTTATCTATTTTACAGATTGGTAGATTTTAGTTTAAGATGTCCAAGAGAAGAGCAAGTAGTGAGGCCTCTACTTCTGTGCCCAGTAAAAGACGCCATGAGGGAGATGGCGACAGTTACATTGAAGACACTGACATGGACTTGTCACAAAGACGTGACTTTGAACTTGATACAGTGGTATGTATTTAATGACAAATATAATATAACTTTCTGCTATCAGTTAGAAATGGGACGATATATTGATATTCATTATTTAGAATCATGAAACGCATATTGATACAAGGTATGAAAAATATATAGGTATATAGGGATGGGTATTATCAAAACTTTTGTATCATGATTTATTATGATACGCAGATGCTGTATAGCGATACATTTCATAATATATTATTTTAAAACTTAGGAAGGCAAAGAGCCTTTTACAGTGTTGAATTTGCCGCTGTCTGCTATGTTGTTAATAACATGTTGTTATGGAACAAGTTTCATATTTGGCTGTTTCATATCTGGTTGATAGCTTTACCTATAGTATGAAATAATATTTATATAAATTCCAGTCAGTTGAGTCTATAAACAAATCAGACGCCTCTATGGCAGTTTGTGCGTTCATTTAAGCTATTAAAAGATAGGTTACTTGACTTTTAAAAAATACCGGTATTAGCGGATCGGATCTGTCATATCGCGATATGTATGAAATTGTATTGTGATATTCCGGTATACCGATAATACCCTGCACCACTATAGGTATATATCATCACTTTCATGTCAGGAAATGTCCTTGCTAGGTTAAAAACTGTTTGCTTTTTATACACATAAAGTAATGAAAATGTGATGGGCAACACCAAAATGGCTCATGGCCACCACCAATTCAGTAACAGATCTAACCTCAAAAGTTAAATGTTTGGGAAAGTTTTGGACATCCTATTTATGAAATTATTGATGGGTACAAAAACATAATTAATTATTTTGTATTTTGTATTTGTAGAATGAAGCAGATATAGGTATTATAGAGAGGATATCTGTAAAGAATTTTATGTGTCATAATAGATTGGATATCAGATTAGGACCACATGTTAACTTTATTATAGGAAGGAATGGAAGTAAGTACCTTATTGTAAACTAATAACTAATGATGTTGTATTATTGCGGATGATCGATTAATATACATCTGTCAGTTTTGTCCCACTGTGAGAGACTTAAAAGTGTCATTCTGTAAGAATATTTGTCAAATTTTGAACATTGAACATTAGTGTGTAATGAATAAAATTGATGAAATATCTTAATATTGAGTCTTCACTACCTTGTTTCATTGCTTTTTATTAGATCGTCTTTCAGCACTGTCATTTCCTGTTTTGTAGGTGGTAAAAGTGCAGTCTTCAGTACCTTGTTTTCATTACTTCTTATTCCATTGTCTTTCAGTACTTTCAGTACTTTGATTTCCTGTTTTGTAGGTGGTAAAAGTGCAGTACTTACAGCATTAGTTGTTGGTCTTGGTGGTAAGGCATCTGTTACTAACAGAGGAAGCACAGTCAAAAGTTTTATCAAAGTAGGAAAACAGTAAGTCTTTTATAATAAAAAACTCTAATTGTACAGTAATACCCAGTAACCTCCCCCTGACAGTAACTGTACTAATATCTGTATATGACTCTTCTTATACGTGCAATCCCTTACAATATGTTGCACGCACACTCGCACACACACACACATACAGTTGTATGTCTCTCATCAATGAAGTGGCCAAGTAGTCTAGGATGTGTACCCACAGATCAAAGTGCCTTCCACTACCTAAGTTCATATCCCATTCTGAATAGAATGTAGTGTAGGAAAGTATGTCTGTTCATGAGGAAGACAAAATAAATACCTGTGCTCCCTATACATAAATGTACTGGACCCAGTTGCACAAAGGTTGATTAGTTTAATCAATTGATTAGTCAAAACTGGAATTCCGCATAATTTCAGATCTGTTGTGAAATTAAAGTTGAAAATGTTGAAGGTAAATAAAAATCCATTAAACTTAACCATATCATTATAAACCCCGGCCGGGTCTGACCCAAGACTTGAAAGTGGGTAGTGACTGTTCTTTCGCCAAGCACTCGGCATTACAAAAATGAAAGTCACGGTTCTTTCGGATGGGAACTTAAAATAAACGAGGTCCCGTGTCACGGTGGGCTTGGCGCGTTAAAGAACCCTGCTGTATAATGCCATGAGCCCAACACATGTAGGCAAAATTTCTGCATCTTCGCCTATAGCTGGCGACGTCTCGATATAAGTGAAATATTCTTGACTGGGATGTTAAACACCATTACTCACTCACTCATATCATTATAAAACTATCAATTTCATAATTTCATTTTGATGCTTATTGTCTTTTTAAATTTGTGTTAATCAGTGATTAAACTAATCAGGCTTCGAACAACTTGGCCCTGGTCCATAATAAATAATTAATTAAAGGTCAAGGGACTTAGAATTGCAATAATGGATATTAGATATTGATACATATACTATATGTTTTCAGAACTGCAGAATTACAAAAAAACTTCGTAACAGAGGACCAGAGGCTTATAAACCTGATGAATATGGTGATTCTATCATAGTGGAGCGGAAATTTTCCAGTGATGGTGGCGGTCAATACAGACTCAAGTCAAGTGATGGTAAATTTATAAGCTTATCACAAGTCAAATATATGCAGGGAGGGTTCTTTAGCCTACCATGCCTACTACGACACAGGACATCTGTTTCTAAGGTCTCTTTCGAAGGACCCTGTGAATTTCATCTGTGAATACAAAGTGCTTGGCAAAACAACAGTTACTACTTGATTTCAAGTCTTGACACACATGTCTTGAGTTCAAATCCTGAGGTCCCACAGATTGAGCAAGTACTGCAATAGAAATAAGAATCTGATAATTATTTTGTTTTATCAAATACAATACCTAGCATTAAATATGTAGTTTCGGCATGGCTAAATACAGCTAAAATCATGTGATCCATATCACCCATGGCACATGCCTGGTACTAAATGTATTTTTACATTACTACATCTATGTTAGTCATAGTGAATTGATCTTTTAATGTTCCCTGTGCTTGTATATCTTTAAAAACAATTGTTGAAAGTGTTATCAAATTATGCAAAGTGCCAAATATATTTTGGCTATCAGAGATATAGGTTTCTCTTTGTTTTATATTAATTAGAGGTTTTCCAGCCTAACGCATGATACCTCAATGGTCGCATAAATGTTAATGGGTATTGATCAAAACGTACCCTATTTTGTGTGTATCAATATTAAAAACATGAATGGGAGGCATTAGAATATTGAAAAACTGGTGGAACAAAATAAGGCTTCTGGCGATTATGTTGGTGACAAAATGTTTGGAGCAAGAGCTAACTCTTTGAATTAAAATTATAATGTTTTAAAGCTTGTGTAATTATTTGGTTATGTTAGGTAAAGTTATACATAAACATGGCTAGTGCTAATCAGGCAGCACTTGGAGCCCTGATTCTAGCAATTTTATTGGTGACATAAATTTCAATATTTTAAAGCTTGTGTAATTATTTTCCTATGTTAGGTAAAGTTATATCTCAGAAACGTGAGGACCTGACGGCCATCTTGGATCAGTATAATATACAAGTAGACAATCCAGTAGCTATACTGAATCAGGACACCAGTAGAAACTTCCTAAATTCCAAGAGCCCTCATGACAAATATAAGGTAATTTTTCCATAAGTTTTTAAAACTTAGCAAACTTGCCATAATTATGCTGATAGTGATGCAAATTAAATTTGCACATATCAAAAACAAACATACCAATCCATATCCAAATCATTATCCCATATCAAAGTGAAAACTGAAACTGACAAATTAATTTTAGCATGAGAACTTACACTAGGGAGGTGAGGCAGGGTTCTCTGGAAGGGCAAGCGCCTCCTGTTTAGCTCGCTACACCCTCCACATGTATAATGAAAATTAAAAATAAAAGGAACATAGAACTATGGAATGTGAATCATATCCAGGGTAACTTTGGATACAGGGACATCATTCTTATCAACAATATTGTGATTGTATGTGAACATTGGCATGTGTAGGAAAGATTCTGAAACTGTCTCAGAGTAGTAACTAGCCATTGTGAGTATTGGCACCCCATTCCCATTGATACTGATTTCAGGGTAGGTGGTTAGAATTTTCAAAAATTTGTACCGGCAACCGGCAATTTATGTGAGCATTGCCTTCACAATTATAAAGTTTTTAGAGAAGATGCCTGAAATTGTCCTATGTTTGAAACACAGTTGCTGTAATCACTTTAGTTTGAATCCCACTCTGGGCAGATACTAGTGTGAGAAAATTTCGATAGTTTATTTACTGAAAGTCAGCATTTTCGCCTAGACACTCTGGTTTCCTCTGCAATCAGTTACTGGGTACAAACATGTTACATGTATTTAACTGCTGTTGATTTTTTTCAGTTTTTCCTGCGAGCGACACAACTGGATCAAATGGTCTCTGATTATAGATTAGCTGATGAACAAATAAAAGTCACAAAAGACATTATAGAGAGAAAAGAACTGGTATGTACATGTATTAAGTCAATTATGACTTCTTGTTGGTCTCTTAGCTACTAGGAAAGCTCAGTTGGTAGAATGCTCACTTTGTATGTGGGAGGTCATGGGTTCAAACCCCAGCTGGATCTGAACAAAATTCGAAAATAGGTAGTGCCCTTTTATTGCCAAGCAGTTGGCATTTAGAAATGAAAGTCAGGAGGTTCTTTGGATGAGACCTGAAAAATTGATGACCCGTGTCACGACAGGCATGGCAGGTTATAGAACCCTCCTTACACATTGCCCTGAGTGCACTGCAAAGGTAAAAATCTCTTCCCTTTCACTTATAGCTTGTGATGTCTTAATATAAGTGAAATATTCTTGACAGGGACATAAAACCCCATTAAATCAATCAATCAAAAATCATTTATACTTAATGAAGATATATACTTGTTGTATGCATATTGTAGCTTACACCACACTATATTATTTTACAGATCTTACCAAAGTTAGAGAAGGAAGTTTTGGATTGGGAACAGAAATTTAAAGCCTTAGACTGTTTAGACAATTTACAAGAAAAAGTTAGAAAACTGAAAAATGAAATGGCTTGGTCGTGTGTCATAGAAAAAGAAAAGGTTTGTTTAAATGCAGAAAATGTCTCTTGTCTGGAGTATAGACAAGTGAAAATGAGCAGGAGTGGAATTCCATTTCTAACTAAGGCCTGGTTGGCCGAGTGGTGTTTAGAGCCTGGTTACCAATCACAGTGCTTCTCACCACAAATGTTTAAATCCCACTTGGGACAGATCCTAGTGAGAGAATGTTTTGTCATTTTACTTGCCTAAGGTTGGTGGTATTCTCCACTGGTTAGTGGCACTCCAATTTCCTTTACCATCCCTGAACTGACTGCCTCAAATAAAAGTAAATAAGTCTTGACTTGGGTGTAAAACTTCACTCCACATTCATAATTCTAAATATCAAAATCAGTGTTTTGAAACAAGATATTGTTGCATTATATTCAATATCCAATATCCACACACACCCCTACCTGTCAATTGTATAGGTAAACAACTTTGACCTGCCCGCTTGACCTTTCATTAGGAATTTTCATAATAATAATCCACCCAATACTTGGGTAGTGTTAGGAATTTTTAATACATCAGCCAGGCATGTTTCCCATGATGATGACGAAATTTACACCTGGCCTGTGTTCCCTATACATACCTGTACTGATTTATAATGGATATTTAAGTCAAAGGTCAAATGGACAGGTCATTGGTGTTTGTCTTTACTTCAACATAATTAGATTTATGAACTTACATGCACTGCTTGGATTTAGAGGTGAAATTTAAGATGTTTTCATGTCTGTCGAGCTGTTTACATTAAGTTTGGGACCTTAACTAGTACTACAGTTGTCGCAAATGCCTTAATTATTTACTTTTGGGTACTTTGGTTTTCTCCACTATTCCAGAACTGCCCTTTACTGGAACAGCTAACCAATTAGGTATATCTATGATCTTTTTTAAATTTATTTAGGGACTTAATCCTTTGTTAAAAGATCATAAACAAGAAGAGGCAAGATTACCAAAGTTTGAAAAGAAAGTCACAGAAGCTAAGGTAGTGTATACGATTATAAATCTTATTGTTATGAAAAATATAACATGAACAGCTAAATTTTCTCAACAATCAAGATGGGTTAGTGTTGACCCTCTGTCAGCAGTTTTGTGGGCCTGTATTTCTATTTCAGGTCCAATGGCCCCTTCTAGACTTTTTCAGAAGTTTTGTTATTGTTTGTCTTAGTGTATCACCAAACCCCTTTATAATGCCAAAATATGACTGAATAAATGGTGACAATGAATCAAGATTTTCTTGTGTTTTGATAATGATACCCTTGAATACAAAGTATAGCAGTGTATATACATGCAGGAATACCCTGTCTGTCCTGCTGTTTGCCCCAATATTGTGTTTGTTCTTTATCTTTCAAATCTGTGGTTGGATTTTAATTAAACTTGACACAAATATCAACCAACATGAGACAAAATATCACATACCACATTTAGGTGCATAAGTTAAGAGTCAACTCAGCAATGTTGGGGACAGAGATATTTGTCTCTTAAGACTGCTCTAGTTTTGATCTTTTAAGATCAAAGACATTCACCTATATATTTTTATCCCCTACCTTTCAAAGAAAGAAGGGGTTCCTTCATTCGAACTTCTGTTCTTCTGTCTGTCCAGACACTTCTTATCCATAGTGATCTTCCAAAACTATGAAGCACTATTTAACCAAACATTGATTCACATTTCATTAACTCGGTTGTTTTCTCATTTTCTCAATTTCCTCAGAGTTATGATCATTTTAATATAAGTGCAAATTACAAAAAAAAGTACATACTGATAGGGCATCCTAATTCACTGAATTTGCTTGTTTTTATTCGCGAATGATCTTGATCATTCTCGAATTTAGCTGTTACATGCAGATTTCTCAACCCGAATATTCTTCCGTTACAGATAATCAACTCTCTCTCGTATGTAGGTTCAAAGTTGAAATAAAGGTAGATAACTCAAATTTTGAATGCGGGTTATGGACGTTTCGCCCCAATATTAATATTTTCCGCCCCAACTATATTCTCCGCTTTATCATACCTGCCAACCCTCCCGATCAGGGATTGAGATTAACGGGCGCTCAGTTTTTCGCTCTGGGCGATAAATGTATCATACACAGGTCGCCCAGGGCTGCCAGGTGGCGATTAGAATTTTCAGTTCGGTGTATTTGACATTCCGATCCGTTTACCGATTTCCTGTTTATATTTCTGACTGGCGACAATAATAGTAAAATTGAAAAATGGGTATCATATAGTTAACAAGTGTAAATGGACCGGTGTTCCGACCGGAATTCAAATACGGTGCCATTTCGTTTCCTTTTCTGATATTTATGTATAAAATGATACTTCCGGCTTTCTGCCATGTGGAAATTTTTAGGAGCATCGACTCCAAAGGCTAAACAAGGACCTGCGGAAAAACGAAAGTACTATCAAGAGTATGATAAGTCCAAACGCATCGGAGCATATAAAAAGCCATGGGAAGATGGCAGGCCTTGGTTGTATGATACGCAGGACGGAATGAAGTGTGCCGATTGTGTAGAGTTCGACAGGAAAAAAATCTGTATTTACCGAGGGTTGCACTAGTTATAAACTTGACAGTGTAAATAAACATGACATTTCTGAATCTCACAAACAGGCCCAAGCCTTTAGTAATGCAAACAAGTTCCTGCTAATAAATCAAAATCTGCCAAAATTATACAGTCATTGACATTGGCAGTACCTATAGATCAACATTTTCTGCAAAACCATTCGTCAATGTAATTGCAGATGTTGAATATCGAAAAGTAAAGCAAGGGATAGAATAATCCAAATGTATATGCCTGATATATTCAGATCAACCATCACTCTTGACAGTTCATTGTATGGCTCATCGAAAAGTTAAGCTCAATCCCTGCTGATGTGAGGAGTCCCCATATTAAGACAAAAATTTTGGAATTTTGTGCTATCATACTGCTTTTCCCGTTTTTCAAAGCATTCCGTGAAGTCATCCTTAAAAAATTATAAATTGATTAGAGTGAAATCTGGGATAGCGATCACTTTGTAGAGTGGTCATCTGTCAACTACATTTTTATCATGTACAGAACCTTTGTAGAGGGGTCACCTGTCAAACCCAGTCAGCGGGGATCCTAACGGCCACCCGATTGAAAAAATTGTTGTTTACAAGATTTACTAAAATTATGCTGGTCTCGGGAATAAAAAGTCTTCCAAAAATTATCGAATTCTTAAAACACAACTCTGGTGATATAAATAATAATAAAATAATAGTTAATTTTTTCAAGTTATTAATTTATTTAAAAAATATCCTCAATTATGACATGAAAGATATCAGAAGCTTATTAGCTCACCTGAGCCAAAGGCTCAGATGAACAATTGTCATCTATCTTCATCCGTCTTGTATAAACTTTTTAGCTCACCTGAGCCAAAGGCTCAGATGTGCAATTGCCATCTATCTTCGTCCGATGTGCGTCATGTATAAACTTTTCACATTTTTTATCAATTCCTCCAAAACTACAGAGCCAAATTGGATGATATTTGACAGTAATGGTCAAGTAAGGGGTTTTCAGATTTGCACAAATGCAAGGATTATGTCCCCTTGGGGCCCCATAAAGGGGAAATTTGTGAAAATCTTTAAAAATCATCTGCTCTGAACCTACAAGAGATATAACTTAGATATTTCATGTAAAACACTATGGGCACCTAGTTTTAGATTTGCACATATTGTAGCTTTAGGGGCCAAAATGAGATAATGGCAAGGTACTTGAGGGGGAAATTGCAAAATTAATGTATTTGTCAATATATTTGAAAACTATAAGCTTTTTGTATGGGCATCATCATCATGTGTATTGGAATACTGTAGGCATTTGCACAACGGTCATTTTGATATATGAATAGAGGTCATAAGTTCAAAGGTCAAGGTCATAGATGTAAACGAATACTGAAATGGTTAATTATCTCAAAAACTTTGAACTCTTTGTGTAGGCATGTATATTAGAATATTGTAGGCATTTGCCTTACGGTCATTTCCATATATGAACGAAGGTCATAGGTTCAAAGGTCAAGGTCATAGATGCAAACCAATACTGAAATGGTGAATTATCTCAAAAATGATAAACTTTCTCTATAGGCATGTATATCAGAATGTTATAGGCATTTACACAATGTTCATTTTGATATATGAATGTAGGTCATAGGTCTAATGGTCAAGGTTATAGATGCAAATGAATACTGAAATGATTAATTGTCTTAAAAACTATAAACTTTTTGTATAGGCATATATGTTAAAATATTGTAGGTATTGGCCTAACGATCATTTTGATATATGAATGAAGGACATGAGTTTAAAAGTCAAGGTCACTGATGCAAACAAATACTGACATGGTTAATTATCTCAAAACTATAAACTTTTTGTATAGGCTTCTAAATTGTAGGTATTGACCTAATATTCATTGCGATATTTAGATTAAGGTCATGGGTTCAAATTTTTCTTTACCTTTTTAGTTGTTTATAAACAATATATTGTAGCTAGATTTCAGATATATTATATGTAGCACTCTTATGACTAGTTATGTTATAATACATTTGCAAAAAATCCTTACATATAATTGGCCCTTACTGCTGAATATTTATTTGGACATTCTCTTTAATTAATGTCAATGACCATTGAACCTCTGCATGAGATATGTACTCAGCTGCATGTGAGCATTAAGGCTCATGGACCTCTTGTTTAATATTAGGGTCTCCATGACGATGGAAGTAACTTTGACCATCCTTGATGGTTCCATACATGCATTTATTCGGATTGAACTATTTCCTACATGAATCCTTAATATTGGTCCAATGTGTGAATATTAAAACAGCCCCATGCTCATAGTCTGCACATTGCACACTACATGAACCCGCTATGTTGTGTTGGGAGCAATGCAAGGTGAACATAACAACCTCCTTTCAGTTACCTGACAACTTCATATACCTGACACTACATTGATGGAGACACTGAACTCCCTGTCTTTCTAATCTTTCGCGAATTTTAGTACTTTCAGTACTTTGATTATTATTTTATTATGGTTTATTTAACCAGGAAAAACTTGATCAGCTTGTAAAGAAACATAAAGCCATCCAGGATCAGCTAACAGCCACAGCAGAGGAAGTCAATGTACTTAAACCACAGTATGAGGAAGCTAAATCTACCTTGTTAGAGAAAAAGAAAGTTACAAGAAATGCTCAAGTTTGTATATTTTAAGTTTTTGGTCTCCGTACTTGGAGGGGGTACTTGGTGCTTGTTTTTGTCTGTCTGTCTGTCTGTCCAGATGGATAACAGATGATAACTTGAGTTAGGGATAATCAATACAGTGGTAATGTGTTAAGTGTACCTTTGTGGAATTGTGTTTGGGGTCAAAAGGTCAATGGCATGGGATGAGTGTCACAAACAATAGCAAGTGGAGTAATGGAGTATGGGTGTTCAAGAACCTTTCACTTATATCGAAGCCTTAAGCTTTGAGATGGTGGAGAAAACCAAAGTGTAAAGAGGAACTATATCATGAGAAAAAGAACAGACTCATTTTGACATTCTTGCAGTATTATGTGTTTAGATAATTTAGCGATTCTTTTCTGAGGTGAAAAAGATGGATTGATTAACTTGTAATAATAACTTGAATGCACTGTTTGCCTAAATCTGAGTTATTATGAAGATATACAAGCTATCATGAAATGTGGAGTGTTGGTCACTTTTTCTTTAATTTTTTCCTTCAATTTTTATGTAAAATTAATTGGGAATTTTTCCCAACATAATTCAGAAAATGTACTCTTTTTGGCATTTTAAAACATGTTCTTTTATCAGACCTTGTGAGTGTATATTGTGTTAGTTCTGTAGAATAAAAGTTATAATTTGTTCTTTATTGTCTTTAAGAATGACTTGAAGAAAGTTGAAACCACTTTAAAAAATTGTACAAAAGAAAGGAATCATTTGATATCTAGAATAAAAGAGCTGAAACAGAGGTAAGTTATCAATAATTAATCAATTAATATTCATACTGTAAACATATTTATTTTCACGGTGTACTAATTATCACTTAATCCGCATCCATTTGTTTTTCACGAAAATAAATACTGAGCCAAAATTATATTATGCCTATTGTGTTATAGTGTATATTTTAAAAATGTGAAAATTTAAGTATGTGGATATGTCTAAATTAGCTATGACACGAAATAATTACATGCGAAATTAAATACATTTACAGTAATTTTTGGTACATTTTTGCATTGTAATTTATAATTGTGCATCAGTAACAAATAAAGCTGACAATATCATTACATCATAACAAGTAGTCTAATTTGTGTTTAAGAGCTATGTGGTCTTTCTTATTTTGTTTTTGCTGAGTCATGGTACCTTAAAACTTTAGATCGACCTTGTGGTACCATGCATATGGATAAATTATCCAATCACTGTCTGCGATGTTGTGATTGATTAATAGGATCACTGCTCTGACAGTAACATTAGGAGTGGGACGATATATTGATATTCCATTATCATCAATATTTAGATATATAACGATATATTGATATTCGATTATCATCAATATTTAGAATTACGATATGTATATCGATACAAGCTGTGAAAAAATCGAAATTCTGGATCTTTCCATGTTTAATTTCACTTTTATACACACTGGAAGCGACGACAACTTGACAGTCAAACAACAACATGGATACTCCTGATTGAGAAATTAATATTATAGTTCCTTCGAACTCAAAGTCTGATGTATGGGAGTCTTTTGGACATCCTGTATATGAAAGTAGTTGATACAGGTCATCATACAACATAGGTGACAGGTTAAGAGTATTAAAAATAAATTTTGCAAATATATTTTAAAGTGCCTTATACATACACATGTATAACCAATATATCGTGATATGCATCATATCACAAGCAGTGTATCGTGATATTTATCGTATTGTGACATGTCCATATCGTCACAGCCCTAATAATCGTGACATCACTATCTGACTGGGGTGTAAAACACCATTGCTCAACTCTGTATATGTTTTAGTGCTCAGCATGATTACGAGGCTGAAAGAAGAAAAAGGGAAGAAGAGATATACAAGTTGGAGATAAAGATTAATGATTTGAAGACACAGAAGAATACAACAGAGCATGAATCAGAACAGTTTAGAAGTGCTGTGACAAAGTATAAAGAAGATGAATACAAAATTAAGTAAGTCATATAATGTATTTATACCCCCACTCCCACCCCACCACAACCCCTTACCCATACCAACATGCAAACTTTGCTTGAGGGGATACATGTTTATAGGAGTGCTGTGACAAAGCATAAAGAAGATGAATACAAAATTAAGTAAGTCCAATATTTATACCCCCACTCCTACCTCACCACAACCCCCTACTTATACCAACATGCAAACTTTGCTTGAGGGGATACATGTTTATAGGAGTGCTGTGACAAAGTATAAAGAAGATGAATACAAAATTAAGTAAGTCCAATATTTATACCCCCACTCCTACCTCACCACAACCCCCTACTTATACCAACATGCAAACTTTGCTTGAGGGGATACATGTTTATAGGAGTGCTGTGACAAAGTATAAAGAAGATGAATACAAAATTAAGTAAGTCCAATATTTATACCCCCACTCCTACCTCACCACAACCCCCTACTTATACCAACATGCAAACTTTGCTTGAGGGGGTACATGTTTATAGGAGTGCTGTGACAAAGTATAAAGAAGATGAATACAAGATTAAGTAAGTCCAATATATATACCCACATTCCTACCCCACCACAACCCCCTACCCTTACCAACATGCAAACTTCGCTTGAGGGGGTACATGTTTATAGAAGTGCTGTGACAAAGTATAAAGAAGATAAATATAAGATTTAGTCTTAAGATAAGATAAGTCCAGTATTTATAGAAGTATATTCTAAACAAAAATTGGTATTCAGAGGTTCTAAGCAATTCAGGTCTGTCTTACTCTTTTGTGAATGGGGGATTGGGCTCTTGCAATTGTGAAAACATGTGTAAGCATCATAATGGCCTAAGTTGTGAAAAAGAAAATAACAATTATTAAATGATTAGAAAACTCCAAAATACTGTTTTTGAAGCTGAAATTTGCAAAATTGTGAAAATTAGCAAAGGGATTCTGAAAAAAAAACCATAAGATTTTGAATTGTATATGGAACAGAATATTATCCACAAAAATGACCCAATTTTACTAATTCTTTTGCGATATTTTTACAGTCAGGATTTTCAGAATCTAAAGACACAGGAAGATAAAACGAGGAGACGTTTACAAAATCTTCAAGGTGCCCGTAGTGACAGATTTAAAAGTTTTGGTGCATATGTACCTACTTTACTTCAGCATATAGAAGAACATTTCAGACGAGGAGATTTCCATTATAAACCCAGAGGTCCAGTAGGTAAGTCAACAATCAGGGAAAATATGTGTGTGTTAAGCCTTAATAGAATAATTGAGATGTGACTCATTAATCAATTATTGTGAGTTTAAGACCTGTCTACAAAATCTGCAAAGTTAACGGGTATATAGGAATCATCATGTCTGTCCATCTGGCTGATCGTCCTAATATCATTTCCACACCCTAACTTTTATGTCACAGGATGAATTTTGATAAAAGTTGGCACAAATGTACCGGTAAACACACATGAGATGATGTGTCCTATATCAAACTTAGGTGCATAAGTCTATGGTCTTGACCCAATGACAAAACCTATGTCCAGGGGGGGGGGTTGATATAACTCAACCTCCCTGACAGTTCTATAAGTCAATTAACTCTGCCCAGGTGATAAAATTGATGAAATGGATCTCAGAGTGATATAATGGCAATGGACTTGGGAAGTATGTGTATTATTCCTGTAGTTGCTGCATTCCACTTAAACCAGAATGAACGCTTTGTCTGGCTTAAAAAAATGTCATTTCTGTTGGACATTTAAACACCTTTACTTTCATGAAAGATTTTTATCTTAAAAATAAAACAAAACAGCATTTTTGTCTAGTAATTAAACTTCTATACTTATACAAAATTTTATACACTTCACATTCTATGTATCATTTGTATATTTCTATTTGCAGGTGCTTGTTTCAAATTAAAAGATTCTAATTGGGCATTAGCAATAGAAAGATGTCTCAGTGGTTTAATGCAGTCCTATTGTTGCCATGACCACCACGATGAAGCTATCCTTGAAAAAATATTAGACAGAGTGTGTCCTACCAAACAAAGACCATCCATTATTGTCAGTCAATTCAAGGTAATACAATAGCCTTAGTGGTATATTTGTCTCACTTGAAAGATGGCCTGTGTATTATTCTACAATATACCATGGGTAAATGTTGATTATTTTAATGGGGCTCGCCAGTGTACCACATAATACCTGAAAACGTGTCTGCAGAACAATTATTTCCATTAGATATGGAATTATTTCAGGTCATGCTTTCCCGCAAAAATGGCTTTATTCCGGGAAATCTCAACATAAACGTTTTCCAAAACGTTCCGCACACTTGAAGGGGTATTGATGATGTGAACTCCATTCTAACATGCCTTAAATCAAAAGCATTGAAATAAATGCTGCAGTGTCCTTTCTTGGAAATGCATTTTACTATTTATTTGCAAAAAGGTTAATTGAAACAATTCAGCTTTTGAGAATATCAATATTGAAATAGATGATTTTATGAATGAAAACTACATCACAACCATTGTTGGCGACACATTGCATGACTCTGTTTGTCTATCTGTCCATCTGTCCTAATATGGTGTCTGCTCCATATCTTCCATGTCTATGGATTGATTCTGATCAAACCAACATGAGATGATGCATCATACCAAATTTAGATGCATAGGTCAAAAGGTCAAATCTTAGAAATAACAACATAATGTATGGGACAGGGGGCATTTGGTTCTCTCGTAGTAATTATTTGTTTTCAATTCTGATTCATATTGCAATTTATGCAAAACTAGAACGAGAAAATTTTCAAATTTTTAAAGCATTTTGTTGATGAGAATTTTTTACTCTATCATCAGGCATAGAATCATTCTAGCAACATCATGATGTATGATCATCCATAATATGCAAAAAAGGACCCTTTAGTTAAAAAAAAAAAAAATGAGATTTTAACTTTTTATTATCTTTCTGAAGCACCAACATTTGGTTATAGAAAAATAGAAATAAAAGTGGAATCAACCCAGTAGTTGTGGAGAAATTGCAAAAAAAAAAAAAAAAATAAAAAAAAAATAAAAAAAAAATAACAAAGCTAGTTTCCATAATAGACTATATTTATTGCATTCAAAATCTGTTTTCTGCTTTATGAATGGATTGCTCTAAGTTTTGGCTTATGGAACGTCATGTATATTAATGTTTAAGGATATGGCAAAATCGTAAAATTAAATGGAAAGTATTGTATTGGATTCATTTTAAGTTACCTTACATGAATATATTATGTTTTTTAGGACCAAGTTTATGATGTTTCAAGATTTGTGAGTATACTAGAATTTAATTTTTTTCTCTGTTAATACAGTGCAACTTTCAAATACCAGCTATTCTAAAAACCAATCATGTCTACATACAAAATATCAGACCGTTCCCGAATTAATGAATGTCGTGTAACATGTAGAATTAATGATTATAAACTGGTACAGAAAAACTGTCTAAACTAAAATTCAATTTAATTATTGCCAAAATCAACATCTCTTAAACACTGGAATGTAACAGTGTGTTATAAACAACTAAATGCTCTGTGATTTGAGTTATTTTTCTATTACAGTCAAACCTGTTTATAAAGGACACCCAAGGGAACCTGTAAAAGTGGCCTTTATATACAGGTTCAAATAATCTGAATAAAGAGTGATTGGGATAAAATTTTACTGGCCTCTATAATCAGGTGCCCCTTATTAACAGGCTCAAATAATATGAATAGAAAGCAATTGGGATAAAAATTTTACTGGCCTTTTAAAAGTAGATGGCCCTTAAAGAGGTGACCTTTTAGGCAGGTTTGACTGTATTTTTTTTTATTTGATTTACAGAGAGCTAGAAGTGACAGATACCCAGCAGTATTAGATATGTTAAACTTGGAAGATCCTGTTATAGCCAACTGTCTCATAGATCAGGTATGGACTTTTTCTGACACACATTCTTATACTTCAAAGCAAGCTGCTTATGAACAAATTGTTGACTCTTGGATATTGCAAGTTTAGACTTGCATGTATTAAGGCTCACAAACACTTTTATGGTCGTCAACACATTCTTGATAACTGTCTATAAGACCAAATATGAGGTTTTCTGCCACACATTTATATACAACAAAGCAAGCTGCTTACAAATAAATTGTTGACTTGGAGATATTGCAAGCTTAGATATATCAAGGTCCACAAAAACTTTTATGGCCTTTACCACAATACAGTCAAACCTGTTATAACAGCCAACCAAGGGAACCAATGAGTGTCCTTTATGGGCAGGTGCTCCTTATATACAGGTTTATATAACATGAATAAAAAGTAGTTTGGATAAAAATTTAATAGCCTTTATAAGCAAGTGGTCCTCATGTAGATGTAGTCTTTTAGGCAGATATTCTAGATAACTGTCTTACAAATCAGGTGTTGACTTTTCTGTTGCACATTATTCGGAATCATTAGATTAATAGACTTGTCAACCATTGAATGAAAATCAATTTCAGTGTTGTGCACGATTTCTGCTATATATCATATCATCATTTTAGAGAATAAGTTTTAATTTTGTTTTTTTTTTTTTTTTCTTTATAGAGATCAGTAGAGAGCATTTTATTAATAGCTGATGGCAGAGAAGCACGACAAGTTATGGATCCAGAATTGAGACCAGGACCTCCACAAAACTGTAAAGAGGTTGGTAATTAATTATATGAGTTTCTGTTGACACAATCTGTTGCCATTGGTTACAATAAACATTATTCAGCGATTTTTCTGGCTTTTTTGAAAAAAGGAACTTTGAATGGAATGGGGATAAAATCAACAGACAAATCAACTTTTTGGAAAAAAAGAAAAAAGATTCAATGATTTACTCATTTTGACATCTTTTGATAATTTTGTCACTTTTTCCCTGATTCCTATGCAGAACCAATTTGGGGATTTTTACCTACAAAATTGGGGAAAATGTGCACTTTTTGCCATTAGGAATGGATTCTTTTACCTGACCCTGTGGCCAGAAAAATCCTTGTTATTGCACACATAGTTATAGAATACTACACAAGTAATAGTTTGAGATGGAGCCTTTGTGTATTGTATTTTCATGGCTCTTTCTGGACATTGAAAATATTTGTCCAAATTTGAGGAATCTCATGTCTTCATTGTTACTGCTGTAGGATACTTTTTGTCTCCCACCTTTTGAAGAAAAAGGAAGATATTAAATTCAAATTTCTGTCTGTCGAGACAATTTTTGTCTGGATTATTTCTCAAAAACTATGAAACTCTTTTACAAAACTTTAATAGGAGAAATCTAATTTATGTGGATGATTTTTTTGTGTGATCTGTCTCACCCAGGGAGAGAACGGGTGAAATAGCTAGATTTCTTGGTTACAGTATGAAAAATGTATACATTTATATCCTTTATATCCTATTTTATTATCCCCCACCTTTCCAAGAAAGGGGGGGGGGGGGGGGTAATTAAATTTGAGTTTTGGAATCTGCCTGTCATTTGAGTTTTGAAATCTGTCTGTCCTTATGAAATTCTTGTCTCTGCAAAGTCTCCAAAAATATGAAGCTCTATTTCATGAAACTTGGTGCAAAGCATCAATATTGATAGCAGATGCACATATTGTTAACCCGAGTAAGTTTGCTTATTTTCCTGACAGGTATTGCCCTTTGAAAATAAATGAAAATCATAGAAAAAGAACCTGCTGGTTGGGGATCCTAATTCTCTGAATTTATTTGTATTTATTGTATTTTAGGCCTTTACAATAACAGGAGATCAGGTTTATTGCTTTCCGTCGCTACGTTATTACTCAAACAACCAAGACAGAGCCAAGTTTTTAACTGTCAATGTCGAGGAAGATATAGCTAAACTAGAGGACACATTGAGATCTATACAACATGATTTGGACCATCTTCGTCAACAGAAATCTGCCGTCCAAGCCGAGAGTCATAAAAACAGAGTAGAGGAACAAAGAACAGAGACAAGACTGATGAAAATAGGACAAGAACTCTCAAGACTTACTTATGTGAGTATTCAAATTGAGAGGACATGAATTCTTGAAACTCATCAATGTCAGTTTCCAAACCCTAGGACTCTCAGAATGTAACCTTTGTAAGTGTATTCAAACCTGAGGACTTTCAAAACTAACTTCTGTGCATATTCAAACCATAGGACTCTCAAAAACTAGGTTGTGTGTATTCAAACCTTAGGACTTTCAAAACTAACTTCTGTACATATTCAAACCATAGGACTCTCAAAAACTAGGTTGTGTGTATTCAAACCCGAGGACTTTCAAAACTAACTTCTGTACGTATTCAAACACTAGGACTTTAAAAAATAACTTATGTAAGTATTCAACCTTAGGACAGGAATTTTCGAAACTAATCTGTGTCAGGTTTGGAAATCTTAAAAGTCAAAAACTAGGTTGTGTGTGTATTCAAACCCTATGTCTCTCAAAACTAACTTGTGCAGGTATTCAAACTCTAGTACAAGAATTCTCAGAACTAGTCTGTGTCAGTTTTTAAACCAGAGGTCTCGCAAACCTACCTTGTGTGAAAGGAACTCTCAAAAGAATTCAAAAACTTCAACTTGTTTGCATTTCAAGTCCCTTATCCCTAATGAGATAAATACTATGCACTCACACACAGTATGCAAGTGTTTACCTGACAGCATTAAGATACCTAAAGTGTTAGACCTGTATATAAGACACTGTTGTTATGACCTAAAAATTCAAGGAATAGTTACTTTTGGACACTGCTAAGATTTCTCAGGAAACTGAATTACCCAGAAAATAATAATTCTGTTATGCAATATAGTATATTTATATATGTACATGTATATGTGTGTGTTTTTAGGAATTGAATGACTTAAAATTGATAGAAGATCCCAAACCAGTTGATGTTACAACATTGGTGAGTATTATATTGTACTGTAAATTGGGTATTCATGATAAGCGACATTACTACTGTAAAGGGGATTATTTTCACTGGTTGAAAATCTCACAATTTTGAAACGTCAGGACTAGGCTGGAATACTGACCAATCAAATAATGCATGATGTAATAGGATGACATGCCATGACATCATCTGATAGTTAAATGTTACATAATCAGAGGTCCATGATCCACACCATATTATTGAGCGATTAAATGTCAGCAGAAACAATTAGTTTCATGTATAGAAGGTTAATTTCAGTTGTAAATACTGTATAAGAAGAAACATTTGTGATCAAGAAATAATATTTACAAATGGAATTGACCTTCTTTAGATGAACCTATTTGTTTTAACTGGCATTCAATTGCTCTTGAATACAGTGTGGGGTCATGACCTCTGATTACGTAACGTTTAACTATTCGATTACGTCACAGAATGACATCTATTACGTCACGCATTGTTTGATTGGTCAGCATCCAAGTCTACTCGCGACATAACTTTCCTTATTTGGAGCAAGGCTGTTCCATCAATCCTGTAGGTTTGTCGGAATCTTGAATGAAATTAATTATTTTAGCGATAATTTTACATTTCGAACATGCTATCAATGTCTTTTATGATTGTAAATATAAGAAATAACATTCTATTTGAGTGTATTCATTCGGTATTATGAATGAGAGTCAGGAATAGCATATTAAACATGAACTGCTTCGCAGTTCATTGAATATGCTATTCCTGACTCTCATTCATAATACCGAATGAATACACTCAAATAGAATGTAATTTCTTAATTAAGGATTTTCACAGTACATTTGTACCACGAATATATCTTGACTTCTCAGCAAAAACAATTTATTTCCCTTGGTTCATTTTCCCTACAGTAGGGAATGTGAACATTTCTTACTGTGAAATAGTGTGAAGACCACAACCACAAAAGTTTCATACCGCTAATATTTCTTTTTATACAGTATTGTATTTGATGATTACTTACTCATTCTCCCTTTATTCAGGAAGAAGAGGTAGAGAATCTTTCTGACCAGATTCAAACCCATGAACAACAACGTGGTGTAAAGTTAACCACTTATCAACAATCTCAAGACGAGCTAACTGAAGTGGACCAAGCATTCAAGGAGATAGAACAGCAGATGAGACTGAAAGCAGAAGTAGGAGATCCACTAAAGGTAGGACAGACAGATATATATTTTAAAAGTTATATAAAGTTACCAAGAAAAGTATACTGGTTTCTTCCTTCCTGTTTCCTCATGTTTCATGGAAGGAGACCAACAGGGATCCAAATAACTCAATTTCAAAATGTAAATCATATCATTAATCAAAATCAAACACACTAATCAAAGTCAGAATCATAATCCAGAAGCAAAGTAAAGACTTTGGAACTGACAAGTCAGTTTAGACACATGAACTTCCACCAGGGAAGTAAGGCCTGGTGCTCAAGAAGGGTGAGCACTTCCTGTTTAGCTAACTACACTGGCCACGTGAGCACTTCCTGTTTAGCTAACTACACCGGCCACGTGAGCACTTTCTGTTTAGCTAACTACACCGGCCACGTGAGCACTTCCTGTTTAGCTAACTTCACCGGCCGTGTGTGTAACTAAGTTGAGTGAAAGGAACATAGAACTATGTGATGTCAAATATATTAGTAATTCTAATTGTGTAATTTTCAGGACGAGTTGGGACATGCAGATGTAGAAATAGCGCAAGCAAAATCTCACAAAAAACATTATGAACAAAAACTAAAGGAACAGGAAAAGAAAATAAATGAACTCAGAAAAAATGTGGAACAATATCAAAAAGAAATAGAGGTATGTCTATGAATATGTTTGTCTTGATTACTGTGACAGAATTTAATTACAAAATAAATTGGAATTGATTTGCCTTTTAATTACAGTAGAACCTGCCTTATGGGCATACATGGCCGAGTGGTACTGTCACTGGCTTTCTAAGTCAAGGGTTGTGGGTTTGAACCTCACTCTGGACTTGGAAATTTTCCAAGATGAATTTCATCTTCTGCCCATACTAGAGCTGTAAAAAGCTCAATACTAGAGTAGTCTTTCGGGTAAGTCTCAAAACCGAGGTTCCCTGTCTCATTGCATACTAAAGACACCTCTGTAGAATTCAAAAAAGAGTAGGCTACTTGTGGTTGCTAAAGAGGACGCTAACAACTACAGGCAATTGAAACAGACTGAGCAAAGTAGTAGAAATAAAAACCACCTCTATATAAGGGCCAATAAACTTTTATCATGTTATTTGACCTGTATATTCCCGGCCATCTGTCCATAAAAGCCACTTTTACTGGTTTCTTTTAGGTGACCTTTACTAAGTTTTCACAAATTTTAAATCATTAATAGCCAAATTTCCAAAATTTGTGAAAATTTGGCCCCTTTTAAAGTATTATTTTTCAAAAATTTGGTAAAATAGGTTACTTTTAAAAGAATTTCTAAGAAATTAGTAGCCAACAGCGATTTTGGCTACCAAGAATAGAAACATAGCCTTTTAAAACCATTACACTTCACAAATTGGCAGCATTTAAAAAAAATTAATATTGAATTTCAGAGTGATGTAGAGAAAGCAAAGCAAATCTGTCCAGATAGGGTGAACACAAGACGAACAGTACAGAATCTGGAGAGTGAGATAAACCAGATAAACAAACAAATAAGGACAGAAGAAAAAAGGTAAGAAGGGGATTACAGCTTTACTATGTAAAGAAATACAACTTAAAGCATCTCTCTCTCTCTCTCACACTCTTTTGTGATTTGGGTCGAAGCCCTTTAGGATGCCAAAAATGTGAAAAGAAAACTTCAAAATACTGTTTTTTAAAGCAGAAATTTCTAAAATTGTGAAAATTGGCAAAGTGATTGTGAAAAAACCATAAGATTTGAAATCGTGAATGGGGTGGGAATATTGGCCACAAAAATGACCCAGCCAGAGCCCTGTTAACAGTATAGCTATAATGGTAGGATTTATTGGTTGGTTGTAATGTTCTTTAAGTTTGCATCAGCAATTTTTCAGCTATTTCTGACGACGAGAACAAGTTAATTAATCTGTAAAGAATAATCTAAAAACGAGTTGATGTATGCGCGAGATGTACAAGTATGTCGAGATGTGTGAGTTTATTTTATGATCTATCTTGTAACCCCCAGACACATCGTCTTGGCACTGAGTGAACCTGTCCATACTCTGTCCTCTTATTACTGAGCACTAAGCACAGCAGCAGTATCTCTAAAGTGTTATGTATGACCCAGACAGGGTTCAAACCAACAACCCTCTGTCAAGGTGGACACTCTACTACTGAATTACCAAGGTGGTGCATAATGCTAGGGGTCGTAGCGACCAAGTGGTCTAAAGGGCCAGTTTACGGATCACGGTGCCTATCACCACTTTGGTGTTTATCCCAAGGGGTTTAAATCCCAAGCAGGCAGATTCTAATGCGAGAAAGTTTGTCAAAATTTGCAACATGCAAAAATTCCTGATTGACAGCCATAAATATTTTGGTTACAATCTTTTTCTCTCATAGATGTTATGTATTTTATCTATTGCAGTAGAGGAAATCCAGAAGAAATCACCAGAACTTATAATGAGAAGAAAGATTCCTACAGAAAAATACGCAAAGAAGCATCCCAGTGTAAATCTTTTATAAAAGTAAGATTTCTTTATACCTACTTCAAAGTTCAAGAAATTTAAGGTTTTCTCTGTAAACCATTACAGAGGGACATGATCTTGTAGGTTTCATTGTCAAAAGTCTTGAGTTCAAGTTATCATCTGTCTGCCTTGGTGGCCAAGTGGTCTAAAGCACATGCATACAGATCACAGTACCTCTCACCGCTTAGGTTCGCATCCCACTCAGGACAGATCCTAATCTGAGGAAGTTTGTCAGTTCACTTGACCAAGGTCCGTAGTTTTCTCTGGGCATGCTAGTATCCTCCAATATCCCTTAACTGGCCACCTCAATATAAGTGATAGAATCTTGACTGGGGTAAGAAATACCAGTACACCACACCAATCCTGTCTACATGGAGTTTTTCTCTGCATTCCTGCAGAACGATTAGGTGTTTCCAAAATACATTGTACATCTTTGAATTGGCTGAGTAATAGATATTCTTTCACTTATATTGTGGTGATGTGTTCATAGATGGTGAAAGAAACTGCAGTGCCCAGATAAAACCACCAGCCTTTGGTTAGTAAACTGGCAAAGTCCCACTTGGACCTTTCCCCACTGGGATTGTTACCAAGGTGGTGAGAGGAACTGTGATACATAAGCTCACACTTTAGACTAGCTGCCAAGGCCCCATAAGATGAAATGATGTAGTGAACTTACTATTGTTTCAGGGAACTTAGATAGTCGCTTTTTTGTTAATTATGCTTTTATGTTTAATGATTTATATTCAATGTTATACATAGCCCAATTAAATGTAAAAAATAAGAGTTCTACAGCCCTCTGGTTTTGCTCGAAAGAAGTTGTTTTTCAAACGTTGCATAGATTGATGCCCTCTCATTATCAGTGCCTCGTATGCAAATTTAGAGCATTGCATGAAGGGTAATTATTATACATATACATGAGTATGGGAACCGCACACCTGACATACAACCTTGTTTTTACCCGTGTGATAGTAATGAGTATGCAGGTCAACCAGGTGTGATGTACACCTATCTGAGGTACATTTAGGTATATATACAACACATTGGTTTTTCTCTGTTATGAAAAATGACAAAAGTTTTGGTATATACCTGTTTTGTAAATCAAATTCAGGTCAGCAAAACTCATAGGTTTGATAGGTGATATGATTTTATTTACAGGAATATCAAAATAAGTACCAATATTACAATACTTGATTTTATATTAAAGATAAATCGACTATCTAAGTTACCTGGAACAATAGTAGTTGAGTGTAATTTATTTGTCAAGCCTGCAGACACGATTAATCTAAATTTCCTGAATTTGATACTTCCTATAAACCCAAACAAAGTGTGTGTGTGTGTGGGGGGGGGGGGGGGGGGGGGGGGGGTGGGGGTGAATGAAGTGTTTACTCTATTTCTTCTGGCCAACATTATGCCTGTCACTTTTCTCAAAAACAAATGAACATACTTTAATGAAGCTTTGTAGGAACAATTTTTATGTTGATTTGCTATTCATAATTTGGACATGCACATGGTTGGGAATTTTTCACTTGGGTTTTCTTTGGGGGACACTTTTGAAATGGTATCCCATTAGTAATTTACAGCTATAACTTGTTATATTTTGTCTATTACAGGATTTAGAAAATTTAATAATACAACGCCAGCAGCGATATTCTGATTTCCGCCGTTACATAGCAAGAAGAGCCAAATGTTACTTCATGCTACATCTGAGTCAGAGAAATTACAGTGGTCATATGACTTTTAATCATAATAAAGAAATGTTAGAATTGTCGGTAAGTTGGTGTTAATGAAAGTAAAAAAATAGTTCCATTTAAATATAAGAAAGTGCAGCTTTTTTGCAGCCTTTTAAGTTTCCATCATAAATAACATGTGTACAATTCTAAAACCAATCAGACAACAAAAACACAACAATCCGTATACTGGTAAATTTTTTTTAAAAATGTGGAATTCATTGCAATACGTTGCCATGTTGAAACACGAACAAGTCTCGTCAACAGGATCTTGCGAGATTTCGAAAGGAATTATTTTTAATGAATTCGGGAATATTTCTAAAAATATAGAAAAATAGATTCAAGCTTCGAAAGTCTGCTATTTTTAAAAGCAAAATATCAACAAAATTAAGCAGATGGTAGTAGAGAAAAAATCTGTTTTACAATGTAGCCCATTTAAAAAATCCAATAAGCTTAATAGATAGCAAATCCCTATTATCAATTTTTTTCTAGTAATATGGAGCATCATGTGATATGCATAAATTTACAGGTACAACCAACAACAACTAATGGTGAAGGTGCTAAAGATATGAAGTCATTATCCGGAGGAGAACGCTCATTCTCTACTGTTTGTTTTATACTGTCTTTATGGGATTCCATGGAATCACCTTTTAGATGCCTCGATGAATTTGATGTATTTATGGTAAGATTAAAATCATTTAAATGTGTTTTTTCAATGTAAACTTAAAGGGTTGATGGTCAAGGCTATCTTGAAGAGTTGCTCATCAGTGTCACCTGGAAGTTTGATCAAGGTCACCTAGAAGGTTGCTCATCTGGGTCACCTGGAAAGGTTGCTCATGAGGGCCATTAAGAGAGGTTGATCATCAAGGTCATGTTGGAGGTTGCTCACCAGGTCACTAGAACGTTGCTCAATGAGGATTACCTGGAAAGGTTGATCATCAAGGCCATATAGAAGGTTGCTCATCAGGGTCAGCTGGAAAGGTTAATAATCAAGGTCACCTGGAAAGTTGCTCATGGTTACTGGAAATTTTATCATCAGGGTCACCTAGGAGGTTGCCCATCAGGGCCAATTCATTGGATAAGAGCTATGTATTAATATGTACTGTCACATAAAATTTATAATGTTGCATAGCTGTGTGTTCCACTATGTGACAGTACTTTTGCTTCGAGTTGCACTCCAGCATTTTCATAGAAACATGTTATCATTTGTGCCTATCTATATAATGACATGGATGTGTTTTCTATAGGATATGGTAAACAGAAGAATCTCTATGGATATGATGATGTTGATGGCTAAACAACAGACACACAAACAGTTTATATTCTTAACACCTTTAAGTATGAGGTAAGATTAATTTCTCACATATATTGAGATTTCACCATTTGTCAGCTAAAAGTTAATGGAAAGATATTTTAATTAGGCCTGGGTATTGCCAGGGAGAATCTGATAGGATATGTATTGCAATACAGATATACCGATATCCAATATGTATTGCTGATACAGTACAACAGAGTTTCAACTATCAAGAGCTAACTTCTTAACTTGTTAAATTTGATCTATTTTATGGTGCCTTCTCAGGTGTGTTGACATATTTGTTGTACCTCCGGAGCTTGTGACTTCGGCTTTGCATGAATTGCACAACACCTTTTTTCATTAGTTTTGGAAAAATAGTTTCACATTTTTGATTTTCGTTGAGACATCTTGATCTTTAGTTCGGCACTAAGCAGTTAATATAAAAGTCTGATCCATCACAAATTTTTTTAATGACAGATTTGCTTCTGTCTGTTCAAGAGTAAATTCAAAATTTGAATTTTTGTTTTTGCAGTAAACTTGGAATTCAGATACCAAACTTGAATATATTCCGAATGCCAGATCCTGATAGAGGCCAGGGAGTGCTTCCCTTTGAACCTGTGAATGCCAACCGTGAAGAAGAAGAGGAACAATAGATAAGAACAAAAGAGAATGTTAAAATGAAATTGTGGACAACAAACAAAAGTTTAGCAAAATTGTAGACAACAAACAAAAGTTTAGCAAAATTGTAGACAACAAACAAAAGTTTAGCAAACTTGCACACAGCAAACAAAAGTATAAAAGAGATTGTTAAAATAAAATTGCAGCAACTGAAACTTACTCATTGTAAAGTTGAAAGTCAGTTTTGTGAATGAGGAGGTTTATTTGTTACAGACTTGAGGATATCATATTGTTTATTCATCCAAGATTTCAAGACTTGTGAAATTGTGGACAGCAGCAACCGAAACTTACTTATTGTAAAGTTGAAAGGTAAATATGGAAAGTGTATTCATCCCAGACCTGAGGTACATGTATTATACATTTTACGGATTACAAATGTTTCATTTATCCAAGATTCCAATACTTGTGAAATGTGGACAGCAGCAACTAAACTTAATTATTGTAAAGTACAGAGTAAATTTTGTGATTGTGGAAAGTGTATTCATCCCAGACTTGAGATACATCTATTATTAGGTTTTAAGGATTACAAATGGTTCAGTCATCCAAGATTCTAAGACTTGAGGTATTGATATTTTTTTGAGGAATACAGATGGCTTATTCATGCAAGATTCAAGACTTATTGAAATGCTGATAGTTTATTCATCCGTGGTATTTTTAAAAAGTATGCCGATTATTAGTTTATTCGGCGGAATATAATGACTTAAATAGTGCTACAGAGAAAAAATAATTTATCTTACTGCGCTGGATTGATTTACCATAATTGATGAGTTAAAAGGGGAAATGTATCGTTATACATGGACATTTTAGACTCATTGGAGAAGAAAGTGAACAGTTTTTCTATGACAGAATACATGTATGTTGTACTTTTAATGATCAGTAAAAATACTTCTTGTTGAAGCATGAAAACATGATTTACAGTAAACATTGTGAAAGTTTATTTTTCAATTAAATACAGTTTATGTTTTTAATGTGTATACATGAGTTCACAAACAACATTGACCTGTCCGCTTGACCTTTAATTCAAATATTTGTTGTGGGCGAATGCATTTATGGAAAACAGATGTTTGTTTCATTTACACAATAAGAAACACTAGCTATGTGTGTATAAATTGTGAATCCTACCACTGCTCATATATAGGATGGATCCGCCTATATTGATATTCCTAATGAAAGGTCAAACGGTCAGGTCAATGTTGATTGACTATACACATGTACATGTATTAATTAGAAACTTAAATTGAGGAAATTCAATTTAGGTTTCCTTAAAGAAAACAGATCTAGTCATGTTAAAATGAATCATGCTATGCAATTTTATCATTTTATTAAAACAATTATACCATGAATTAATGGTTGCGCGTTGACAATTTGTAAAGTTTATTTGTTTAAGTTTGAAATTGAAACTTGTGTTTGGTTCATAATATCTAAGATAAGATTGTCAAAAGTTGTCTACATTTCAAAAACAATTTGATAACTTAGTTAAACATGTATAAATAATATTTTAATAGAAATACTCTTGAATATTTTTTTTATTTGAATAATGTATTTTAGAAAAATTGTAAAATAGTTTTAATTCATTAAAGGCTTTTTATGAAGTCCATTTAAACTATAATATGACACTGAAACCCATAATCAAAATTTGTTAAATTTTAAAAATAAATACTGTTACAAAATTGTTCTTCCGAGTTTAATTTTTAATTAAAAGTTTTTCATATCTTGGTTTTGAGGCAGCACCTAGGTGGTAACTGTTGTGGATTTGGGCCATTCTCAACAAAGTCATGTATATTCCTCAGTTTGCAAAGTTTGAGGTTCAGTTCTAGAATTTCAATGTTTTTCTATATGACCATATAAGAAAAGGATCCTTTTTCAAACATATATTACAGGGTTGGGGCTGGCAGATTGGCCTAAATTTGAAACTTTGTTATTTCTTGTTAACCAAGATGCTTAGTCTAGATTGACTTTTATTTTAGTTTTGAACTAGTTTCTGGCTTGTACAGTGTAGTTAAAGAGTGGAGCAATAATGTTTAAAACCCAAATCAAGACTTTTCACTTATATCAAGGTGGTCAGTTCAGGGGTGGTGGAAAAATCTAGAGTATCCAGAGAAAATCACTGACCTTCAGCAAGTGAACTGATAAACTTTCTCAAAATAAGATCTGTCCCAAATGGGATTCAAACACATCCTTTTAGAGGTGCTGTGATCTGTAGGCATGTGCTTTAGACCACCTTACCACAAGCCTCCTCTCCTATAACACCTACCCTCCTCCCTGCATAGTAAAAGAGGGCCTACATTATATCACAAGCCTTTGTTTGTTTATGTGAAGGAATAATTAGAACATTTGATCCTGTCATCAAAAGCGGGGTATATCTATAAAAATGTCTGGTAGGTTTGACAGTTAACACAATTTTGTCTTCGACTTCAAATTATATAAAGATTTGACCTTATAAATACCGAGGCGGTCTGTTTTGGGATTGTGGAGGACACAGAAGAAAACCACCGAACTGTCTAATTTTCTCACACTAGGATCTATTCGAGTGGGGTTCAAATTCCATATTATACCAGTTTTAATTTTTACAGCACTAGACGGCCGTTTCGGAATGCAATTCCTCATCAGTAGTGCTTGGACCAATATTATGAAACCAAAATTATTTTGAAGATGTTGAAAACTTACCCAAAGGACCAAAATATATTTTACCAAATTAAGCTAAGCAAATACTTTGCATGAGGGAGTATACCTTAGTTTTTGAGGAATTTCAAATTTTAACTTTCAGGAAATTTAGACAATTCTAGTATATTTCTGACAATAATACAAAATTATTGCCTACTGAGTCAAACCTAGGCATTGAAAGGCGCGGTGATCTGTAAGCGGTCACAGGCCCCTAAGCGAAATTAGAAACTGATACTTCAAAAAGACATGAATTTGCTGCTGTTGATTCCAAGCCAACAAAAATAAATATTTTGAATTGTGCAATGAATTATCATCGAATCATATAAAGAAATGAAAAATTAAACAAACTTAGCACGTTTTTAATAATATCCAAGTAAATAAATATCATGAATCACTTTTATAATGTCATTTAATATATCAATAACACTTGACTTTATATTTGTCATTTGACGCAATGGATTCGTTACGTTTGTAATACGTGAAGTGTTTCAACAGAGATAAGGACTGGAAGAAGAAATCGTTTTCATTACTATTTAGGTCTTGCCCAAGCATATAGGATCACCAGACCAATCTCTAGCTACGATTGGCTCACCAGACCAATGTTGACACCAGACCAATATCTAGCTACGATTTAAGTCTGTCCCAAGCATAACGGTTCAAGTCTTTCCCAAGGATATAGGCTCACTAGACCATTTTTGGGCTACGATTGGCTCACCAAGCCAATGTCGAGAAGTCTGTCTCAAGCATAAAGGCTCACCTAGCCAATGTCGAGAAGTCTGTCTCGAGCATAAAAGGCTCACCTAGCCAATGGCTAGCAACGATTTAAGTCTGTCCAAAAAGACAGAAAAAGGCACAAAATTGATTGATAGAATAAGTTTGACGTCCAAATAAGAATATTTCACTTATATCGATACGTCACCACCTTTAAGCGAAATGGTAGAACTTTTAGCTTTACAGTGCGCTTAGAGCAATTAACAGGGATGATTCTTTTAAGTTTCCATGCCTATCGTGAAAAGGAACATCATATTTTAAGATATCTTCCGGAAGGACCCCGTAGCTTTCATTTTCTTAATGCAAAATGCTTGGCGAAAGAACAGTCACTATCTATTTTCAAGTCTTGGTCAGATTCGACCGTGGTTCGAAACCCGACATACGGAGCGAGCTCTCTATACCAGCTGAGCTACCGTAACATAGATAGGCGGGATTGATACTCGCCCACTGGAGACGGGTTTATTATATACATTGTTAGCTTGCGTGTTCCTTGATCCAGTTTACAGTTTGTTTTGTATTTTTCCAACTACGTAATCACTGTTCCTTTCGCAAAAACAACTCAGCATTAAGAAATGAAAGTCGTGGGTACATCAGAAAAAAAACCTTAAAAACCGATGCCCCATGTCAATTTAAAGACCCCCCCTCCCTTCAGTCACTTTGAAGAACAGCGAACAGCAAAGGTAAAAATTTCAACCACTTCTTTCATCTAAAGCTGGTGGCGTCTTGATATAAGTGAAATATTCTTGAATGGCACGTAGAATCCCATTCAACCAATCATCAATCTAATAATATTATTAGTTACTTATTAGTAGATATTGTTTAAACTAAAACACTTGGACAATTTAATTAAACAAGAAACAATGAATTACTAAGAAAGGCATGTGTTACGTATTTTTCCATGTTGTTAAGTTATAAAAACCACATGTAGCTCAGTTGGTAGAGAGCTCTCTCAGTAAGTGGGAGGTCGTCGGTTCGACCCCCCACCAGGTCTAACAAGACTCGAAAGTGGGTGGTGAAGCACTCGGCATTATAAAATGAAAGTTACGGTTCTTTTGGATGGGAACTTAAAATAAACGAGGTCCCTTGGCAAGATAAAGAGCCCTGGTGTATAATGTCATTAGCGTAACGCACAGGCAAAATTTCTACAACTTCACTAAAATAGCTGGCGACGTCTCAATATGAATGAAATATTCTTGAGAGGGAAGTAAAATTCCATTCATCCGATCATCAGTCTTGTATCATTTGTAGTAACTGATTATTTAATAAAATATTGTTTAAATTAAAACACCTGGACAAATTAATTAAAAATTAATTAAACAAAAAAGTAATTAAATAGAAAGTTAATATTAGGTATTTTTCCATGTTGTAAATGTAAATCTTAAAACATTAACTGAAAAAGCTATATACAGTTTACGATACGTGACGAGTAACATATCGGCATTTTCACGTCGATAAAGTCTTTCCTTGTCACAAATGGGACAGATATACAGTACATCCCTGTCGAAAGTTTAACCTTAGGTTAACGAACTAGTACCAAATCGACAGCTAAGATTGTCCCTCGTTCTCAAATTCTCGGTAGCTGTTAAATAACTCGTTCGGCAATTTTTTTTTCACATTTTTTTCATATTTCGGTCCATCGGTAGCCGAGTTTTGTCTCGTTTTCGTTAGCTCAGTGTTAAACTTTCGACAGGACTGTACTGTGTACACTGAATTCCCATTGGACATTTGATATAATATTACATCAGGTTTTCAGATTAGTTCACGTGTGTTCTTGCCTTCAATGTTACTTGGAATGTGGACACTCGAGCAGTAACTTCAGGGACGAAACACTATTTCAAGGTAGTGTCATAATATTAATTTTTAAATTTTTGGATTTTTGTGAAATTCATATTTCATTAAGAATATTTTAACAAATTATAATATGATTTATCATATTACCGCTATTTTTCAAAAACATTTATTCAGAAAAATCAATTTTTCATATGAGTTGCCTTAATACTAGTATTTCATACAGTCAAACCTGTCTATAAAGGCCACCCAGGGGAACCAGTAAAAGTGGTCTTTATATTCAGGTTCAAATAATATAATAAAAAACAATTGGGATACAATTATACTGACCTTTATAAGCAGTTGGCCCTTATATAGAGGTGACCTTTAAGGCAGGTTGGAGCTGTATTCAACATATTGCAACATGATATGTCATATTACCGGTAATTTTTAAGAAATATTTTATTCAGAAAATCCAAAAAATTATGAGTTGTTTTAAAATTCTATTCAGAAAGTCGTATAAACCGCATTTTTTTATTAAAAAATATTAATTTGTTTTAATATTTCAATTAAAAAATTAAAATATGATTTGTAATAATTTGTTTAAATATTTTATTCAGAAAATGAAAAAAATAATAATTTGAGTTCTCATATTAATTTGTTTTAATATGTCAATGAGAAAATTAAAACTTTATAAGTGACAGTAGAACTTAGGTAGTAATTAAGATTTCATTTTAATAATCGTGATATTAATTTGAATTCATTTTTGCCGCCTTCTAACACTGCATTTCTCTTAAGATTGATTGAATGAATTTTACGCCCCGTCAAGAATATTTCACTTATATCGAGATGCCATCAGCTATTTTTGAAAAAAAATATCACAGAATTGTTTAAAATGGGTTGAAAACCGTCATATTTAGGTTTTAGTCGAAAATAAAATTTTGTTGGGGGACGCGTTACAAAAGGATTTAATTCCTCTTAATTTGTATGTGGGAGGTCGTGGGTTCGAACCGTCATATTTAGGTTTTAGTCGAAAATAAAATTTTTTAGGGGGACGTGTTACAAAAGGATTCAATTCCTCTTAATTTGTATGTGGGAGGTCGTGGGTTCGAACACCGGCTGGCCTCTGACCTAGACTTAAAAATAGGTAATGACTGTTCTTTCACCAACCACTCGGCATTAGAAACGAAAGTCACCGGTCCTTCGGAATAGACTTTAAAAACCAATGCCTCGTGTCACGACAGGGATGACATGTTACAGAACCCTCCCTGTGCACAGAGCCCTCAACCAACTGCATAGATGAAGATTTCTGCCACTTTACCTAAAGCTGGTGACGTCTCTATATGAGTAAAATATTCTTGACTGGGGCTTAAAAATTTCAATCAATCCCAAATTCCGTCTCTATTTTATGGCTTTAAGATTTATTGATTTCAGTTCTCATTCTATTTTTTCTTTTTAAAACAGAGATATTGCTACAGGAAAACAAAATGGAAGAACGCCTCAGAATTTTATTAAACGTTTTGGTGAACGAGTTGTTTAACATGGTGGATATAACCGGAGTGGCCATTATTGTGACTCAGATGTTATTGAGAGGACTAGAATCTACCATACATTATAACGACGAGGACATTGATGACGCCACTGAATATTGGATAGAGGATGAAATTGTCACATGGTGTTATCAATTTAGAGAGGAAGAGCAACCTAAAGAATGTATTGAAGATTGTAAGACATGCATGGCGCTTATTGAATATAAAGACTTCTTAAATATAGGACAAGATGAAAATAATAACAACCTGGTAAAGTAAGTACATGTGTGGTCAAATCTGGTTTCATAACCCACCCACCCACCCTCGTCAGCGCTCATTTGATATGACGCGTGTTGCTAGACAATATGTGCCTAACCTTTATATATAATAATAATACTTAATTCTCATATTACAAAACAATACCGGAACACCCGGTCTCACCTACGTTTAACTTAATTTAATTTGTCAGTTTTCAAAGTTTTAACTTTGCTGGTGAGATAGTAAATTCGAAATGGACTAACCGTATGTTTGTGGTTGATGATCATACCACTTGTCACCAGAGTGTTCAAAATACATAATTGTCTTAAAAAATAAAATTAAGTGATTTATAGAAAAAATATGTATTTTCACAACCAAGACAATTAAGATCAAGAAAATAAAAAAATGATTTTAAAATCCCCATCTGTGGACTTCTAGCACTGGATTTGATAACCAAGTCCTTTTGATGAACTCTAAATTCACACATCTTATTGTACGCATTTCCAAAAATTTATGAGCGGTTTTTTAAGAATATAAGTTTTTTTAACAAAATAGTATTGGTCATTTACAGATCAAGAAATAAACAGTCTTGGAACTCCAACGTGAACAAGACATCATTACTCTACAATGTGTCATGGATAGGATTCTTCCATCAAGATGTGAAAAGAGAAACTAAAATGTAAGAATATATATGAAATATATGTCAATAATTCGTATATGAATGGATTTACAATGACCAGATTCATTATAAAGTCTGAAAAATACCCACTGTATACTAATATATATATGTATATTGAACCTTTTTAAGATTTGTGAATTGATTGATGGATTTAGTGATTGAATGAATGGGGATTGAATGAGCCAACTACGGTAGCTCAGTTGGTAGAGTGCTAGCCCCGTATTTGAGACGTCTTGGTTCGAACTCCAGCTGGGTCAGACCAAGAAAAACAAAACCTTGTCCCCTTGCGTCCGCTGCATCTTTAAATATTGTTGCATTTTTAAAACAATTTTTCTATATTTAGCAATTAATAATAATAATAATAATATAAATAAATAGTCAATTTAAGTATCACATGTAAATAATTGTTATCAGCTTTTTTTTAAATCGTACCTAATAAAATAAAATAAAAATAACCATTTATATCCGGCTATAATTGACCTTCGAGCCACCACACGGTTTTTCACAATACATAAAATCTGTAAGAATTTAGAAAGCCATAGAAAAAGTTTCCTTTCACAAAACCATTAAAGTAGCTCAGTTGATAGAGTGCTTGCTCCGTAAGTGGGAGGTTGTGGGGTCGAACGCCGACCGGGTCTGACCAAAGACTTGAAAGTGGTTTCGCCAAGCACTGGGTATTATAAAATGAAAGTTACGGTTCTTTCGGATGGTAACTTAGGTAGACGTGGCACGATAAAGAACCATGCTGTGTGATGCTGTCATATACCATTTTTTGAATTTAATCATAAAATACATTCAAAAAATGGTCATATACCATTTTTTGAAAGTATTTTATAATTAAATTTAAAAAAATGGTATATGACAATGCCATCATCGCAACGCACAGGCAAAATTTCTGCACCTTCGCCTATAGCTGGCGACGTCTCGATAAAAGTGAAATATTCTTGTCTGGGGCGTTAAACACCATTACTCAACTTCTTTCATAAACTTTGCTTAAAATCCTTAATTCTGATAAATATCTATGTATTCGTTACAGAGCATATAGAATTAAAGCGGCTCGACAAGGTATATACACTGTGGTGAGCCAAAATGGAAATGGCGCGGACAACACAACAAAAGACGAAAATGAGGTGAACAATGGTGATTATGATGAGGTAATAGCCGAGGACATTTATATTTGGGACTACGAAGATTATGATTTGGAATATGATGAACAAATTCACGAGGAAAATGCGGTGAACATTTTTACCGAATACCAAGATGTTATAGAAGTTATTCTGGATCAGACAGAAAAGGAACCAGAAAAAGATGAAACAAATAAAGCTCACGAACAAAAAGAAGAACTTTATTACCAAAAAGAAGAAGAGCATGATCAGCATCACGAAGAAAAAGAGGTTGAATTGATTTTTCACGAAATAAAAACGAGAATACAAAACCACTTAGAGCATAATGCAAAATACACACTTTACAAAGCAAGCAAAAAGGACTATGTGAATCACAGTGCGGAAGAAGACAGGAAGAATGACAAAGAAAATGAATATGAATGTACAATACAAAGTAATGACGACAAAGTAGAAGACCATACGGTATACGAACACAACCAGGAAACAAAAAACAAAAAAGACTCCAATACATCGTCATCAAAAGTAATAACAGAAGAAATATTAGTAAGTTTATGACAGGTTATAATTGCAAATTCAAAAATGTTTTTCAAACGAATTCAGTTGGTAAAGTACTCACTCTGGGAGGTCCTGGGTTCGAACCCAGACAGGGTCTGACCGAACTCTTGAAACTGGGTTGTGACTCTTCATTACGAAATGAAAGCCACGGTTCTTTCGGATGGGAACTTAAAATAAACGAGGTCCCGTGTCACGGTAGGCGTGGCACGATAAAGAACCCTCCTGTATAATGCCATCAGCGAAACACACTGGTAAGATTCCTGCACCTTCGCATATAGCTGGCGACGTCTCGATAGAAACACCATTACTTAACTCCAAACCAACCTAAACATAGCTCTTTAAGCCCAAACCCAGTTGCATATCTACTGCACCCAGAAATCGTTTTTGTGAAGTTTCATCAAGATTTGTTTAATAGTTATGGAGAAAAGTGGCGAGCAAAATGTTATCAGAAGAAATGAAGTAAACACTATGTGTCCTCCCGCTACTTCGTTTGGGTATATAATACTCAATACAAAAGAAAAAACAAAACAGTCTGTGTTTAATTAAAAATTGAAAAACAAAACGTAAAAAGTAGCAAATTTAGCTCAACACCCGAATTGCCATAAGGGAAGTGAAGCTAGGTGCTCCGGAAGGGTAATCACCTTCTGTTTAGGTATTGGTCCTTGACCGTTAATGTCTGCACGTGAAATGCACTTTATTTAAAAATAGTAACATTTAAATAAGGTCACTAGTGTATTGGTGCATTACAGATATTGCATGTGCGCAGAAAGTGCACATAATTAATCTTGTCCTTAATGGTGGCAATGTATTTATTTATTGATTTCGAGATAACACGATATATATTTAGGAAATTCACCTAGGCTGTGTACGTGCCACAAAAGACATCTCCAAATATAGAGCAGCTTTAAAATTTTTGAGATAAAAAGTTCAAGTTCAGAAATGATCCGAAATTGATCTAAACCAGCAGGAAAGCATTGTATTGAATGAAATAAAATAGAAATGTATTTAATATATTTACCTAATACACAAAATTGTTGGAAATATTTGAAATTATTATCTACTACATACTTTAAATATAGATTGATTAAATAGGGTTTTACTCCCATTCAAGGCTATTTTACTTATATCGAAACGTCACCAGCTATAGGTGAAGTGGCAGGAATTGTTACCTTTGCTCATGACCATGTGCAGAGAGCATTCTTTGTCATGAAACAGGGCATCGGTTTTATAAGGTCTCTTTTGAAGGAAGTTGAACCTTGACTTTCATTGCTACTTATTTACAACCATGAAAATTGGACCCCTGGAAAATACATTTTTGTAAATGATTTTATAATAGTTCAATGTTTTTCTTTTTTATCCTTTAGCCTGTACTCGATACAAAATTCACCGTTGGAGAGCCACTTGATATTAATGTAAACTACATAGAGAGCAAATCAAAGTCCTTTTATTTACAAATACCATTTACCTCAAACTTCAAAAACCGAACAAGTTTAACGGAATTTAAGAGTGAAAATAGCAATGAACAAGCTGGAAAGAAATTGGACAATGGTTGTACGCATGTTAAACCACAAAAACATTGTAAGGTGGCTAGCTGCAGAGGCTCCGTGTTTCAACAAAAATCTGGACTCAAACGGGCTTCGTTAACCACAATCAAAATTCAAGATCTGAAAAACGAAAATAATAATGCAAAGACTGTGATAAGCAGCAAGCTAAGTCAGAAATGCATAGTTCCTGAAGCACTGAAGCATAAACATCCCAACCCAAAACAAGATCGGGATATTCATGTTCAATTTAGTCCAAAACTTGACCACAAGTATACGGTACCCGAGCCGTTCCAGTTTGATAACCACAACAAAGAAAATCTGCCAAACCAGGGGCCATTCATACCAGAACTTAAACACCAACACACCATGCCAAAACCGTTTGAACTGATAGAAAAGCATGATAGTGAGCTACAAGCAAGAAAACAAGCAAAACTACACGCACTTTTAGAGGAAGAACAAAAGGTTAATATTACTAATATACATGTCATTTTAGGGGTGAATTGCATTGCAAGCAGTATTAAGGGCCTGGACGGCCCCGTGGTCAAAAGCGCGCGCTATGGACCAAAGTGCCAATCGCCGCCGAGGGTTCAAATACCACTCCTGACACATCCTAGTGTGAGAAAATTTGTCAGTTTAGTTGCTTGCCGAAGATGGGTGGTTTCCCCCTGACGCTTCGGTTTCCTCCACCAACATTGAACTGACCGCTTCGATATTAGCGAAATAATCTTGACTGAGATTTAAAACCCCATAACTTCACTCTACTCCACGAAATGTTTGAATGTTAAGTTTTTGACGGGGTTGTTTGAAATAGTTCATAACCCTGCAAGATCATAAAGTTTCTGAAACAGTTGGATCACGTATATTTGATTTTTTTTCATTGGAAGAAGGACTTGCCTGGTATATCCTTTTGTTATTTCTGTTATATACAGATCATATATATTAGTTTATTTGTTTGAATTAAAAATCACCCCGATTTTTTTAAATACATGAAATAGCAACAACTTTTACATTTTGCATTTTAGATTTCATAGTAATTGACTGACTAGATGATCACCTCCAATCAAACCAGAGATGGTAAGATGTTGGCACCATCCTGGGCGCACTGCAAAGGTAAAAATTTCTGTCACTTCACTTATAGCTGGTGACGTATCAATAAAAGAGAAATATTCTTTTCATCCAATCAATTAATCTTTCTGTTTATTTACATGTATTTATTTATTTACTTTTTGTATTTATTTATTTATTTATTATTTATTACGTTTCTAGAAATTGGAGTGTGAATCCATCAAGCGACGCCCTGCGCCTCATTTTGGAACCCCATTTAAGCCAAAGTTATCACACAAATGTACCCAACCGAAACCGTTTGGGTTTCTAGAGCGACCCTCCAAGATAGACAGGCGAATCAAAGGGGATAAAAGAACCACAGCAAGATGAACATCATATCACGCTTCAGAGTAAGGTGAGAATACAAACATTATTATTCTATTCGTGGTGTTTAACGTTACATCATCAATTGTTATAATTTAAGCACTGATCCTGGTTATACAATCTAAGATTTTCCTTGACTTAGATCTAGCAAATATTGACGATTTTTATCGTATTACCAAAGAAAGTTTCAACAAAATTAGAATGCATATGTATTAAGCTTAGACAGATCTTTAAAATGACACCTTAAATTCCTGAATATTTTAAAAATTAACCAAAGTAAATAAAAAATTCATTTTTACTAGATTTATGTTAAGGTAAATGTTAGTTTTGTAATAATTGTGAAGCTGGATGCCTGTAAAGCTGTGTGCTATTTTTAACGATTTTCGCTTTGTATGTGATAAATTGGTATTCGAAACACGACCGGGTCTGGCCAAGTTTTACAAATAAATGGTAGTTCTCTTTCGCCAAGCATTCGGCATTTGGATATGAAAGCCACTGAGTCCTTCGGAAGAGATCTTAGAAAATCGATAGTCCGTGTTACGGTAAGCGTGGAGGTGTGGCACGTTGAAGGACCATTTCTGCTTTCTGTTTTGCCACTTTACCTATAGCTGGTGACGCCTTGATATAATTGCAATATTCTTGACTGGGACGTAAAACCTCAGTCATTCAATCAATCAATCATTCTTTAAACTGTCAGTCTGGGCAATTCTCTGGGAAAAGGATAAGCATGGAATTCCAGCAACATTTAGAGTCCTGAATTAACGAAAATTCGGTATGTGTGGAAAGTACTTGTACAGGGTTGAGAAATAATCCATTCATTCAATTTTAAACGTGAAACATTTCTCTTAAATATTTAGGATCAATAAACGCACTGAGTTACATCTCAATCCGATTTACATAATGAAATACCAAATACTGTGCAAATATTGGTTCAACCTGCGTACAGATCTTAAAACAGAAATGGTCGGACGTGCATTATCTAATGCACAGGTAACATTGAGCACTACGTGATGTTCCGCACCAAACTTATAACATTGAATCATGAATCACAGACAAAACACGATGTATTTTAGTTTTGTTACCAGGAAATATAAACGCATTTGAAAGTGGGAGCATCATTGTAATTTGAATGATAATTAATTTTTAAAAATATGTAGGAATCTTTGTGTTTGATGTTGATTTGTCAAATACATGTCATTTTACATTTTACATATATACGTCTATGTTGTTGTTAAAATGCCTTAGGTGGTTTTCTTGACTTCAACAACACCAAACTGACGTGCATGTTTATAAACAACTATTATTTCATTTTCATCTCGAACCTTATGTCAATTTCGTCTCGAGAGGATGAAAACCACACCTACTTGCGGGACATGTAAATTCTCTAGGACTATAAGCGTTACGATTATTTTGGAATGACTAACACAGCCTTTATGTCAATTAATTTCATCTCAAATTTATGTCATTTTCATCTTGAACCTTCTGTCAATTTCATCATGAACCTTGTCAATTTCAAGTTCACCTGGAAAAGACGAAAAACCACACCCACCTAATAACTAATTACAAGACGTGCCATTTCTCAAGGAATCTTCTTTACATTATACTGGTTTATTACCTTTTACAAAGATAAGGAGATGAGTTTTTATTTTTTAATTTAAATTAATACATCTTCACCAAGTAAAACTAGGACTGTCTCTTGTGAGGGCCAACCCACCCACCCCGCCCAAAACATTTAACGTTTTCCTGCGACCTTGACCTTTCCGATATGACCTTGATTAAATGTCATGACACACTATTATACATGTCAGTTTTCCAAAACAATTATGAGATATGACCCGGGCACGATTTTACACGGAGGGACGGACAGATAGACAGATGTGGATTGGAACTTGTGCAAATAAATTTATATTGTATCGAATTTAAAGTAGAGACTAGGTGAAATCGATAAACTTGTTAAATTTTCTTTTACCTTTATTCTTTGATACAAGACTTTTAAATAAGAAGTTATAATTGGCATCCATTCAATAACCCCAAGTACTGTGTCAAATGTGACAGGTTCAATTTTAGGGCACTATACTACTTCAATATGGGGTACTATACTAATATAATTTAGGGTAATTTGACTAATTTAGTAGTGTGGGACATTATACTTGTTTAATTGCGGGACACTATACTAATTCAATTGTGGGAGACTATACTAATTCAATTGCGGGACATCATACTAATTCAGTTGTGGGACACCATACTAATTCAATTGTGGGACACCATACTAATTCAATTGTGGGACACCATACTAATTCAATTGTGGGACACCATACTAATTCAGTTGTGGGACACTATACTAATTCAATTGTGGGACACTATACTAATTCAATTGTGGGACACCATACTAATTCAATTGTGGGACACCATACTAATTCAATTGTGGGACACCATACTAATTCAGTTGTGGGACACTATACTAATTCAATTGTGGGACACTATACTAATTCAATTGTGGGAGACTATACTAATTCAGTTGTGGGAGACTATACTTATTCAATTGTGGGACACTACTTATTTAATTGAGGGGTACAATAGTAATTCAATTTTGAGCACTATAATCATCAAATTGTGTTACACTTTACTGATCAAATTGTGTGGCACTATACTTATTTATTAAAGTTTCGAGTATTATTACACCTAGTTTATTTATTTCTATTTTTATAATATATATTCTTTTAATTTTAATATAATTACAGATTCAACAACCAAATGTTGCTGTTGCGACGTTGAAGTGCACACATGAGCCGCCTAGGCTGCCATTGGCTCTGTGGATTGAAGACCCTTTTTAATTGGCGTAGGATTCACCACCCATATCTTATCAGAATCACCTAGGCTGTCATTGGCTCTGTGGATTGAAAAACTTTTCTGATTGGCGTAAAGAATCACCACTCATATCTTCCCAGAATCGCCTAGGCTGTCATTGGCTCTATGGATTAAAGTATCCTTTCTGATTGGCGTAAAGAATCACCACTCATATCTTCCCAGAATCGCCTAGGCTGTCATTGGCTCCATGGATTAAAGTATCCTTTCTGATTGGCGTAAAGAATCACCACTCATATCTTCCCAGAATCGCCTAGGCTGTCATTGGCTCTATGGATTAAAGATCCTTTCTGATTGGCGTAAAGAATCACCACTCATATCTTCCCAGAATCGCCTAGGCTGTCATTGGCTCTATGGACTGAAGAGCCTTTCTGATTGACACAGGAACCACCATTCATATTTTATCAGAAGTGCCTAGGCTGTCATTGGCTCTGCGTATTGAAGATCCTTTTCGATTGGCGTAAAGGTTCATTATTCATATCTTATCAGAACCGCCAAGGCTGTCGTTGGCTCTGTGGGTTTGAAGATGTTTTCTGATTGGCGTAAGATTCACCACTCATATCTTATCAGAATTGTGAAGGTTGACATTGGCTCTGAATTGAAGATCCTATCTGTTTTGCGTTGGATTCATTCATATTTGATCAGCCCAAGACAAATATTTTTGTGGCACAGTTTCCGTTCGCCATGTAAGTTCTTAGATTGTTTTACGTCGAAATAGATCATTATCACGTGTCGCTCTGGAACATTTAACTTCGCCTTGTACATACAAATGACATACAAGAAACCGACGACAGTGACAGATACAAAGTTAGAATAATATCCATTAATTCAACAACCTACATTACAAAGGATTTCACGCATTATTCACTTCCTAATACGGCAATGGAAGTTATAGAACTATAAACGATATTTGTAGACAGTTCAATGGTTACATTTACATTTTGCATTTGTTAAAAAAACCTTTGTTTTTAATCCTGAAAGAAATTAAAACACTGCTGCTAACGACAGGTATTTACATGTAATTGACAGCTATTGGAACAACCAATAGTGATGTCATGCATACAAGCAAAATATGAGTGACGTGACTGTTACACTGGTAATTATGGTCATACTATTACATTTTGTTTCAAATGGAATTTATAGAACAATCCATTACTAATGTAAATATACGCATACATTTCTAGAGATGATACATATTTTTACCATCATGTTAAGTTTTTCATCGTGATTTAAGTAAGCATCTCTTTGTAGATAATCATATAAGTTTTGCTTTCCATCGATTGTCACACACATAGTACAGACCTGTCAAGAGTTTACAGATGAGCTAACAAATTTAAGTGCTGAATTTGGCAGCTCATTTCGACATTCCTTACCTATATCTTGCTGCTTCTGTCTCTGGGAAACTTTTTGGCAGCTGCTGTCTCTGGGAAACTTTTTTTGCAGCTGCTGTCTGGGTTACTTTTCGGCAGCTGGTGTCTGGGAAACTTTTCGGCAGCTGCCGTCTGGGAAACTTTTTGGCAGCTGCTGTCTCTGGGAAACTTTTTGGCAGCCGCTGTCTCTGGGAAACTTTTCGGCAGCTGCTATCTATTGACAACTTTTTGGCAGCTGCTGTCTCTGGGAAGCTTTTTGACAGCTGGCATCTCTGGGAAGCTTTTCGGGCCACTAGCTACCCATATCTTGGTCAATCGGCAACAGAGCTCCGACTTCTTTTCGCTAATTCGATGTGGTGTGAAACATTCAACAGGTCTGTACTGTATCTTGTTTCATTTCATGACATCATTGTCAGCAAGGTATATAAACAACCCTGCTCTGTTAAATTGTTCATTAAGACATATGTTTATAGTTAGGGAATGATTGTGATATTGGAGTCAGAATTTCAATTGGCTAAGTAGTGATTACAGATTTAACTCAAATATATTAAGTTATAGAGTCAATGGACTGTAGTGATTTTAGATTGAACACTGGTGTCCATTAAGCTTTAGTTAAATGGCCTCTGTGTGTCTACCCCCAGTATCGAGCAAATATAATTGTTGGCCAGTTTATTTATTTTGAATACAGAATAGTATTTAATTTCAATGCAAAATGGTACTTGTTTTGAATGCAAAATCTTATTTATTTAGAACAGAAAATAGTATTTATTTTCAATGCAAAATAGTATTAATTTTGAATAAAAAATAGTATTTATTTTGAATAAATAATAGCATTGCTTTTTATTACGAAATATCATTGTTTTGAATACAGAATACTATTTATTTTAACACAAAATAGCAATGGTCCTGTAAAGAAAACAGTGTTTGTTTTGAGTACATGGCCGTATTTATTTTGAACGCAGTTTAATACGGGACAATATTCAATGTTAATATATATATGCATTCATGCACATGTACTTAATGATAGTGAATTTATTTTTATATGTATGAAGTTAGTAGTAGCTAAGGTAACCTTTTTACAAACAACTATTTATTTATTTATTTTGTTATTGACATATTGTGATATAAAATGATATTAGTTAAAAATTGTTAATATTAGAAAATAAAGACAAAATTTGCTGGATTTTTTTATCTCTTGGATTATTTAGAATAATTACGTACTCAACTACAAATATACCGGTCAATGCCCAAACCACAATCTGAAAATCAAAAGCAAAGATTCATGAAATTACCTGGTGGAAGTTCAAGTGCTTAACTTTTACTTTTCTTTGTGATTGTGATTTGAACATGGATTGGTATGTTAGTTTTTGATTGACTATTGGACGTCTGCAGGAGGTATGGTGTATATTGTCAGGTGAGCGGTAAGGCTTATGAGTCTTTTATTTATTAAGGTATATTGGTGTACTAAGCATAGTTAGAACAAAGAAGAACAAAACAAATGAAACAAGAAACGCAAGTAAAGATACTCTTATCATCGGTTTGGCATGATAAGTCAAAAACTTACATGCCGATCCATGTCCAAATCACAATCCCACAGCAAAGTAAAAACTGCAACTAGCAAATTGGATGGAACATGTGACATTCCATCAATGAAGTGAAGTCTGGTGCCCTGGAGCTTTACACCTGTCTAGCTAACTTCATCAACCACGTGTAAAATCAAAATTTGAAATGAAAACCTGGAACTAGGGGACCTCAAATATATCAAAAAAAACCTTTGGATACAGATACACCATACCTATCAACAATATTGTGACGATGCCTAAGAAACTTTTAGAGACCCTGTTATACCTAGGATTGCAATATCCAAGTCAACATTTTACAATATTTGTAAGCAGATTCCTTTCTTGTATACTGTAGTGGTAGTAAACTCTGTCAAAACGTATTTACACCACAAGCAGGAAAAGAAGATAGGTCGCTGCCGGGAAAATGATAGTTGACGATAAAAAATTGAAGTCTCCGCGTTTGTAATAAAGCTTCGATTGTAGCTTTTCGTGGGTGTCATAATTGAGGTATACATTCAAATAAAAAACAGGACTTAAAAATGTAGTCGTATCTTTTATTTCAAGCTGAAAAGCATAGATAACATTCACATATAAACAGTCGTTTCGGAATAAAAATCAAATTCCTTGTCGGTAAATTAATATACATTTACACACCGAAGTGATCAAAAATTGAAATGAATAGCAGACTATCTAAAGTTGTACCAATAAAAAGACAAAATCTTAAGATGAGATTATCATGTTGGGTACATAAACATACTTTTGCTTGACACAAGGTATATAACAACTGCTTATGCTTGTACATGATGAGTTGAACGATTGAGTTCTATTACGTTAGGTGAGTAACCTATTGGCGGTGATAAGGTAACAATTATGGGAATAAGCACGTACATACAAACCTATTAGTAGGTTATCGGGAAGTGATTACCTTCGTTACTTGACGTGTCCAGATATCTAGGCAGTAAAAGAAATATGCTACCTTAAAAGTCAAACCAGGACGTTTTCATGTATCCAAAAGGTACCTAGGTATTGTGAAATATCTAAGTTACTGTTCAAAATGTTTCCGCTTTCTATCATAGACTACTTTACAGTGCTTATAAGTTAAACGATGTTTAGATTTGTCAATGTCATTTATTTTCTTGTATTAGTTCAACGTGGCGGATGTAACTAGCAAAAGAGGAAGTGTTTACCGTTCTAGAGAATCCGACTTTGCTTCCCTGTTGGAAGTTTACGGGTTTAGGATTGAGGTTTTGGCATGGGTTGTTTTTAGGCATTGTCCCTTTATTAGAATGACTTGGAACAATCTTAATTAGACCGTTTTCCAATGCTTTACTTTGTTTTGAGATCAAAATTTGGACATGGATTGGTATGCTTCTTTTTGACACGATTCTTGTTTTCCATACTTTCGAAAACACTCTTGGGAAAATATTTCATTGAAACAAAACTTCAATTATTCCAGAATAGTTTGTACAATTTTTCTTTTGTAAACGAAAAACAATTGGAATAAAATACCTGTACATATTTCACTATTTCACAAAACCCAGTCTCTGTTAGTTGACACAATATCAAGTCTATCAAGTATGCATCAACTTTATGTTTCTTATATTTCATCTCGTAAAAAGTATAAAAACGTTTGATTTTCCTACAATTGACACCGCGATTTCTCATTCAAAATTGAAAAACGGAGATATAAATATCTATTCTGCTGATTTTGTTACACACCATATAGACACGAACACACACGAGAGAGAGAGAGAGAGAGAGAGAGGCCATATTTTTGTGTTTAATAATGTGTAGCAATATAATTTTTGAGCAATGAATCAGTAAACAAATTGGCAGAGATTATACACAAATTGTGCACCGTTGCTTAAAAACTTCTTTAATCTCATAAAGCTGAAGAGTATCGCCAATTATATCCATGGCGGTCTTACTTATCCATGATAATTCATGTCCAAATTACAACCCCAAAGCAAAGCAAAAACACCGAATATGGAATACCAGATTAGACACGCGAGCTTCCACCAGGAAAGTGAGACTGGTCTCTCCGGAAGTGTAAGCATCTCTTGCCCAGCCCGCACACCCGCCTTGTGTGACATTTAAATTGAGAATAAAAGGAACATGGATCCATGGGACACGTCAAACATACCCAGGGTAATTTTGGATACAGAGACTCCACATCAATACTATGTGACGACGGCTACAAAAACCACCAAAGGCACTGAGAAACCTGGTCATACAATATCCTAAAAATCCTAAATGTGGACAATATGTGAAAGTTATGTGATAGACAATAAGTCTACAAGGGTTATTTCCCCTTCCCTTTCAGAGTTACACGACTAATTATGTTTAAAGGGGTTATTTATCTTTATGTGTTTGAGAAAAGACTATCATCAAATCATTCATTTTCAGATACAAATATATATAGATGACGTATTATCTCTTATTATTCTTTTATTTGGAGAATATTTGAATGTTATCTATACTAATATGCTTGAAAAACACGACATGGTCGTTTCACATGTTTCTACATATTTGAACTCATATCTCAATTATGACACCCATTTAAAGCTACATTTGAAGTATATGACAAAATATGGGATATCAAATATATCAAGAATAATCATCAATACAGAGACATCATAAATATATCAAATTTGTGATGACGGCCACAAAACTTTTTAAGGGCATTGATAAGAAAGATCAGAAACTATGTTGGAATATTCAATACGTATCAACAAGTATTATTTGTTGATCGTCACAATATTGAATGATCAAAAACAAACATACTTCACAATCCAGAAGCAAAGTAAAAACTTTGGAACTGACGAGTTAGGTTAGACACGTGAACTTCCACCAGGGAAATCATAGGCGTAGGAGCAGGGGGGCCAGCGGGGGCCGGGCCCCCCCAATGTCAGAGAAGGGGGGGCCAGGCCCCCGCAATATATTGTGTGAAATTTTGTATCATGCTAAAAAATAGAAAAAAAACCAAAAAACCAAGTGCTTTAACAGGAAATGTCCATCTGGTAACCAATCAATTATCAATTTCATCATTATACTTGTAAAAAAGCGTCAAAATTTTCTGGGGTACCCCCATATCCAGTGGCGGATTCAGCGGGGGGCGTACCCCTCCCCCTTTTGTCGCATATAATACATATTGCTCAGCTCAGATTGCACCAGAATGCAGGATTTTGCGCCACTTTTTCAAAATTTTCCGGGGGAGCATGCCCCCGAACCCCCCTAGAAGGTTCGAGCCTTCGGCTTTCATATTATACGTCCCCTTTCTAAAATTCTGGATCATCACCAATGAGAGAGATTGATTATAGAACTTGCCTTGATATCACAGTATTTTTACCTATCAAAACGATGCACAATACATTGAAATGCGTCTAAAGAGGACTTAGTTTTGAAAATTTTCCGGGGGAGGCCCCCCCTGGACCCTCAACTATGCGAGGGGTTTAGCACCCCTCTCATACTCTCCCCGCCTCGTGCCATAGGCACGAGGTCGTACCTGCGGTACGACATAGACATAGCTTCGGTTTGGCCCCCCCAATATTAAAAACCTTCCTACGCCTATGAAATGAGGCCGGGTGCTCCAGAAGGGTAAGCACCTCCTGTTTAGCTAGCTACACCCGCCACATGTGTAATGAAAATTGTGTAAAAAGAACAAGGAACTATGAGACGTCAAATATATCCAGGACAATCCAGCAACGTACTAAGTATCCTTAATATTTGTGGTAAGCCGCCAATGCAAAGAAAATATTTATATTGCATAAAGCAAAAGAAGACGATTCGCATTCCTCTTCGACTGTTTAATTGACAATTAAAATAACCAATATCTTAAGCGACAGACTGGTTGCTAGCTCGGGTACAGACCATTTTGCATTCATAGAATGAGAACCCTCAATGTTTTAAGGACGTAATCACAATTTTGTTGAAGTATGAAGTATCCGTATCAAAAATACCCTGGATACACATGGAATCCCATAATTCCATTTTCTTTTCAATTTCAATTTTGATTACAAATGTGGATGTGGGTGTAACTAGCTAATCAGGATGTTTTTGTTCTTCCGGAGTACCTGGACTCACTTCCCTGGTTGAAATTCATGAGTTTACCTAACTTTGCAATTTCTCAAAATTTGTTCTTTGCTTTTTGGATTTTAATTTGAACATGGTATTGTGTTTTTGATCAATAAAGTCCAACAAACTACAAAACTACAAAAGACGGTAAAATTGGATATAAGGCAGATTACAACAAACTATGTCTAAGGAGAAAAAAGCTGCACATGAAAATCAAATATTTGAAAATAACCAGATGAACGCCTCAAAATGTTACGATGCATAAATGTATATTTTAGATGTATATTAGTATGTTTTGTTTTCGTAGATATCTTGTAACTGTCATTTTAAAGAACAGAACAATCATAGAGGTATTTATGTTGTCAGTCCGCTTGCCGAAGGAGGGTGGCTTTATCCTGGCATTACGGATTTTTTGTAGTTAATAGCTTTGCAAGAGTTAGTCAGTTATAACAATTTTTTCAGTTCATCAATGATTTCTTTAATAGTTACTTACAGGTAACATACCACTTGATCAAACCGATGTTAATTTGACCAATAGATACACGATTATCTCCCTCTATATATTTCAGACAAACAATCTGCTGTTCTTTGGCAAAAATGTTTTTAAAGGCAGAGAAGCAAATATTCGTTAAAAAACAAAAACTTTTCTACTTCAAATATACTATGAGACATCTTTTGCAGTTGAAAACGGACGTTAAACGAAAAATAAATAATCCTGAAGTACACTCTCTAAAATGACCATTTCTGAACATTTCAGTATTTTCAATACAAGATGGATTGCAACTTATAAAATGGTATGGTTTTTTTTTGGTAATCACATGGAACTAAATTTTAACATATCTTTTCATTATTTTCTATTCATTTAGTCCATATTTCAAGAAACTAGATTTTTTCTTTACATTTATTTTACCTCTCGCAGTTCACTTGAACTAAAATTTGAGCTTTATTCAATTATGTTATTTAGAAAAATGTGTATTTAGAAGGTAAAAATAGTCCCTTGACAAACATAAAGTACTTAGACCGCCAAATTTGCCCTTTTATAAAGGTTATATAAGGGGGTCTCTGAACGTTCGGGATGGACCTATAGTCTCTAGATTTAGGATTATTGAAAGATATTAATTTCTCTAGATTTAACAAGTCTCTGCATAAATTCTGTTTCATACGAATAAAGAAACAAATCAGCAAGTTATAGTTCACAGTAGGTGCCCGTACAAACACTTTTAATGATTTAAAATAATTTCTCAAAAAATAATATATGCTTTATCGCTCAAAGCCTTAGATGGATTTGGTTAAAAACAGTTTGGTCCCTCTATTTTCCTCATTTCAATATCTTAAACTTATTTGGATTTTCAAAATTTAATCCGAGCATTACTGATGAGAAATTATATTCGGCCGTTTAGTGTTGCAAAATTAAAACATGCTATTCACATATATGTGTATACATTTGCAAGATGATACATCAGGAATGAATGCAATACATTGAATGTATGTAAAATAACATCAACAAATTTTGTCTTGTGTCATACAAAACATTAAATTTACGTGTTGTAGAATTTACCTGGTTAGTTCTATAATATAATTGACTTATTACCTTGACCTTTTTTATTTAAAAAGCTGTTACTTATATGAAAACTGATTCAACAAGTAAACACTTTTTACTATTGGATATACTTGTACAGGAACTCATACAAAACGCACCATTGCAAGTGTAACCAAACCCAATGTAAATATTGACACTATTATACTATATAATATGATGTCTATGTTTTCAAAATTATCCTTGATATATTTAAAGTTCTTTAGTCCATGATCATGCCATCATTAATGTTGATTTTACACGTTACAGGTACAGTTAGCTAGACTGGATTTGCTTAACATTCCGGAGTACTCGGCCTCATTTTCCTGGTAGAAATTAACGTGTTTAATTAACTTTTTACTTTACTTTTGGGGTGTGATTTGAACATGGACCGGTATATTTGTGTTTGATAACAATCTATTTATATTCACATAGGCATATTTGTAAGATGATACCTAATTATTGCTTAACCCGTTTTAATTTTGCAGCGCTAGACGGCCGTTTCGGAATAAATTTCCCTAATCAGTTGTGGGAATGAAGCATGTAATAAATTCATCTACTGCAAAATGATCAACATTATGCGTGTTGTAGAATTTACCTCGTTAGTTCTTAAATATATTTCTTTGACATTCTTTATTTAAAAAGCTGATACTTATGTTAAAAAAAACCCTAGTAAATACTTTTTACTATTGGATATACTTGTACAGGAACTCATACAAAACACATCATTGTAAGTTTAACTAAACCCAATGTCAATTTTGACACTATTAAACTATATAACGTGATGTGTCTGTTTTACCCTTGATATATTTAACTTCCCTTAGTTCCATGGTCATGCCATTAATAATGTTTATTATACGCGTTACATAACGCAGCTAGCTAGACTGGAATTTCTTACCCTTCCAGGGTACGCGGCCTCACTTCCCTAGTAGAAGTTCACGTGTTTAATTAATTATTTGCTTTGTTTTTTGTTTGATTACAATCTAATTACATTTACCTAGGCAAATTTGCAAGAAAATATTACTTCAAAACGTTTTAATTTTGCAACGCTAGAATAAAATCCCCCAAAATAATAGTGGGAATAAATGCAGCATTTAATAAGTTCATCGACTGCAGAATGTTTAACATCATGATCTGGTGTTGTAATACATTTAAAACATGTAAAATAAGTTGATTAGGAGGGCCGCATAATACATTAACAAATTTTGTTTTGCGTCGAAACAAACATTTACGTGTTGCAGAATACACCTGGTTAGTTGTTAAATATATCTCGACCCTTTTAAGATAACCTTTGTACTAAAGAGATGGTACTAACATATGAAAAACAAAGATACAACATGTAAACATTTTTGTATTAGTTAAAGATTTCATACACAGAAACAACATTGCAAGTTATTCTAAACCAAATATCATTTTTTAAATTATCAGTCCAATCAATTCTAATAAAAGATACCGGTTTCATGTTCAATAAAAAACAAACATACCAATCCATGTCCGAAACATAACATCAAAAGCAAACTTAAATCTTTGGAAAATTGCAAATTAAGTTAAACACGTAAATTTCAACAAGAGAAGTGAGACCGGTGCTCCAGTAGGATAAGAACTCCATCTTTAGATAGCTACAACCGCTCCGCTACGCGTTCTAAGTACAAACATTGAAATATGACAATGATGACTAATTTGCTTACCAAGGCCCTCAAAACGTTTTATGGTCGTTATTGTTCATATTGTTTATAGTAGGATGTCTATGTATCCAAAAAACCTAGCTTTTTGTTAAGGGGTATTGCAAGCCAAGGTTGATACGATTGTTTATATTTTAATTATATTCATAAATGTTTCATGTTATGTTACCATGATGATTAAGGTTATCTGTTGTCGCTGACCCCCTAAAGATTTATTAACAGGTCAAGTAAGGATCGTGTCATTGTTTATTGTCTACCTTCATGTACTAATGTCCGTCGTTTATTTTTATTTACAAAAATATATATTTATACAAAAACACCGTGGTAAAATTTACGAGCGACATTTTATCTTTAATAAGATCCCTTATAGCGGATATTGAAACTATACGAAAAACAAGGTGACCAACATTTTTTCTATGCAATGACATACCTTGTTATCCGGCTCATAGTGTATGTGTTCCACAGTTACTAAACTGCTTACAAATAAATTCTTGACATTGTAAGTCTAGACTCATTAAATCGCTCAAAAAGTGTTATGACCGTCTTCACAAAATTATTAAGTATGGTGTCTCTGTATCTAAAATTAAACTGGATATTTTTGACGCCCCATAATTAAATATTCCTTCCATTTCACATTTAGATGTAGCAAGCTAAAACGGATGCGCCTCTTTGGTGGAAGTTCGCGTGTTTAATTTAATTTGCAAGTTTTTACTTAGGGATTGCAATTTGTATTAGTATGTTTGTTTTTATTTTGATCATTCAAATGATACTTATAAAATTGGTGATTCATGTTACCGTGTCATAAATTAGGACAGTGACAATTATAGGTTTATTCATCCCCGTCTACAGCTGGTGAATTTTCGATATAAGTAAAATAATTGAGACAGGGCGACTGGTGGCGTTTCGATACAAGTTATCTATATCAGCATGATAAAAACTTCTGGTAACGTTTTGATATAAGTTAAAAACCACCCTGTACCAGGATAAGTACAGCTAGTGATGTTTCGATATAAGTTAAATAATCTGAACCAGGATGATCTGTGATGTGACATTTATTAGATCTTGTGACATCTAGATATAAGTTAAATAATCTGTGCTAGGATAATTAATATATATCACTCGCTCACTTGAGCGTGACCTTAAAGTAAGCATCACACTTTTTAGTCCGCGTACAAACTTTTTTCTGCAAATGGTGTTTTAATATATACATCGTCAATATTTACATAGTATAATGTGAATTGTGAATCTGTATATAATAATGTGTCTATCAAATGAACCAGTTTATTTATGAACTGTCTTCTAGCATAACATTGGATAATATAGGAGGAAAGCTATCTGGACAACTGAAGCACTAGTAAGATGGAAGGTAAGAATATATATATAATTTATATACACATACACCACACACACACACACACACACACATATATATATATAATATATTATATATATATATATATATATATATATATATCGAAAAGTAAACAAGTTCACACAAGTAGTAAAATATATAGAAAAACAAAAAGTGAAGATTCATCGAAATTTCGATGAATCTTCACTTTTGTTTTTCTATATATATATATCATTTACATACTAGATATCATACCAGTGTTAAATTTACATTATTAGACCGCCTTTTTGGAATACAATTCCTGGTCAATAGTTCTTGGACCAAAATTGTGAAACCAAATTTCTTTTTCAAGATGCTGCAAAAATATCCAAAGCCCCAACATATATTATATTTTAGCAAATTTCGCTAAAGAAGTATACTTTGCATGAGGTAGTATACCTTAATGTTTGAGAAATTTCATATTTTAACTAGCGTCTAATTAAGACAATGGTATATTTAATGATGAAATATTACACACACATTGTAATACTTATGCAGTGAACTTTGAAATTATTCTGACTATTAATCCCGTGACTTTCATTAATTTAAAATAAAAACAAATAACAAGCAAAAATGATAATATTATGTATGATACATTTGTGGTTTAAATGCGGATATAGTGCATCCTGGATTGTTTGTCATGGTTTTATAAAATTTCAAGGCTATCTTGGAATAAATACGCATTCTAAATTACATTTTCATGGTTTGGTAAAACTCAAGCTTATTAGTTTTTAAAATATTTTTTAAATCACAGATTGTTAGATCATGGTTTGGCACAATTGCAAATTTATACCAGCTGTATGACAGACGTAATGACTTCATTTTTTATATTGCCACCCTTACTTTTCTATGCAGCAATAAACCTACGTCCTGCGTGTTGTGTAATTGTTTCACAACACATGCTATGGTAGAGCGTGTTCACAATAAGGGGACTTTAAACAACGAAGCAAGCTGCTTACAAATAAATTGTTGACGCAAGGATATTGTAAACCTTGGCTTATCAAGGCCGTCAAAAAGTTTTATGGCCGTCATCACAATATTTTTAATAAGTATGATTTCTCACCATCCAAAGTAACCCTTGATATATTTGACGTCCTTAATTCCAAATTTATATTACAAACGTGGCCTGTGTAGCTAGCTTAACAGTGATGTGCTTAACCTTACGGAGAACCAGGCATGTCTTCTCTGGTGGAAGGTCGTGTGTGTTTAACCTAGTTTTCCAGTTCCAAAGTTTTTACTTAGCTTTGGGATTTTGATTTGGACATTGATTGGCATGTTTGTTTTGGATTTTGATAAAACACGTATACCGCAGTGTTAGTGTTGGTTCATGATTTAGTGAAATTGCAAGTCTTTTTCATTGTTAAAAGTATTTACCTTTTCCCTGAGGTAGCTCAGTTGGTAGAGTGCTCGCTCCGTAAGTGGAAGGTCGTGGGTTCGATCCCCGGCCGGGTCTGACCCAGGACTTGAAAGTGGATAGTGACTGTTCTTTCGCCAAGCACTCGGCATTACGAAATGAAAATCACGGTTCTTTCGGATGGGAACTTAAAATTAACGAGGTCCCGTGTCACGGTGGGCTTGGCACGCTAAAGAACCCTGCTGTATAAGCCATCAGCGCAACGCACAGGCAAAATTTCTGCACTTTCGCCTATAGCTGGCGACGTCTCGATATAAGTGAAATATTCTTGACTGGGGCGTTACACACCATTACTCAACTCAACTTTTCCTTGAGGACGATGTAAGCACTTTGTGCTTCTGAGGCCCATTTGTTTCTATGTCTTCATACTCATTTACTGCTTCGGTTGTCACGTATTTACAGAACGCTGGTTGCATAAGAAATGGTATGATTTGATCCCTAACAATCTGTCATTACATCAAGTGTTCGTCCAGTGATAGACATACAATGACAGATTGCTTTATTTTATCATAATGAAAAACAAACATACCGGTCCATGTCCAAACCACAATCCTTAAGGCAAAGTAAAGTTTTTGAAAACCCACACATTAACAATAATAATAATAATAATATTCCTTATTGCCTTAAAAATACATTCTTTGGTATAAAATATGGTCATGAATTAGTGTGTTCGTGTTTGATATATGTATACAGTATGTGGTTATAAGACAGTGACATATATAAATATTTCAAGAGGTAGTAAATAAACAAAGGAGAATGAACCAAGTTATTTTAGTTACTGTACATGTTTAGAGCGTATAAATAGCTGGTTTGTCATTTTTTTCAAATACATGGTTAAACACGCGAACTTGTAACAGAGAAGTGAGACAGGGTGCTTTGGAAAGGGTAACAACTTCCTCTCTAGCAGGCTACACAATTAAAATTGATAATGAAAGAAACTATGCGACGTTAAATATATACAGTACAATTTTGGATACAGAGACATCATAACTATCAACAATACTATGAACAATATTATGAAGACAGCTATAAAAAGGTTTAGAAAGATTTTAAAATATATCATAAATTCAAGGATTTTATGACTTTGTTTTTATACAAAGGCCGACTCGTAATAAGACATAATACGTATGATTTATAACAAGTTATTTTTATTTGTGTATTTGTGTTTAATCCAGAAATAAAAAAAAATATGTTTATAGGACTATCTATATACTTGTCTTAAAAAACTGTCACATAAAAAGCAGCTAAATTTGAGTATTCATGTGCATAGTACTGACAATTTTATTTTTCATTTTTATAAGAGAAAATTTATGTTCTGCACTTGTAAAAAGCTACCGAAACAAAAGAATCTGACATTAGCCATTTGTTTACACAAACTAAAGGAAAATATTTACATTTGTGATGTTTTATTGTATCAAACTCTGCTTGAGACTTTTAGGGCTGCTATATAGGCAAACAACATTGACCTGTCCATTTGACCTCTAATTTGAATGTTTATCATGGACGAGTTTTATATATAGGGAACACACGTATTTGTTTCGTCTACATAGAGAGTAACACTTAGCACATGTGGCGAGTGTAGCTAGCTAAACAGGATGTGCTTACCCTTCCGGAGCACCCGGCCTCATTTCCCTAGTGGAAGTTCACGTGTCTAACCTAACGTGTCAGTTCCAACGTTTTTACTTTGCTTCTGGATTGTGATTCATGTTTGTTTTTGATAAGCACAAACACTGTTCATGTATCAACTGCGAATCCTAATACCACCTATGTTATTGGTGGATTCTCCTATATGAATATTCCTAATGAAAGGTCAAACGGACAGGTCAATGTTGTTTGCCTATAACTACCATTACTCGTAATTTATGCAGGTGCGTGTGACGTCATTCATTGGCTACTCGAGAGATTGAAAATGCACGTCTTACACAACAGTGCTTTAAAGATTTTTTCAGGATTAAAAAAGATTAAGATTTTCAAAAAATGTGAAATGTGATGTTGTTTATAGCGCTATATTATCCATTACCGTGCAAAGCAAACCAATTACAACACGCTAGCACACGTTGCTCAGTTTGTTTTGCATTGCAATAGAAGTTGTTAGCGCGTTATTCAGCACTATAACGCCGTTTCTGGGCAGTTCAATGGTTATATTTACATTTCTCATTTTTTTGAAAATCTTCTTTTGGTGTTGAAATTCTAAAGCAAAAGCAAGAAAGTAGTGACGTCATGTTAGCAAACGTAATTATATTCCTATAACTAAATTTGGTCTCAAACAGTTTCATATACTAGCATAAAACATCACAATTCTACTTTGAACGTCATATCTAGACAGTTCATTGGTTGTAAGATCAAATTTAAAACTTGTCAAAAGAACCTTATTAAGCTCAGTACAGGCCTGTCGAAACCATAACACTATATGAACTTACAAACAGGAGTCGAAGCTCGGCTGCCGAGAGGACCATATATGGATTTTAGTGATCGAAAAACTCGCAAGGGATAAATGACGTATCGCCGGCCACGCCCACAATGTTCCGACACTGGCCGCCATTACGGTATAAAGGCAGCGTCACGACAACTGATAATGTTCTAGTGTCAGTGATGTCATTAAACCGCACAATTCAGGCCGATTTTTCATTCTTTTTGCGTGTAAGTCAAGCATGTCGACCCCTTGTCTGAACATAGTGGGCGTGGCCGGTGATATGTCAATTATATGACAGCAGCCGAAAAATTGCCGAGATCTACGTTTCGAGGGGTCGAAATAAGCTACCGATTTGCTATTAATTCGTTGTTTTAATGTTAAAATTTCGACAGGCCTGTACTGTATTTCGCAGGTTATTAACTGCGTGGTTACAAAAACGTGGTTACATAATATAATATATAATCCGTTCTTATGTAATACTTTTTAAACGACCGCATTTTAAAAGATAAAGTACATGCTACATAAAAGAAGACATGGGGCGTACTAACTTAATGAAAATCTTCATTTTAAATAATGTCTGTTTAATCCGATATGTAACAAATGTATACAATGGTTTCTTTATTCTGGTCCTTAAAGTACACTGAATGTAATGACTTTTTTTTTTAAACACTCGGAACGCCAAGTCGGCAATTTCCACAAATTGTGTTTCGGCTTTATAATTTTGTAATCTTCCACCACCACCAAACCCAGAAAAAATGAAATAATGTTTAAAATAAATGTTGTGAACTGTTACCTAAAATATATCAGAGGCCGCAGTGGCCTAATGGATAAGACGTCATTCTTCAAATCCATGGTCTCTCACCGCTGCGAGTTCGAGTCCCGCTCGGACCACATGTGGAAAAGTGAATTTTCCTTGCCGTTGGCCTTTACTGGTTCACCTGGTACCAGTATAATGGACTGGAGGAGTAATACGCTTGTATGCGGCGTACTGACTCTGTGAGTTAGCACGTAAAAGTCGCCCTGAGTGTGCCCTAGTACAAGGCAGACGGTCTTTACAACACACTCGCACTTCACATGCACACACAAAAATTGTTAATAGAGATTAATAAAATAGGTCTCGTCGCGAATAGCTGAAAAATTGCTGATGCGACGTTAAGCAACATTCAACCAACCAACCAACCTAACGTGCTTATGTTTAATTTATTTTTAGCAAATTTTTAAAAACCTGCAAATTATAGTACAGTCCGGTCGAAAGAATATTACGAGGCCATCAAGATATTGCCGAATCGACAATTCATCTCAGCTCCTCGTTATCTATATCTTCGGAGTTGTTTTCTATCTCTCGGCAGGCAGCTTTTTTTTGCCTATGGGTGCCTTGTTAGCTATTGTCTCAACAGGTTTGTACTGTATGGTTACAAAACGAAACTATGATATATAACCTGTTCTGATGTAAACATCTGTGATTTTTATATGCTTCCAAAATAGCATGAAGGATATATATTTATTTCGACGTATCGGTAGTGTGGTGGTAACACTGTCGCTTACCGAGTAAGAGTATTTGGGTTCGAATTCTATTTCTGACGTTTCTTTTTCTTTAATACTAGTAATTATAGGGGAAAATAACTACATGTATTTGATAAATTACCATAAGTGACGCACATTTAGGTGAACATACAGTATTGATTACAAAACAAAAGAAAATCATCGTGCAATATCAGAAATATCACAGTGTCTAGACGATGTGTTAATCTGGAGATCGTGCAACAATGCATGGTTACAACACGAAACTATGGTAAATAACCTGTTCTGATGAAATCATTAGCTTTTTAACAATCACATTTCAAAGGAGAAAGTACAAATCACATAACAGAAGAAATGGGATGTACAAACTTAATGAAATAATCATTTTAATGTCTGTTTTTCGCGATAAGTAACAAATTTAATACAATGAATCCTTTATTCTGGTGTTATAAAGCGTATTGGATGTCAAGACGGGTAAAAAAAATTTGAAAGAGGGGTACAATTACAAGTGTGAAGATTTATAAGTAAAAATAAAGCCGGAATAATAATTTAAGAATTTTTAAATTATTTGTTGCATTTTTTATGGAAATTGTGCAAAAATACACGTGTTGGGGAAAGATGATTTTCACATTGTGTAACGAATTATTTTAACAAATGAAAAGATATTATATATTCTTAAATTATCAATTCTTACTTTATTTTTATTTATAAATCTTCACACTTGTGTAGGCCAATTTCAAATTGTACCTCTCTTTCACGTTTTTCAACCAAATAGTTTTCACTTAAATTTTCCTACTTAGATGACCCTTAATCAGATAGGTAACAAATTCAACACAGTTTATCCTTTATTCTGGTTTTATAAAACACAATGGATGTTAAGCAATACAGTGCGTGTGGAGTTTTATTTTTTGAGCATCAATTTACCCATTTTATAAGACGGGTTGAAAGTAAAAAAAACCAAGACCATTCTGATTATACAATGTACATACAGTATAACCTCAATTTGTTCAGTTAAATGTTGGTGCTATAAAGGGGTTTAGCGATAAATTGAGGGATGCTCATTAAGAAAAATATAAACAAAATGGATTTTAGGACTTCAAAATAGTGTGGCGATAAGCAAGCTGGCAAAGTTATTGAGGTGCATTATTACAAGGTTTAACTTATTTTTTTAAATCGACATATCCATGTGTTTTTATTCCCCCACCAAATAAATAACTAAAAATTTATAATTATGAAATTTTAATGCATGTATATGGAGATGACAAATATAATCAGGATTCGTTGTTGTCTATTTGCTATGGGTTAGAAACATGATATCACAAACAACATTTAATACTCGCTTCTTATTCTTGCGCGTCAGGTTGTAAACTGGAAACAAACATATGGTACTGACACACGAATTGCACCGAAAACCCGATCATACGCTTAAAAATGTGTTTTGACATTTAAAATGGCTTCCTTTTGCACGTCAAGTCGTTAACTGGTAATGTTTTTGGTAATGTAGACGCGAATTGCACCGAAAAACCGATCAAACGAAGCTGGAAAATAGGACAAAGAATCACGGTCAAAATTCGTGACTAAATGAAAAGAAATCGCATATAACACCAATAATGACAGAATAAATAAAAATATCAAGTGACACAGACTTTGCAGTGTTATATATAATAATGTCTTTGGTACAATGTAAACAACTTGAATTAAATAACTTGAGATTTAAATTTGAAAAATAAACATTCATTAAAATTCTTATTCATAAACTATATCGAAATAGATGCCGTTGACCTAGATTTATATATTAGTTCGTATATCTTGTCTGGAAAAAGCGTTGAATTATCTTCATTATTACTATTATTATTTTTTACACATAGGTAGAGAATACAAACAATGACATGACCCTTACTTGACCTGTTAATAAATCTTTCGGGGGTCAGTGACAAACGGATGACCCTTATAATCATGGTAACATACTCATGAAACATTTATGACATTTTTAAAATATAAACAACGGCATCAAAATGCATAAAGAGACAAAGTTCGTAGCTTTTTAGGTATGTGAATATCATTTCGTGTACAGTCAAACCTGTCTATAAAGGTCACAAAATGGAACCAGTAAAAGTGGCCTATATGTGCAAGTGGCCTTTACATACATGTTCAAATAATATGAATAAAGAACAATTGGGATACAATTCTATTGGCCTTAATAAGCAGGTGGTCCCTATAAAGAGGTGGCCTTTAAGGCAGGATGGACTGTACTTTTATTTTCGTGCCATCGAATTATGGTCAGTGCAAATACAAATATTCATGCCAATAAAAGCCAATTTAAAAGTGGGGGGGGGGGGGGCAAAAAATAAAATACAAATATAATAAAAAATAAAAATAATAAAAGTAATTGTGCAGTGCGCTGATAAATTATTGGTTTTTAAGGTTTCGTCCAAAACACCCGTAGCCCGCGGTGGCCTAATGGGTCCTACAGTCTACAAATCCAGAGTCCCGCTCAGACCACATGTGGGAAAGTGAATTATTCTTGCCGTTGGCCTTTATTGGTCAACCTGCTATCAGTTTAATGTGACTGGAGGAGTGGTGCGCTTGTCTGCAGCGTACTGACTCTGTGAGCTATCACGTTAAAGTCGCCCCCAGTGCGCGTTAGTACAAGACAGACCATACAACACACTCGCACTTGTTCATAGATTAATTAATTCATAAAGATTAATAAAATAGTTCTCGTCGCGAATAGCTGAAAAATTGCTGATGCAACGTTTAGCAACTTTCAATCAACCAACCAAAACACCCGTGACATTACTTCTCAGTGCTGAGCGTATAGCGGAAGAACAGTCACTTCCAATTTCGAAGTCAGATTTGACACGGTGGGGGTTCGAACTCACGGTCTTCCACTTACGGGGAGCGAACACTCTACCAACTGATCTAATTCATTTGAAACAGAAGAGTAGACAAATGGAGACCATGCTTACAGCAGCGACATTTAATATACTGTATTAAATGTCGCTGCTTATATACAGCTTTTGTCGTACTTTCTCGCAACAATGTGGTAAATAGGAAGAAAGATTATATAAATAAACCACAAGACGAAAAAGAAAAATCTAATTTCTTCCCGGAAACCATATCGTCAACATAAATTGAAAAAATATATTAAATTTTACTGCGATTTACGAAATACAAAGTGTTTTCAGATTTACTGAATTTTATTGAATTACATGCGTTAAATCTGAATAAAATTTTAGCAAAAAAGTGGTAGGTCCACCCATCCCCCACCCCCGCCTCTGTCCCCCTTTTTCCTACGGGCCTGATTAGTTTGCTTTGTCACTAATGCAACTCCGGTCTTGTTTGACCAAGACTTAAAATTAGTAGTGTCTTCTTTCGTTCAGCGCTCGGCATTTAGAAAAAAAAGTAACGGGAACCTTCGGAAGGGAAGCTTGAAAACCGATGCCCATTGGTCACAACAGGCTGGGCATGTAAAACAACCCTTGCCGTACATTGCTTCGGGTGCTCTTTTCGAACAATTGTTCTACCACTTCACCTATAAGAAATAATTCTTTATTAGGACTTAAAACTCAATTCATTCAGTCAACCTTTAATTCAATTTAATACCATGTAAGGAGTTCCTTCGCATCGACAGTGGTATAATAGTAGTTGAGTTGAGTAATGATGTATAACGTCCCATTCAAGAATATTTCACTTTATCGAGACGTCGCAGCTATAGGCGAAGATGCAGAAATTTTGTCTGTGCATGCGCTGATGGCATTATACAGCAGGGTTCTTTATCGTGCCAAGTCCATCGTGACATGGGGCCTCGTTTACTTTAAGTTCCCATCCGAAAGAACCGTGACTTTCATTTCGTAATGCCGACCGCTTGGCGAAAGAAAAGTCACTACCCACTTTCAAGTCTTGGGTCAGACCCGGCCCAAGCACTCTACCAACTGAGCTATCGCAGTGGTAGTATGGAATTATAGATAGACGCAAATGATTTGTTAAAACATGTCGCATATTTTATTAATAAATGTTTTGATATTCACCAAACGGTTGTAAACGATATTTCCACAGCTTAAACCCTAGACATTCTAGAGATGTTGCACTAAATACATTTATTATTGTTGTATGAATTATTATTTATCATGTCTTATGTTTCTATGTAAATTGCGATAACCTGCATGTGTTGAGCAAATTCAGGAGCGTAACTGCCTTAAGGCCAAAACGCACTGCCTACACATTACTTTGACAAAGATATTAAGGTATTAATAATTATTGAAATAAATTAAATTAATACAATTTTCTAGTGCGCGTAGGGCAATGTGCAAAGAGTGTTTTAGCGTGTCATGTCTACCGTGCCAAGGGCATCGGGGTTTTTTTAAAGATCTCGTCCAAAGGATCCGTGATTTTCATTTGTAATTGCTGAAGACTACCACTTCTCAAGTCTTTGGTCTGCCTGGCCGGTATTCGAACCCCAACCTTCCACATACGAACGAGCATTAAACTAACTGAGCTACTGCATTTACTATAGACTATGACGAAGCATTACACTAAGAGTTTTTAAAAACAAAAATCAGAGAAACATCCTGCTATAAAAATCTCCTTTGACTTTGACAGCAATCTACTGAAATAAAGTTAAAATTTCTCTTTCATTTAACGATTTCAGTATAAAATACAATGTTTAATATAGACATTGAAACTCTTCGAATTGCGTGTTTTCGATTTAATATTTCAAAATGTCCAGGGGAGAACCCCCGAACCCCCTCAAAACCCCTCCCGCATCCTCCCCATTGGCGCTTTGTACATCATGCGTCTGTGCCTACATGATATCTAGGGCTTAGCTACGCCCCTCCGAATAAATTGAATTTGAATTTGAAGATACGTAATATTAAAATCAAAAGACGCTAGGATGTGTAAGTCGAATTGCAATTCCATATTCTTTAGGGTGCATGATGTACGGGTTCAATAACTGCTGACGTTTAGAAAAAAATCGGTCTTGAAGGAAAGTCATTTTGAAGAAATTCTAAGGCCCATAATTTCGTCAAAAATCAGTGAAATGGAATTTAACTCACATTTTATCTTTAACTCATGATAGCTAGACTTACAAACCAAATATTAGTTCAAATATGTAAACGTTCAACAAAAAAGTTCGGAAACTACTATTTTAAACAAAATCTACGGCCCATAATACCACCAAAATCAGTGAACCGGAACGAAACTCAAACTTGATCTTTAACTTTGATGGTAGACTCGTATACCAAACACTAGTTCAAGACCTGTAGGCGTTTAGGGAAAAATCCGGAAAACGTACTCCCGCCCGCATCACCAAATTAATTGTCGAACTGCAACTTCCTTGTCTAGTAAAATCATATCGTCCTTTCTTGAACTGGACACGTCTATTCAAAATATAGGGGCTTGATAGGGGGTTTAATTTGGGTGGGGGGGGGGGGAGAAGTCGTTTTGCACCAACTGTGTCAGCGTGAAGATGATATGCTTGTGCAATCTATTACATCTAATAATAATCTTATATAATGATAATAAAAAAAATTTCCAAGTGCATATTTTATTTGCTACTTAATATAAACCTCTCGGAGTCAAATGCAATTAATTTTATTTCAAGGACATTCTTTATATCATCTTATTGTTTAGTTATAGGTAACTGTTCTAAACTTTTAAATTTTATTATAAAATTCAAATATATGCAAAACCTATACCTAAACCTATTTTATGATTATCTTAACACTTCAGTAATATGGGATTGAAATTATAATAAAAGGTCAATTGAGGTGAATGTTCTCTATAGTCTTTTTAAAATTTTACTGTAAAATTCAAATTTATGTAAAGTTAAAATCTAAACCTATTTTATGCTACTCTTACACTGCATAAATATTGGAGAGGAATTATAATTGAAAAGGTCAGTTTAGGTGAATGTTTTGATCTTTTAAAAATTTTACTGTAAAATTCAAATTTACGCAAAGTTAAAATCTTAACATATTTATAAACATAAAATCCTACACTGCATAAATATTGGGAGAGAGATTAAAATGATGAAAAGTTTAAGCAAGGAGATTTTTAAGTAGCACTACTTGTAAACTCTTGATGTTTAATTTTTGTTAAATAAACTTAAACATAAACTGGAACTTTCTGTTGAGAGCCAAATACCCCCGCCCCAACATTTAATAATTTTCCGCGACCTTGACCTTTACGATATGACCTTGGTTCAAGGTCACGACACACTTTTGGGCCATGAAGATTATGTATGTCGTCCAAAGCAGCTATGAAATATGGCACGCGCACGATATTACACGGACGGACGGACATGGTGATACTTATATCTATCCCCCTCAAACTAGTTTCCGGAGGTATAAAAACTTTACTAAAAACAAATTGAAGAAGCCTGACATTTTAGTTTGAATTACTTTATCTACATCTTGAAAACTAGAAAGCTACCTCGTAAAGAGAGAAAGAAGAATCTTGACTTTCATTTCCTAATGCCGAGTGCTTGGCGAAGGAACAGTCACTACCCATTTTCAAGTCTTGGGTGAGACACGGTCGGGGTTTGAACCCACGACCTACCACTTAAGGAGCGAGCACTCTACCAAATGAGCTGCCGCAGTGGTTTTTAAACGGATTTGAGTGCAAGGGTTATAACTCTATAGCGTTTTTGATTTTTGTGACTTGTATAACCGAAATTATTGAAAGCCTTTCGTATTTACACTTACCTTGACTTTAAATTGAAATTTAAGACATTTTTAAATTCAAAACACGTGCAGTTTTTGTAAAGTGTTATATTTACATTTGTATATATGCATTTTAAATATCACTTATAAGCCACTTTACCCTATAAAAAGAAATCTCCATGTTACACTGTGTGTATTATATGCAATCATAAAAAGCAAATATTATTTATTAAGTTCAAGAATCTTGACTTGGGCGAAATAATCCATTACAACACTCTCCATTTCCGAGTGATGCCTGGTGGTTACCTATTTAATTCAAAGTGCCCTATTCCGTGTCAAAACAGTTGTGCATAGGTATTTATATGTTTATTACACACTTGGTGGATGTAGCCATCTAGTCAGGAGGTACTAACCCTTTCGGAACAACCGGTCTCTCTTCCACGGTGGAAGTTCACGTGTTTAACTTGATTGTCCAATCTTAAAAGTGGTTTGCCTTGTGTTTTGGGATTGTGACTCGAAACATGGACATGTATAATTGTGTTTGATTCAAATGAGTTTGAGTAAGAGTTGTTTGGGTTTTTCTAAAATTCTATAACATTCTTATTTTTGTTACTTGTATAATTATTAAACTCCATTCGTATGTAAACTTACCTTGACTTTATATTCAAATTAAAATCATTTTTAAATTCAAAACACGTGCAGTTTTCGTAGAGTGTTATATTTACATTTGTATGTATATTCAAATATCACTTGTTATAAGCCACTTTTCTCTATAAAATGAACTCTTCATGTTACACTGTGTGTATTATGTGAAATCATGAAAAGCAAATATAAATTGTAATTCTCAAAGCATATATATTTGACCTTCAACTTAAGAATGGTATAGATACCACAGAGCTTCTGTTTGTTCTTTGCTTGAAAGACGAACATTGGACTATTTTTTAATGTTATGTAATTCTCAAAGCAAACATATTTGACCTTCATTTTCAGAATGAAGTAGATAAAAAATAGCTTCTTCTGTATGTTTACTGCTTGAAGGACGAACATTGGAATATCTTATGAGGTCTCTGTATTCAAATGTACCTTGGGTATATTTGACTTCCCATAGTTCCATGTTCCTTTCATTCCTAATTTAGATTACACGCGTGGCGGATGTAGCTAGGTAAACAAGGGTGCTTACCCATCCGGAACACCCGGCCTCAATTCCCTGATGCAGGTTCAGGTGTTTAACCTAAGTTTCCGGTTTCAATGTTTTTACTTTGCTTCGGATTGTACTCTGTACCTGGATTGGTATGTTTGTTTGTTGATTTCACTGAATTTTTTTATCTCTATCTTTATTTAACGTCTATCGGTTTTTAACAAACTTATTCCAATCACTATTTGACGACAAAAAATGTGCCCTCCATTTCAAAATCAACGACGCCAAAGAAAAGCATTTAATATTTGATGGAATTTTATGCGTTATAAATGTTACTAACACTAAACCACTAAACATTAAATTGCCAATATTAATGTCCAATATTACAAGCTGTCCTAACTGTTTAATTATCCATGTTTCCATTCCCATTTGTAACATTTGTCAATGCAAGTTTTAGACTGTTTCTTTCCAAAGTGAATTTAAAATCTATCAGGAGCATTCGGTCTCACTTCTCTTTTGGAAGCTCAGGTATTTAACTTGCTTTGTCAGTTCTCGAAGATTTTATTTTGTTTTAAGGATTATGATTGGACATGAACTGGTATGTTTGTTTTTTATTTGGTTATATATTATTATTATTATTATTATTATTATTATTATTTTGATGCTATTGTTGTTAAGAATGGAATGGTTTCATTGAAATTACATAATATTTGTTCCATTTTGATGGATTATTTTATTTGTCTCGACAGATTCAAAGGAAAATGAGTTACGCATGCGCAATGTGGCTGACAATGAAGGAAAAACGAAGAAAGCAAATGGTAATATTGACATTGTTAGAGTCAAAAGACGACTGGGCCTGATGAGTGGAGTGGCTCTTATTGTAGGGACTGTAATTGGTAATTATTTACATTTGCATATCCGTTATAATGATAATAAATCGGTGAGGCAGAAAACTTTGTAATCACTGTCTTGGTAAGCTAGCACCTAAAAGTGGCCCTGAGTCAGTGATCTGGGCAGCCTAGTGTAATCTTGCTGGCATTTGCAACACAATGCAAAAATCAAAACGCGTTTACCTAAAGCTTTCTAAAGGTGTCTAATAAAGCAAAGCAAAAATATAATGTATGCAACTTTGATGTAAACAATGATAAAGGCTTTCGCCCAACGTAAAAATAATCTCCTAATCAGATAAATTGGTTTTTACTATTGATACTTTTTTTTGTTTTTTAGGTTCTGGAATATTTATATCCCCAAAAGGGGTACTAAAGAACTCCGGGTCTGTTGGAATGTGTCTGATTGTATGGGTGATATGCGGGGTACTGTCAATGTGTGGTACGTTATAACGCAATATCAAGTCTAACAGAAAGCCGAAAATGAATTAATTTCCGTGCAGTTGTATAACATGCACTTGGTAATAACAAACCTACAGAGATAAGATTAAGCACAAAACACACAATAAACAGTTTGAGACAACACACACACACACACACACACACACATTCATTTAAGTTCCATGCTCCTTTCATTTTTATTTTCTTTATTTCACACATATATCTAGCTAGACAGGAAGATCTTACCCTGCAGCAGCATTGGGTCTCAATTTCGTGGCGAAAGTTCACGTGTATATTTTCGAAGTTGTTACTTTGCTTTCGGAATTGTTATTTGAGCATCGACTGGACATGATTGTGTTTGGTTATTTACTCTTTGGCATCTGGATTCATGTGTGTTGATAGTTATTAATAAAATAAGCATACTTATCCATGCCCAAACCACAATCCGAAAGCAAAGCAAACACTTTGAAACTGCCAAATTAGGTTAAACACGTGACTTCCACCAGGGAAGTGAGGTCGGGCGATCCGGAAGGGTAAGCACCTCCTGTTAGGCTATCTACACTATAAACTATATCAACCATAACGCTCTAGCAGACCAGCTGTCATTACATCAAATGAAAATCTCCATCAAACATAAGCAATTATATAATTATTTTTTACCTTGTTCAGGAATATTAAACGTTGCTGAAAAAAATTGCCCCTCGAAATTCACCAAATATCTGCTACTTTTGTTTTAATTTAAAGAAACAGCTCAAATTATCAATATAAAGAAAACAAAAGTTCATGTCGACGTGATACTGTGTTTGACACACGGTTTGTTTGATCAAAAGTAAAGGTAAAACTTCCACCAGGGAAGTAAGGTCGGGTGCTCCGAAAGGGTAAGCACCTCGTGGTTAGGTAGCTACAGCCCCACGTGTGTAATCAAAATTGAATATAAAGAACATAGAACTATGGGACGTCAAATATATCCAGGGCAATCCTGGACACAGAGACATCAAACTTATCAACAGTACTGTGATGACCATAAAACTTTTTGAGGGCCTTGATAGGCCTTGGCTTGCAATATCCCTGGGTCAACAATTTATTTGTAAGCAGCTTGCTTTGTTGTATAAAGTTCCCGTTGTGGGAACAAGCTCTACCATAGCGTATTTATTGGGAAACAAAAAAATAATGTAATAATTATAACCACTTGGCTGGTATCTATGCTGGTGGGCTAAGCGCCTCCAAGGATATTGTTAAATCCAAACGCAACACAGTGTCAGGTAAAAATTATTTATAAAATCATCTGCCTATTTAGTGTAAAAAAAAATATCATTTAACTGCATACTGTAGTTTTTGAATTGAAATTTATTGAATACAATTTCCTTGTTTAAGCTGCTATGGTTTATTCTGAACTTGGTACCCTGATCCCCAAGTCAGGAGGTGATTATTCGTATCTACTCAATACGTTCGGATCTCTCCCAGCATTTATCTATGTTTGGGTCGACATCATCATAGTTAGACCCGGAGCTAACGTTGTTAAAGCATTAACATTTGCCGAGTACCTGACGGACGCCATTTCTGATGGCTGTGGACTTCCAGATTACACCAAGAAAATTATGGCTTTAGCGGCGTTATGTAAGTACCCATATGTTCTGTATAGCTTTTCTTAATCGTTATTAATCTTACATGACCTGCGTTTTCCTTCATATGAAACATGAAGAGAGTCAGTCGTGGTATAACAAACGATATACCCATCGCTGTTCCATTTTAATGACATACTCCCTTGCTTATCTCATGCTATGGGTCGCGAACAATGGTTGTGCATAAAATCGTTTATTTTAATAGAGGTAATCTCTACAGCTGATTTTTTTCAATGGACCTTTTTGCAAATAGATAGTAAAGTGTACCTCCGAAAAATTGGCTCACAATGTTTATTTTAATCTTTTTTATCAAAGCAATGTTAGAATTGAAATGATCAATATTTACTCGTGGTATATAGCCGATCAATACACGGGCCGTCGTTAACATGCGGCGAATATATCACTCTGTGTCACAGCCACCTCGTGATATATTCTTCCACATGTGAACTCCGGTCCATGTATTATTCGACGATAAACCACGGGTAAATGTTGATTATTTCTAAAATATTCATATTTGAAACATTTTTGTTCTATAAAACTCTGAAACCTTATTACCATTGATAACGACGTCACACATTTTATTGATGCATATACGTGCGATGTCATTTATTGGGTGTTCCAACGACTGGACATTCATGTCGTAAGCGCCGGTGTTTTAAATTTCCTTCGGAATTTAATTAACCGAAATAAGATTTTCCAAAAATAGAAAATGTAAATGCAGCAATTTTTTCTCGAAAACTATTCAATATATCTTTATGAAACTTCGTACGATATTTTGATGGAATAGATGTGGCATTGGTTATTCGTATTTTAATCATGCACTTGGTTGGAAAAACAAGTATTGGGTCCAGTTGGGTACACTTTTGAAATCCATCCATTTGAGTTATAACTTGTTATTATACCTATTCTGTTTTTCAGTGACAATTACAATTACCAATATGATAAGTGTACGACTGGTTGCTAGGATACAGATTTTGTTTACATTTATAAAATGTGCTGGACTGGTTATGATCATTATTGGTGGAATCGTTTATATATCAAAAGGTAAAGAAACAAAATACGGAAAACAAAAAAGTAACATAAACATACCAATGCATGTTTAAACCACAATCCCAAAAGTAAAGTTAAACTTTGAGTAACACACGTAAATTTGACTAGGGTAGTGAGGTCGGGTGCTCTGGAAGAGTAAGCATTTTCTGTCTAGCCATCGACACCTGCTATGTACGAAATCAAATTTGAGAATGAAAGTGATATTGGGAAATGGCACGTGGAATATATTAAAAAAAACCATACTAATCCATGTCCGATTCACAATCCAGAAGCAAAGTATAAAACTTTGGAACTGACAAGTTAGGTTAGACACGTGAACTTCCACAAGGGAAGTGAAGCCGGGTGCTCCGGAAGGTAAGCACCTCCCATTTAACTAGCTTCGCCCTCCACGTGTGTAATAAAAATTGTGTGGAAGAAAAATGGAACTATGGGACGTCAAATATACCCGGGGCAATCATGGACACAGGGCAATCAAGGACACAGAGACATCAAACTTATTAACAATAATGCCATTCAAGATAGTTTTGGATACAGCGACATTATACTTACCAACAACATTCTGATGCGTATCATGAAATTTCTTGAGGTCAAAGATAAGCATAGGCTTATAAGCTTAATCAACCTTTATTTGTAAATAGTTTGCCACATTGTATATAGATTATTGTTTAAACGCGTTTTTCTGGTCTACTTATCCAAAAGTTGTTTTTTTAAATGCACTTTAATTTAGCGAATTAATCTAATTTTATACTTTTACGGTCTTAAAATATTCCAATAACTTGAATTATAAAAGTTAAATGACTTGGTTTGAATATCCAAAATTCGTGTTGATAGGTAGTACCAAAAGTAACCTAGAAATTCCGAACAGAATGTATGAATTAAGACATATAGAGAGCTACAGTTAGTCCAATATATTTTGACTTTGTGATCAAGTAAGTTCTTTACTAACCATGTTCCCACGCAAAACTATAACACAAATCAAACACAAATATACCGGACCATGTCCAGATCACAATACCAAAAGTAAAGTAAAAACTATGAAAATAACTTTGAAAAATGACAGATTAAGCTGAAATGAAATTCCACCAGGGAACGTGAAGACATGTGGTCTAGAACCATAAGCACCTCCTGCCAAGCTAGTTGCATCCACCCACAACAAACCTGTCCATTTATATACTTTGTTTTTGTTTTGCCCTAGGTGAGTATAAAAGCCTTTCGACTGGGTTTGAAGGAACCACAGATAATGTTGGTGATATAGCTATAGCAATATACAGTGGACTTTGGGCTTATGGTGGATGGTAGGTATACACATATAATTATTACTAAATCTGTCCTGGCATTGCACCACTAGATGGCCATTTTGGAATAATTTCCATTGTATTTTCAATCGGTTTTCATCAAATCAGCCACCAGCATAGCGATTTATGTTCAAATGATATTAAAAGGCAAAGATCATCGAACTCATAAGTTTTTAATCTTTTTTTTATTTTGACATGAATTTGCCTTTTTAAATGTTTACCACGAATTTAAAAAATAACTCAACCCACTTTACCATAGCCAGAACAAAACCAAAAAACACACCACAGCAAAAACCAAAATTAATAGGAAATAAAAACAATCAATCAATCAATGTCCAAGTCAAAATCCCAAAGCGAAGTAAAAACTTTGAAACTGACAACTTAAGTTGAAACACGTGAACTTCCACAACGGAAAGAGGCCGGATACTCCGTAAGGGTAAATACTTCACCCAGAACAAACAAAAAGACAGCGGTAGTTCATAAATCAACCAAGTTCAAGATATATCCAAACTAACGCAATAGGAAACAAAGTTACCAATTATGAAGCTCCCATCGTACATTTCGGCACGCTCATTGCATGATTTATCAATTTCATATATTTTGTTATTGGAAATCCAGTGAACTCAATTTGCTATGAATTTAAGTGCGAATGAAAAATAATAAATGTTGTCGTGTTTTGAAATGATGGGCCCATTTTTGTCGTCAAATAGTGATCGGAATACGTTTGTTAAAAATCGATAGACGTTTTATAATTTAGATGAAACTAAATATGAAAATGTCAAAAACAAACTTACCAATCCAGGTATAAAGTACAATCCAAAGCAAAGTAAAAACTTTTAAACTGGAAACGTACGTTTAACACCTGAACTTGCATCAGGAATTTGATGCCGTGAGCTCCAGATGGGTAAGCACCATTACTAAGCTAACTACATCCGCCACGCGTGTAATTAAAATTGAGAATGAAAGTAAATGGATCTGTGGGGCGTCAAATATATCCAGGATAAATTTGGATACAGAAACACCATTCTTATAAACAATACAGTGATGACGGACATTAAAACGTCTGAGGGTCTCGATAAGCCTAGGCTTACAATATGCAGTATCCTGGCATCAGCAATTTATGTGTTAGCAGCTGGCTTTGTTGTATAAAGTCCCTGTAGAGGGAAAACGTCTAATTCATTCGTCTTCTTTCAGGTCGCAACTTAATTTTGTCGTGGAAGAATTACAAAATCCTAAAAGGTAAAACTATAAAAAATAAACTAAGAAGTAAGAGAATTGTTTTTATATACATGTAATCTTAGAAAATATAACAAATCGTGAACCTCAGAACAGGCCTCGAGAATTAAACTGCAATAGATTGCCGGTATATGCTCGCTTTGATTCAATTGATTTGCCATACGAAACAAAAACGTTGCCAATACAGTAAAAACTTTTGAAAATGCGTGTTAAGGCATGTATTCTCTTATAGAAATGAAATATTTTTGCTTTTTGATATGGAAAAATGATGGAATTGTACATTTTGCACACATAAGCCAATCATGCAGTGAGCAAAATGTTTAATTCTTCCATTGTTCCATAACAAAATTGAAAAATGAATTTCATTTCTTTAATAAAATAAATGTTTGGATACATATTCTTAAATGTGTTTGTTTTATACAAAAATAATAATTAAATTTATTTCTCGCTAAAAAATTCATATAATTATTAACCACACACGAAAAATACATGAATTCAAATGTCACTGAGCGACGTAAATCATAACATGACGTCACAGAGAAAATTTATTATTAGGACTTGTATATACAGTTTAATGTTAATATCATGCAAAAATAAGGGAAAAGGTCTGACCAATCGAAATTTTTTAAACAAAGGATAATTGAATTTACAAACAAGTTATTATTAACCACACACGAAAAATACATGAATTCAAATGTCACTGAGCGACGTAAATCATAACATGACGTCACAGAGAAAATTTATTATTAAAACCTGTATATACTGTTAAATGTTTATATCATTCAAAAATCAAGGAAAATGTCTGACCAATCAAATTGTTCTTGAATGTTGCGAAAATTGAATTCACAAACTAGTTCTATTAATGTTAATGTTAATATTATATTTGTTTGTTTCAGGAATCTTGTTTTAAGTATATTTCTTTCTATATTAATTATAATAACTATATACCTACTGGTCAATGTGTCCTACCTGGCATTGATGACGAAGGAGGAGTTTCTGTCTTCATACGCAGTTGCCTTCGTGAGTATAGATTTTGATCTCATTATATCATACTTATCCATGTACTAGTAATATTTCGTATTATAATCTCATTATATATTTTATTATTGTTTTAGCTGTGTCTTTCAGTTATATTTTTTGAAGATTTTAAACATAACATTATTGTTTATAAGTGTGATGTCTCTGTATCCATGGATATATTTGACATCCCAAAGTTTCATGTTTCTTTTATTTTTAATTTTGATTTTACACGTTGATAGTATAGCTAGCTAAACAACAGGTGCTTACCCGTCCGAGGCACCCGGCCTCACTTTCGTAATTGAAGTACACGCTTTAACTGTTAAATTGTATGTCTTAATAAAACGCGTTGGTCCATGTTCAAATCACATTTCCAAGAGTAAAACTTTGAAAACTGGCAAATTAATTCAACACGTGATCTTCCACCAGGACACCAAACAAGTGAAGTTAGGTGCACTTCCTGCATAGCTAGTACACATGCCACGTGTGAAATGAGATAGTGCATCCAACCATAAAACATCATTCAGCTAGCTATATATTTGGTTAGATTTGATAACACGTGGCGGATGTAGCTAGTTAAACAGGAGATACTAACCATTCCGATGCATCAAGCCTCACTTCCCTGTTTAACCTAGATAAAACCTTGATGAGTATGTTTTTTATTCTGTGTTGAGATAAGTTAGGATAGACAGAACGCAGTTTACATAATCAATTTTACTATATTTTTACAGACTTGGGGTGGAAAAGCCATCGGTTCAGCTGCAATATTGATACCTATTTAGTGGCATGTTCCGTATATGGATCTACACATGGTTCAGTATACGTCTCTGGGAGGTAAGCATTTACTCGCATATTAAACAAAGTATGGAAAGTTTTTTATTGATAACGAACATCCTATTCTCTTTTTGATTTGGAAATTGTCAGGAAGAGGTTTTTCACTTATGCGGTAAAAATCATGTTTTGGACGTATGACAAAGTTGCTATAGGAACGAAACGAGGTCCTTAAGTTTAGGACATGGTCAACTACATTGCATAACTGTTGCGTTTTGTCAAACCGCGAAATATAATCCCCGCGAAATTATTCTTAAAGCCGCAAAAACTTTTACACGCAAAAATCTCAATTTCGATATGCACACGTTATTTCAGTTACATATGACTTTTCTATTGCCATATACCATTTTTGAATTTAATTATAAAATGCTTTCAAAAATGGTATATGACTATATTGCAAAATGCCTACATGGTATAATATCCATGATTAAATACACTGTCTACTGAAATATGTTGAGACCTTTGCTTTCTGTATAAATGGTTTTTTGTTTTTTTTCTTTCAGAATTCTATTCGCAGCAGGACGTGAAGGTCACATGCCGGAGTCATTTTCATATATACACATCAGAAACCAAATACCTATGTTCTCATTGATCATAAATGTGAGTTACAACTACATTACATGTACTTAATTTCAAATTTATATCTTAATAATTATAAATTCTGAGATTACATAAATGACATCAATTTTTGTGACCTTGAAATAAAGACACGACTGGTTCTTTAAGTTCTGCTTAATATTTAAACTTATACCTTATTTATGGAACCCTCAAAAGGCTTACTTTGAAATTGTATGACAAACATGACTTCAATTTTTTATGGACAACTTTCCTTTTCTATGAAGCAATATACCTGCTTCTCCTGTTTATGGTGTATTTGTTTTACAATAATACGCCATGGTAGAGCTTGTTCCCCTACGTGGACTTTATACAACGAAGTAAGCTGCTTACAAATAAATTATTGACCCAGGGATATTACAACCCTTGGCTTATTAGGGCCCTCAAAATGTTTAATGGCCGTCATAAGTATGGTGCCTCTATGTCCAGGATTGCCCTGGATATATTTGACGTCCATACTTCCATGTTCCTTTCACCTAATTTTCCGAAGAATCCAGACCTCATTTCCATGGTGCAAGTTCACGTGTTTAAATTAATCGGTCAGTTTTAAAGTTTTACTACTTCTGGATTTTGATTCGAATATGGATCAGTATAATTGTTTTTGATATATCCGAGTACGTTTGTTTTATTTTCAGATAGGAATCAGCTGTCTTTTACTGATACCTTCAAACATTGGTGCTTTGTTAAACTTTATTGGTTTTCTAAGCTGGTTTTTCTATGGTTTAGGAATGATCAATCTAATTATATTGAGGTTTAAAATGAAAGATGCACCTCGAGTATTTAAGGTAAGTCAGAAAATAAATAAAAGTGCCCACTTGAGATTTAAAAAAAAACTTTTTTGTGCTTATTAAGCCTATAATACTTATATTTTATTGCGAATTCCATATTATTTGTTTATTTAAGTGTTTAAACAATTGTATATATACGTTTGGGAATAATCACAAAAAATAGAGTTGCAAGAATACGTTTTTCTACTAATTTCTTTCGGGATTGAATTAACATAAATATATACTACAAATAGAAAAAACACCAAGTTTCATTAATGATTATCTCATTTTAACAATCGGATTTTTTGCCGAAGTTATATTTTAATTGTTAATTAGTATTGTCATATACCATTTTTTTAATTTGATCATAAAATACATTCAAAAATAGTATATGACAGTATGCTGTGTCTGTATCCAAAATTATTCTTAATATATTTGACGTCCCATAGTTCCTTGTTCCTTTCATTTTCAATTTCGATTTTGTTTGTGGATACATGGCGGGTGCAGCTAGCTAAACGGAGTGTGCTTACGTTTTTCGGAGTATCCGGTCTAAACTTCGTGGTGGAAATTAAAAGTGCCTAGAGTTTACTTTGCTTTGGTTGTGATTATAACATGGATCAGTATCTTAGCATTTAATGGTTACATTTATCATGTATATCGATTAATTTAAACACTGATGTCACATATTACATATTAATTGACTTTTGGGGTTGTGATATGGACATGGACCGTTACGTTGTAGTTCTACTTTTGGGGTTGTAATTGGGACATAGGGTATTATGTTTAAGATTTGGACATATGTTTGATTATGTTACCTTAATGTTTCAGGTACCTCTGATTATCCCGGTATTTAATATTATATATTAATTGACTTTTGGGGTTGTGATATGGACATGAACCGTTACGTTCTAGTTCTACTTTTGGGGTTGTAATTGGGACATAGAGTATTATGTTTAAGATTTGGACATATGTTTGATTATGTTACCTTAATGTTTCAGGTGCCTCTGATTATCCCGGTATTGGTATTGTTGTGTTGTATCTATTTGGTTGTTTCGCCATTTATCCAGAATCCAAGGGTTGAGTTCCTATATGCCTTGGGACTTATATTAGTTGGCGTAATTGTGTGGATACCATTTGTTTACTTTAAGTTGTCAATACCAGGAATGGGTGAGTATGGGTTAACAGTGAGCGAGGTATGTATGTTACACCATCTACCTTGGATATTGTACATACTGTACCTTAAGTGTGGACATGTCGAAAGTTTAACTCTAAGCTAACGAAAGGGGTCCAATCTAGGCTCCTGAGTGTTTGTGTTATGGGAGCTATTTGCCGAAAAACTAGAGATAAAAAATGTAGCTTACGAGGGACCGAAATGGCCTGCCGATTCGGCACTAATCCATTAGCTGCTTATTGTTTAATTACCAATGGGTCTGTCCTGAAAGTATGAAGCCTGTTTTAAGCACTATAAGAGCCGATCGTTTGGTAACGTCAAATGAATTAACCAATTGTTTCTTTTTTAAGTAGGGATTGTTTTTAAATCAGAAATCACAAATTGACGTTTCAGCGTGTCAAGGAGAGACAAGAACCGTATATTGATTTCTGCAAGTACAACCACATAAGTTTTCATCAGAAAACCAATCACACACAAACATACAGATCAATTTTCAAATCACAATCCTATCAACGAAGTAAAACCTTGAAAGTAAACTGGCAAATTACGCTAAACTTGAATCCCACCAGGGAAGTGATGCTAGGTGACCCGAAAGGGTAAGTACCTCCTGTCTGGCTTGTTACGTCCGCCACTTATGAAATGATTTCCGGGGAAAATTCCGAATATATACAAATACATCCATTTCAGTCAGTCATGACAAAATCTTGAGTTAAATATTGACTTTCGAACATTTTGCCACATAAGTATGTCGAAAAGTTAACACTAAGATAAGTTTGATGTCTAAGTGTCTATGATTGCCCAGTGTATATTTGACGTTCCATAGTTCCATGTTCTTTTCACTCGAATTTGATTACACACGTGGCGAGTAGCTAGGTAAACAGGAGATACTTGCCCTTCCGGAGCACCCAGTCTCACTTCCCTTGTGGAAGTTTGGGTGTTTAACCTAACTTGCCAGTTGGAAAGTTTTACTTTGCTTCTGGGTGTGATTCAGACATGGATCAGTATTTTTTTTTGATAATTAATTAGTTACCGAATAGGAAACTTATCTCGTTTAGCTTATCTCGACAGCTGCAATTTCTATTTCTCGGAGGCCTTCCGGCCACTAGCTATCTATACCTCCACCATTAGGCAGCAGAGCTTCGATTCCTCCTTGTTATCTCTTTGTTAACCTTTTTCGACAGGCCTGTACTACATATGTAACTACTGACAATACAATCGGGGTTAAAATCTAAATCACATACCTTTTGTTTATAACAAGCGTTATAATGTAAGATTAGTATCGACCACAAAACACATTTAACCCTCGACAGAAACGTGTCCAGATAAGAGTCAGGAAACAATAACTTGATCTCAATTATGCATTCATAAGCATCATAGTCTAGTCAAGGTGTGTTCGTTTTTAATTTTTCTTTTTTAAATTCATACATTATGCAAATGGTACCTGGTAGCACAAAACTATGTTATTATTATTGTGATTTGGACATGGATTGGTATGTTTGTTTTTTATTAATAGGCAAACAACATTGGCCTGTCAATTTGACCTCTTGACTTTTCATTTTGGAATGTTCATATTTCAGGATCCACCCAGTACAGTGGTAGTAAGAATTTGCGTGTCATGTATATATATACAATACACGTGTTTTTCTCTTTCCATTGTGGTGACATAGATTTTACTGTTGCTGGTCTAGAACAAATATTTAAACCAAATGTCAAGCGAATAGGTCGTTGTCTATATCAACATGCATAGTATGTGTGACTGTGTTTGTACAAGTACTCTCTGCACATAAAATGCAGAATATAAATTAAAACAATTAAAGTGTGGTACCATTTACATGAGGTGTTTTCCCTTCAGGAGCAACCGACCTCGCTGCCCTGTTGGAACTTGACGTGTTTAATTTCATTTGTCAGTGTTCAATGTTTTTGCTTTTCGTTTTTTATTGTGGTTTGGGGTATTGACAGGTATGTTTGTGTTTGATTGATCGCTTACTTTAGCCGATTCCTAATTGTAAAATCACTGTTCGTTCAGGATTAACATCATGTAAACAGCGGAGAAATGGGTTCTCTTTTGACACACTATTGGTACATCATAAGCGCAAAAGAGTCTTTCGTTCGCCGGAATTTTCAGAAAAATCTGCACTGTATGCTTTCTGAATGCGAGCTCAAAGTGTTTGTTTTTAGATTAATTTTCATATAGAAAACTCGCAGTGATTTTTCCCAATGAGACTACTGTCTGAATCTATTGTGGTAATTATTGTCTTAACTGTTATTTTCAGATTATCTGACGTACATGGTACAGTGTCTGTTTGAAATTGAGCCAACAACAGAAGAAGACGACATTCTGGAGAGACTAAGATCAGAGGGCAATCAGACTGATGGCAAAAAATGAATCCACACAAACTATCCACCAGTGACAACCAGACAATCATAGCAAATGTGTCAAATGATACATTTTACCACATGCTTGATTGTTAAAAAACCTTTCCATGTGTCAAATGAAAAGTTTTGCCACTTGCTTAAAACAGAATGATTTTTTGTTTCTAGATTGTTAAAAAAAACTTTTCATGTGTCAAATGAAAATTTTTGCCACTTGCTTAAAACAGAATGATTTTTATTTCTAGATTGTTAACAAAACCCATGGTTCATACCTAATCGATGCGTTCACCTTTTCATACCATTGAGTTATAAGATATTTTGTATTTTGAGTATTGTCTTGAAGTTCTGTGGACCGTCTGGCTACTTGAACAAAAGTAGCAGACGATACTCTGGAGACTTAGATAAGAAGACAATCAGGCTGATGGTCCATATTTAATCGATGAGTCCATCTTTTCAAAATATTCAGTAATGGAATATTTTGTATTGACTATTGTCGTGAGGTTTTGTAGATCATCTGACTACTTGAACAAAAGTAGCAGACGACATTCTGGAAACTAAGATCAGAAGGAAATCAGAATGGTAGCAAAAACTGAATCAAAACAAACTGTATCCAGTATCCCACACAATCGTGGAAAATGTTTCGTGTGATGGGTTTTAATTAGTTAAAAACAGAATAAAGTCACAATTTATTTCTAGATTGTTTTAAAACCTGCTCCATACCTAATACGAATTCCAAAATATCGCCTTTACTATGTAATCGTTGTGTCATAAAAGTTTGTTCATTTATTTTTTAATTTTATCAGTAAATTCATAAACAACAGTATGTGACTTTTTAAATTTTCGCTAAATGCGTCAAACGTTAATTGGTATAAAATCCCAAGTCTCAGTTAAACTTGTGGGGAATTAGGAATCGCTCGATTCGTTAGTTCGTATGTCTGTCTGTCCATTCGACCATCCGTCCCAATATCGTTCCCGAGCCATATCTTCTATGTCTATGAATGGATTTGGATCAAACGGCAAAATAATATAAACCAACATGATACGATGTGTGTCCTTTATTCAATTTAGGTACATAGGTCAGTGACGTCATAACGAAATCTATGCGGGTAGGAGGGGTATAAGTGCGTTTCACTGACATTTCTTGTTTTCTTGTTAACAACACATATATCAAATCATCCATTTAATTAAATTTATAACTGAAATTATAAATATGTATATCTGAGAGTTACTCGCGTATAATTATTCAAAGATATTATTGATTGTTTAAAGTTATTTAAAATCATAAAATGGTGATCGCTAAATGAATTTTTATTTTACATTATCATGGTTCTCATTCATTTTATAATTTTTATAAATTTTTAATAATTTTTTATATATTTTAGAAAATATTTATACATGTATTGTTAGGTTAGTGTGTTTGTTTGTTATATACACGATTTATTAAACAGATAAAATCTTCTGTCATCTTGTTTCATTTTAATCGTTCCTGTCATGTATGCAGTGTCATGTGAAGAAATATTTAAAATTCAGCATTTGACAGCCGTTTATCATATCCCTGTAGGCCGAATGACCTGCTTTAATTATGATGGCAACTTTCTTTTATACATGCATGATGAAACTGAGCGCGGTGGCCTAATGGATAAGACGTTAGTCTACAAATCGAGGTTTTCTCACCGCTCTGCGTTCGAACCCCGCTCGGACCACATGTGGGGAAAGTACATTTTCCTTGCCGTTGGCCTTTACTGGTTCACCTGGTATCAGTAAAACGTTACTGTGGGAGCGGTACGCTTGTCTGCGGCGTACTGATTCTGTGAGCTAGCACGTTATTAAAGTCGCCATGAGTGCGCGCTAGTACATGGCAGACCATACAACACACTCGCACTTCTCATGAATACAGGAACTTGTTCATAAAAGAACATTTATTACTCCGTGCACATTGCCACGTGCAGTTCACTTATAGTTGGTGATGTCTCGATATAAGATACGTTGGCGAAGGAGCGTAAACACGATGGCGAAGTAGCGAAAACACGATGACGAAGGAGCGAAGATACGATGGCGAAGTAGCGAAAACACGATGGCGAAGGAGCGGAGATACGATGGCGAATGAGCGAAAACACGATGGCGAAGGAGCGGAGATACGATGACGAAGGAGCGGAGATACGATGACGAAGGAGCGAAAACACGATGGCGAAGGAGCAAAAACACGATGGCGAAGGAGCAAAAACACGATGGCGAAGGAGCGAAGATACGATGGCGAAGGAGCAAAAACACGATGGCGAAGGAGCGAAGATACGATGGCGAAGGAGCGGAGATACGATAATAATAATAATAATAATAATAATAATGACTTGATTTTTCGAGGGTTGCTTATTTGGACTGAGCCAATCTTACATAAGGCCCTCCAATATGAGTGATTATATACTATTAATACAAAATAACATTTCTTTACATGTAGTAATTAAAAATAATTAAAATAATAACCACGCAAAATATAAAACATATGCTAAGTATAAAACTATGTACAAGTGTATATATATATTAAACAACCAAATGTTAAGATAATATAATATTATCGAATTAATATGTAAAAAAGTACTTTGATATAACTTTTTGAAATTCTTCAAAGATATCGTATTTTTAATTGTGTTGGTAATGAATTCCAAACTATTGAACCTGAGTATGAAATTGATGATTTTCGTAATTCTGAATTAGGTCTATATAAAAATAAATTGTTACAATGGCCAGATCGAAGTTGCAATCACAACAAGATTTAAATAAATCAGAAATATATGATGGAGATATGTTATTTACAGCTTTGAACATTAAAATTGATTTGTGATAATGGATTCTTTGCATGCTTAGTACTTTAAATAATTCAATGGATCTCGTTTCACGAACATCTTTGTCTAGTATTAACCTTGCAGACCGTTTTCGAACCTTAAGAATGAGGTCCAGATATTTAGAGTGACAATTACCCCAAATTGACAAACAATAATCTATATGTGGTAAAATTAAAGAAGTGTAGAAAAGTTTTCTACTTTCAATATCTAAATACCTTTTTATTCTTCTCAAAAGACATAACAAAGAATTAACCTTTTTAATAACATGATTTATATGATCTACCCAAGACAGACAGGGATCCACAAAGACTCCAAGTAATTTATGAGAGTGTACTTGTGTAATGTTAGTTGCATTAATACTGATATTAAGAGCTGCATCATTATTGGCGAATAAGCAAAAACACGATGGCGAAGGAGCAAAGATACGATGGCGAATGAGCGAAAACACGATGGCGAAGTAGCGAAAATACGATGGCGAAGACGCGAAATCACGATGGCGAAGGAGCGAAGATACGATGACGAAGGAGCAAAAACACGATGGCGATGGAGCGAAGATATGATGTCGAAGAAGCGAAAAAAACGATGTCGAAGCTGTGATAACACAAAGGAGCGAAGATACGATGGCGAAGGAGCGAAGATGCGATGGTTATTATATACAGGTTCAAATAATATGATGAAAGAGCAAATGGGATAAAATTTCACTGACCTTTTAAATGCGGGGTCTTTATTTACAGGTGACCTTTAAGGCAGATTCGAATGTATATGTTTTTACTCACAGATTACTCAATTCTATTTTAATTCAAAATTATTTTATCACTCTCGAACGTAAACATTTAGTAATCATTTTGACATATGTAAAAAATTGCACCTTTTCAGGATATCGACTAGTTCACCAGGGGTCAGTATAATGTGACTTGGAGAGATATTCTTGTCGTGGCGAACTGACTCTGTGAGCTAGCAAAATAAAGTCGCCATGAGTGCGTGCTAGAAAGAAACTCACGCATACACGAACTTCCCTAGAAAATAGTAAACCACTTGCGCTCGATGTTAATAGATGCAAAAATGTTGGCCCCAGTTTCACAATCATCACTTAATTAAGATTAACCTGACAAATTTTGGCAATATTTTATGCTACGTTTCAATAAAATTAAAACTTACAGATGTAATAAGTTAAGAGTGGTCTTAAATATGACATCTTAAATTCATGAATATCTTGAAAATTAAATAAAATATTCAAATTTCAAATGTGTTCGATTTACGTTAAGGAAAATCTTAGTTAAGAGACGGATGTGAAACTTGGGCCAGATGCGACGTTAAACAACATTACAACCAACTTACCATCAAACGCATGCTGTCAAATACATTGACAAATAATAAAAAATACAAAATTATTATACAACAATTTTTTATTTTCTTTCCATGTATGAAAAATATCAAAATATACAAAAACTCATATTTACATAATTTACACATTCAGCACTTGGCATACAACACATTTATACATATACAGTTCCTCTATAATCAGAGACAAATTACTTGTATATCACATTTACTACATTAAAGTCATACGGTTGTATTCAGAATTACTTCAATTTGTGGAATGCAAAATTGAATTCATCCATAATATCTATTTTTTATTTGATTGCTTGTTTTATAATTTTTTTTCAAAAAGTTGATGGATATAATTTCAGAATTTCTTCAGTTTGTGGAATTCAAATTTTGAAATCTTAAATATTTAAATAAATATATTTAAGATTTCAAAATTAAATTTATTTTTTATTTTCCTATTGATGAATTTTTAAAAAGTTGATGGATAAAAGTTCAGAATTACTTCATTTTGTGGAATGCAAATTTTGAAATCTTATATAATTTCAATATATTTTTTTATTTTATTACTCGTTATTTATAAAATATTCGGAAGTTGATGGATGAAAAACGCCTAGGGTTACCCGACTAAATATCAGTCATAAATAATGACGTCATGCTAATATCATCCAGTCTGATGACAAAGTCGAGAGTCCCGGCTAAATCATATTTTTTACCGAAGGGTAAAGAAAAAATATTGAACAGTTTTTAATTATTTTTTATTACAACTTATATGTGTATATATAAGATTATATATGTGGTTGCGTCATATTATAAAGTTTTGAATTTTCTGAATGGAATATCAAAAATATAAATATACTGGTGTCCAATTTTAGAGAGATTCAAATTGTCTTTTACTTCTCCCGGTGCACAGTGTGCAATTTAGATTTTTAAACCGAAAAGGGAAACGAAAACAGTATTTACAAAAAAAAACCCTAATGTTGCTATGTACAAATGTATGAAAATAATAAAATGGATATCGAAATTTGGATTGGCTAATGATCATGAACATTTTATACACACAATGTAAATATGTATATGAATATATATTTTTTGTAAATTTTCTTTTTTAGAATATATAAATATATACAATAAATAACGAGAACATTTTTCATTTAAAACATCTTAAATTTTTTTTTTAAAAATCTTAAAAGACAAACATTTTAAGTCCATGGATTTATCAGGCTCCGGCTATCCCAGTCTATATATACAGTAAAACTTTGGTAAATTTAAACAGTTCCGTTACCAGGGTGACCATTTGGTACTGGTTTGTCGTACTGGTATGGATATTTCTTTATTTTGATGGTCTCTCCATGAACAGTGTAAATGTCTTCTTTTCTTTGTCTTTCTCTAGCGAGCTAAAAAATACAAAGTTAACAAATTATAACGATTTTGCGGCAAAATAATACGCGTTTGACTCAATAATTATCAAAAAACAAACACAAATTTCACCAATTTTAACTATTTTGTGTTAAATTAATATGCGGTGGCATTATTAGTCCAATCATAAAAAAAACAAATACACCAATCTGTGTCCAAACCAGAACCCCAAAGCAACACATGACGTGTAAAAAACTTTGAAAATTGTCAAATTAAGATAAACACTTAAACTTCCGCCAGGAAAGCAAGGCCGGGTGCTCCGGAAGGATGAGTAAACAATTAATTATTATTATTATTATTATTATTATTATTATTATTATTATTATTATTATTATAATTAATTAATTAAACTAATACATAAATTATGAGATAAATTGATATAATTAAAAATAGAGAAACAATCTTAAAAATGTTGACTGATTGTCAAACATAGCTAAAAATTGGATTAATCAAAAAGGAAGTTATTGATTTAAATTATTTGAATGGAGTTTACATCCAAGTCAGAATATTTCACTTATATCGCGATATCACCAGCATTAGGGAAAAATGAAGTGGATTACTTACACATAAAAAGGGCTTTATAAGAAATAATGAAATCAGAGGTGTTAAAAGCCTACCTCATCTCTCATATTTCTGTGTTTTCTGCAGATGCAAAATACCAAGAGTGCCACCAAGATGATGAGAACGATTCCTCCTCCCACGGCTACTCCGGCGATGGCAGGTTTTGTAAGTGGGCACACCAATGTGTTGTCACCACAGTGGTCATAACCACTACATCTGAGGTAGTCTGGGATACAACGTCCATTGTCACACTGGTAATAACCTTGTTCACATTTTCCTGTAAGAAAGAAAGTATTTATATAAGTCATTGTTTTATTTACAAATTAAAATACGCATCAATATGATAGGTGGCACTTTGAAACTTATTTTATAGTTATTTTGATGGTAACAATAAAAAAAAACTTTACATCGTTAAGGCAGATAATTCGGCCTACTAATTTAAGAAAAGACAAGCCAGTGATGACGCTAGTACTTATTTGTACTCGTAAGTGGAAGTAATGTAAATTGAAATACCTTACAAATCAGATGATATTATGTAAATGCGGTAGTGCCGACACAAGCCTAATGCGAATGCAGAAAATTTAACTACATAAGCACAAATTTTGATCAGCTGTTGCGAATACACTGGAATATGTGAGTTGACCCTCAACAAAACTAGAACTAGTCTTCAAAGACAAATACAAACCCGCCCCAAACACTATCGAGTTGTTATATCTAACATTTGACCTTGTGACCTTAATCCCTGACCTAAACATGTCCTCATGTTGGTTTACATTTGTCATATGTTTGATCAAAATCCATCCACGGACATTGAAGATATTGAGCAGACGCTATATTGGTACGGACGATTAGGAAGACAGTGTGATTTCTATATACCCCGTAATCTTAGTTTGCTGGGCTGGGATATAACAACTTACCTTTCTTGAAAGCAGTAACCAAAGCTTCAAATCCTCTCCTGTTGGCGTTAGCGGGTCCACTCTGGAACCTCATGATCAGATAGCCACGTTGGGTTTCTGGGGATCCGTTATACAGCTGCAATGCGCTGCAGACAAAGTTTGGAGTTCCTGGAATAACAAAAAAGTGTATATTAATTGAAGTAATGATAGTTGTTTAAGCAGATGGTCGTGTTTGGTTATGTACAATTTACCAATTTAATGTCATTGTAGATTGTGTTCTTGAAATCAAACACAAACATAACGGTCCATATCCAAAGAACAATTCCAAAATAAACGCGTTAGTCCATGTTCAAATCGCAATCAATTATGCAAAGTAAAAACTTTGAAAACTGGCAGATTAAGTTAAAACACGTGAACTTCCACCAAGAAAGTGAGACCGGGTGCTCTGGTGCACCTAAGAAAAACTAAGAAAATGACTATGTTTCTATTCCTTGTGGCCAAAATCGCCATTGGCTACTAATTTCTGAGAAATTCTTTCAAAAAGTAAAACGTATTTAAGCAATTTTGTGAAAAAATATTGTAAAAGGACTATATTTTCACAACTATTGGAAAATCTGCTACTAACTTTAAAGTTTGGAAACTTAGAAAGGGGAAATTATAGAATTCGATCCTATTTTTATTTTTATTTACCTTGTACAAGCTGCACATTGTTGGCTCTTCCATCAAACATTTGTAAATAATCCGTTGAGCACTGTCCGTTAAAGTTATTGATATCCATATTCAGAATTTTAATAGCCAACTCTTTCCCCAGGGGTGGTTCTATAGCTATTGAGCAGTCCAAGTTCTGTCTATGGGCGATATTTCTGGTTACTTTTATCCTTACAGAATCTGTATTTAAGGCGGTCATACTAAGGGTACCCCCGCATCCTTCTTCCATATAATCTGAAAATATAAAATATAACATTCATTAACATGTCTTATAAATATGATTTAGCATTTTCATTATGCGATACCAATTTTTGTTTTCTTCAGTAAATTCATTTGCGTTTTTTCTTTATGTTTCCATTTTCTTTCTATTTTCTCTATTTTGTATCACTTTGAGTTAACTTTAATAAAATCAAGTTTTTTTTTCATTTTTCTTCAAACAGTCGCTGTGTTATTTTTACCCAATAAATACCAAGAATAAAATTTGTAGCCCGCTAAGTCTTATTTTTTGACGATCGTATTTTGAATTACTAGTATACTTTCCGTAAAACCAAAAGTCAAAATTTAAAATGGAAATTTGTGTACAACTTTGCATGGTAAAGAAAAATGTTTAAAAAACATGAACATGTATTTCAAAACCGAAAAAATGCAAAACCAAAAGTCCAAATTTAAAAAGGAATCTTTAAAACAAAAACCCCTTAAATTGGCAAAAGAGAAACATTTTAAAAGACAACATTTTTAAATATATTTGTTTTTCAAGGCCGAAAAAAGTTAAACCGAAAACCAAAAATTGAATTTCTTACACAAAATTGGCGAAAGGGATATGTTTTAAAAGTAAAATATTTTTTTCTTTTAAATAAAAAAGAAAGTAAAAGAAATAGACATGTATTTCAAAACTGAGGAAAAACTCCTAGAATTATTACTTACATTCGTTCACTGCCAATACTCCGCTTATCCATAGCATTAAAATTGTTTGGTAGCAAAACATAATTTTCCAAATGATCTTCATTTTTTGTATATTCAAGAAGAACACCTTGTATGTTTACCAAAGTCCAAGAAGTGAATGGAATGGAAGAGAAAGGTCGCCTTAATATAGGTCCTGGGTGAATGATGCTAAAAACTCGAAAAACGAAATGATTTCGATGACTTATCCCTGGCTTATAATGACATTAAATTCTCACTGACCCTGTGGGCGATTAAAAAATTTTGTTACACTTATTCATTGGCATTAGTTATCAATCATTACCCGCCCTTACATGCATGGTTGAGTCAGACAAGGTTACCCACTGCATTAGTATTTATTTATGTTAATTACAAAAATGTTTCTGGAATTTGTACAACAATTTTACTTCTCAATAATTATTGAATGATTAATTTAAATTGATTGACATATGACACTTTCTTTACTATGAGAGTCATTTCTAGATCTTCATACCTAAGATTTGACGAATTTTTCATTATTGCTGGGATTGGATTAGCCACTTACAAATTAAAAATGATGGATTTTTAACGATTTATTTTACCTTTGGTCTGTTTAATTAATTATTTGTTTTTTACTGTTTTCTTTTCTATAAAAGTCAAAGACAAATTGCAAGGAATTATTTCAGTTCCCAGTCTTACTTTCCTGGTAAAAGTTTAGGCGTTAAACTTAATCAGTGTTAATTTGTCCGTTTTCATTTTTTTTTTTACTTTGCTTTGGGGATTGTGAAGTTTGAACATGGACCGGTATTGTGTTTGATTATTTATGCATTACTTTGCCTATGTATTAACTGTTTACTTCAATTTCAGTCAATTAATAAAAATTATATGATTGTACTTTTACCAATATTTGCTAGGGAGGGTCACACTATGTGTAATCTGTAAGTCCATCTGTTTTCAAGCTAGTTCAACTTTTTAGTATTCAAAATTCAAAACAATTAAGAAATTTAGCTAAGTATTTATTAGAAGCAGAGTTGCTAAGAAAATCTTATGCCACTTAATTATTATGTACTTCTATATGTATCTTCAATAGACAAACTTAACAATGTATAACGTAATATTTATTTATGTAAATCCTCCCATGTGTATATTATTATTGTTTATTTATTGTTCATACTTTTCAAATTTTATGTTTGCCTATGAGTTGTTACTTATGGCTGAATAAAGAATATAATAATATGTATAAAAGATATAGTTTTCAAACCTTGCATATTGTTTCTATATAGATACAACAAAGGTTTGTACCTCTTTCTCGGGTGGGGTTACATATCTTTTATTTCAGTCAATGTTTTGTTTCAGTGGACGCAATTCCTAGCGCAGCCCCCTCCCAACAAACTAAAATCTTAAAGGCTTAACTGAAATGACAGAATCAAGCCCTTTGAACCTTTTTTCAAAATTTTAGATGGGGGCACAATAGAAAGTTCTACTGTCTTGGTTACTTATTACTCTTCATAAAAAAATTCCTTTGTGATCAGGATTTACTTTAATTTCAATAAACCTGTATACATGTACTTCATAAGGAAAACGGGACATTTAATACACTTTCATTCAACACGTATTCTACGGCATGCTGATGCTTTGTACAAAATTGGTTGATCTTTTACCATTCAGTGAATGAAGGAATCGGGAATTCTGTTGGTTAAAATAGCATTTGCATACATGCAGCAATAGAAATGGCTCTGTATGTAACAGTTTCATTTTATCTTATTTATTTATTTATTTATTTATTATTATTATTTTTTATTTTTTATTTATTTATTTATTTATTTATTTATTTATTCAGTATTTACACCAAAAAAACAAGGTCGAGCTGATTACAGAGAAAACTCATAACAATACAAAACATATGAAAATCAAATGATTACATAGAAGAATCATAACAATACAAGACATATGACAATCAAATACGAGTTAGTTTGATACTCGTACCATAGATTATGAACCATTACTCAGTTTATCATAAATAAAATACTTTTTGACGATTTTGATAAGGTGTGATCAGGTGATGGATCAGCTACTCAAGTTTGCATCAAAATAACACTTGGGGTATTTTATTTATTTATTTATTTATTTATTTATTTATTTATTTATTTATTTATTTATTTATTTATTTATTTATTATTTATTTATTTATTATGGAATAATGAATGTTTTGTATTTATTTTCACTCAACCGCGAGTTATTTTTTCTTTATTTTTTATACTTTTGAATAATAATAATTGAATTATTTTTTATAAAGATTAATTCAGTAAACATTTTAAGTAACGCGTCAACTCTAGAATAAGTGACATCTGTGTGTTACTTTTGAATTGGATTATTATTTCATAAAAATTCAAATGAAGTGAGCACATGACACTGTTGTCTTCAGCGAGAAAAAAAAACAATTTTGTTGAAATGAGAATAAGATTCCAATATATTAAGCCGTAAATAAATAAATAAATAAAATCCTGTTTCTCTCAGATTAAACTGCTCGGATTTAGATTAATTGTGCCGGTCGAGCCAATGACTCATCCCTTTCTGTCAGATATGGTTGGAATTTAAAAAAAAATATATATAAAAAATATGAAAATGTTATTTATTTCTCAATTATTGTTAATTATTGCATTACATATTATTTCAGAGAGACTAAAGACAATAAAATTTTGCCGACGACGGGAATCGAACCAAGCATGTGCGTGGAGTTAGGTCAAAGGCATTCCCCAACTCAAGTCACGTGATATGCATTACGATGGTAGTCAAAATGGCGACGGGACTCCCTCGCTCGGGGTTGTATGAAGTTTATGTTAGGCAGCAATGGTGCAAAGTATTTGTGACTTTAAATGAGGATTCTCTTACTTTAACACTTGATGAAAACCCCGACACAGCTGTTGCAGCTAACGGAGGGACAGATGCACCTGTGCAGGACGGAGAAGCGCTGAAAATAGACCAACTCCCCGACAGCATCGCCGGTCAAAAAAGAGTTGTCAAAGTTGTAAAAGAAGAACAAAATGGTCTTGGTATAAGTATAAAAGGTGGAAAAGAAAACAAAATGCCGATTCTTATTAGCAAAATATTTAAAGGGATGGCTGCAGACAAAACCGAAAAGCTGTATGTTGGAGATGCTATTTTGACTGTAAATGGTGAAGATCTAAGGGAGGCTACTCATGATGAAGCTGTCAGAGCACTGAAGAAAGCCAAGAAAGTTGTAGAATTAGAAGGTAAATCTTAAATGCAATTATGAATAAAATTTACAAAATACAGACAAATTACACACAGCCAAAGACTACTAGTACTACATAAATACTCATTCTTCCCTCTGGCAAATTTATATATCAATGGAACAGGCTACCAAACTGTCACTGCTAAATTATGCCTATGCTGTCAGGTCTTGACTAATTCAAATCAGCAGTGAGTTGACTGACATACATACACAAAACCGTAATCAATAACAACTGTCTAAAAACATAACACTTCCATGTATCCTTTCACTGTACATGATCACACACCCCCTCTCATTCTCGTCACACCCAATCCACTAATTTTACTATTTACATGTACATTGCACATAATACCGTATCTGGTGATGTCTTGATATAAATTAAATATTCTTGAATTGGACATAAGGTGGATATACATGGCCGAATGGTACCATTACTAGCTTTCGAAGTCAAAGGCTGTGGGTTCGATCCTCACTTGGGACTTGGAAAATTTCTGAGATGATTTTCAACTCCTGCCAATACTAGAGCTGTAAAAAGCTCATTACTAGAATCATCTTTCGGATGAGACTCAAAACCAAGGTCCTGTGTCTTGGTCCTAGCTAAAGAAAACCTCTGTAGAGTTCAAAAAGAGTAAGTCACCTGTGACCGCTACAGAAGATGCTTACAAGTAATACAATTATAAGCAATTGTAATAGATTGTGCAAAGTAAATAAGAAAGTAAGGTAATACCCATTCATTCAATTAATAAATCAATCTTTATTTTATTTTTCAGTTAAATACATAAGAGAAGTGAGTCCATATTTTAGGAAGACATCAGCTTTAAACGACCTTGGCTGGGGAAATCAAGAGGCACAGCGGGATGCAGCAAAGGCTAACTGGACTGAAAATAAAACCATACCTCTTAGACTGTGTTATTTATGTCGTAATTTAAGTATGTCAGACCCTGAAAAACGAACATTAGAATTACATTCACCTGACGGTAAAAGTTCCTGTATTTTGAGATTTCCCGATCCAGCAACATGCAGTGATTGGTTTAATGCAATTCATGCTAATGTGCTTTTGTTGACATCGCAAGGAATCTTAGAAGCCAATCAAATAGTTTCATCAGCACCTAATTCTCGAGAAGTTTGTCACATGGGATGGCTATCAGAGCAGGTAACAATTACTACAATATATTTTAATTTTTCTGGACTCAAAAAATTCATTTGATGAAGTGGTCTTGGACCAGTTGGTAGTTGTGTAAGAAACCTACTAGTCTGAGCCTAGATGTTCTCTTCATCACTATTATATACATGTTTAACACTAAACAGGAAGGACAAAAAAACAGGGACGAACTGCAGATCAAACCCTCCCACACTATAGATGATTGCTAAAGCAACTGAGCTACCCAGAGGACCAGACAGTTACATTCCTCTTCTGTTATTTTTCAATTTCTCATGATGCCGAAAGTGCGAAATTTTGTTTATTTTCCAGACTTCATATGGCAACATTGCCAGTCAACTACTGTACTTACATCAAGTTACATGAGCCACATTAGCCACCAAACTCTTAACTTGAAGGAGAGAAAAAATACCAGGGATTGAACCCAGTACCTCCCACACTATGGACAAGTGTGGTACCAACTGAGCTACCCAGACTAATTTCAGTGTTTACTCTTTATACATTGAATTGCTTATAATGAAAATTAAATTTTTAATGTTGTCTTTTATGATTTAAATCTTGTGAAACAAATGAATTTGCAGCAAGCAAGCATCATTACCAGGGTCACTGCTGTATTGATATCCGTAAAAAAAATGGTTACCATTATTGTGTTTCAGTTACTCAATGAGCAAGGTAACCCCACATGGAAGCCTGTTTTTATAGCATTTTCATTTTCAGAAATAAGTGGCAAGTACTATGGAAACATAGCTGTTTGTATTGTGCCTCTGTTGATATTGTTTTAAAATCGTTAACCATTGTTCTGTTTCAGTTACTCAATGAGCAAGGTAACCCCACATGGAAGCCTGTTTTTATAGCATTAACAGATAAAGATGTACTTTTGTATGATACTGCACCTTGGAGTAAAGAGGAATGGGCCACTCCTTTTCAGAGTCATCCCCTGCTTTCAACAAGGTAAAATTTTATATGCACATTTGACCATTTCTAGAAAGGCCTTGTCCTTCTGTATGTCCGCCCATCAGCAATAATTTGTCCGGCCTGCTCCTTCAACACTATTAAGGATACTTTTACTAAACTTGCATCATGAATTAGATTAGTAGACTTCATCATAAATCAAAATTGAACTGTCAGTGACACCACAGTCACTACTGCATGTACCTCAAGCCCACCCCACTTGTCAACATCAAAGGAAATGAAAGTGATGTCATTGTTTAAAGGCCACACTATTAGCCAAATCAAAGTTATTGAAAAGAATTCATTATTATTGTATTAATACTGTTAGATAAAATAATAATGTTGTATTGCATTTTATTAAATGTTTTACTTTGTATAGGTTAGTTCATTCAGGGCGTCTTGCAAACCCAAATTCAGGCTCAGATGTGTTAACTTTCGGAACACGGACAGGAACACGCAATGGTGTTGAGACACATGTATTTCGTGTAGAAACCCAAAGAGATTTAGCATACTGGTCAAGAGCTTTAGTTCAGGGATCACATGGAGCTGCTATTCTTATTAAAGAAGTTACTTGTTGTAAGTATGACTCTTTCGATTAGTCATTTTCTCTTAAACCACCATACTAAATTACAATATGACTAGCTTTCCACAAATTTAAAATTATTAATAGCCAATTTTTAAATTTGTGAATATATATATATATATATATATATACTATATTTAAAAAAAATCCTTTTTTAAAGTATTTTCACAATTTTGCTAAAATATGTTACTTTTTAAAATTATTTCTCTGAATTCAGTAGCCAATGCTGATTCTGGTTACCACGAATAGAATCAATAGATATAATGTTTTTTGTTTGCCAACAAATGCCGTGGTAATAGTGTTAAACATCACACCAGCATTTTTTTCAGCATTTTGTCCTACAGTACTAGACTAGTAACTTTGGGAAGAACTTTTTACTTTTTCGATAGTCTCCTATATACCACAATAGAAAATGTTGAAATTATCAGGACACAGAAAGGTTGAAAATTTTGATTTATTCCAAGTAGTTACATTAACAACACTTGTGAGCCATGGAAATAAACATCCATGTTCCTTACCAGTATGTATAAATGATGTGGTCTATATTAAATAAATGTTTTAAAATCAGAGGTTAAGCAGACAGGTCACTATTGTTTGCCTTTACATGTACAATAACAGAGATTATAAATTTTGGTTTTACAGCAGCAACATGGCAAAACCAACAAACAAAATTCAGCCTTCATTATGAAAATGGCTTCACACTCTCAAGTGCCAAATCAACAGACAACAAAGAAAAACTGCCTGTACTGTGGTCATTTACATTTGACAAATTACGGACATCCGCTGATGATGGTCACAGACTCTTATGGTTAGACTTTGGTGAAGATGGAGAACAGGTTTAATTAATTTATTTATTTATTTATTTATTTATTTATTTATTTATATAATGGTATTTATTTCTACATCTACATGGTACAAAATTTATTTATTTATTTGCCGGTATTTATTTAATTATTTATTTATCAGATACATGTATAGGTTGTTCACAATCTGATGGCAATGTATATAACAAGATTATTTTAATATCAGAGTTTTTATGACAGATAAAACTATGGATGGTGTGATTTAATACATGTGTAGCACATTGTTCTATCAGGTAGTATGGACTCATTTGTGTATGTAAACACAATAGTAAACAACCTATATTAGGTTAATGTAAATGGTATTTAATGCATTATTGAAAATAACTTTTCTTAGCTAGTTCGGTCGAACTTGTTAAGAGAAATCAATCTATTATACTTTGTTGATAATTTTATAGGAATATAATATACATTGTATATTATAGTTTTTGTAGGCCTTTGTGTCAGAGTTTTCTGAACAAATGTCTAAAGAATACAACAAAGTGCCTCTAACCAACTTGGTTCTCTTGTCAAAAGGTCAGTGGTTTTCTCTTGGTACTCCAGTTTCCTCCACCATCCCAGAACTGACCATTTTTCCCACTTTTGCTGAAGGAAAGACTCTTTTCATTCATACATCATTCATACTTTACGAGTAACATTTAGATCTACTGCCGTTGTTATAGTTGTAAAAATGATTTCAAAAATTGTGTAATATACATGTAGTATTTAATGTTATGTTTCAATTACTTTTCAGGAATTAGATCTACACACTTGTCCTAAGCCTATGGTTTTTGTACTGCATACATTTTTATCAGCCAAAGTTAACAGACTTGGGTTAGTTGCATAATTGGAGAAAGACTTGACTTTATAGCATGAAACCAGCCTCTTAAAACCTGTGGTATTTGATATTGATGTGGAATGATCTAGTTGGACATGATACTTTAACCATTAAACCAGTCTCTTGAAATATGTGGTATTTCACATGTATTGCCTTCACCAGATTTGTTCTTGGAATGGTCTAGTTGGACATGAAACTTTAACTATTGAATGGACCTTCTGAAAACCAGTAGTACTTGATCACGTTTGAAACGACACCATAACCATGAAATTAGCCATCTAAAAACCAGTTGTTTTTGATACGGATTGCCTTCACCAGATTTGAACTTGGAATGGTCTAGTTGGACATGAAACTTTAACCATGAAACCAACCTTCTTAAAAACCTGTAGTACTCGATATGGATTGCCATCACTTGGATTTGGATTTGGATTTGAATTTGAAATGGTCTAGTTGAACATGATGTGTCAAGCATGAAACCAGTCTCCAAAAACCTGCCTTCATCAGAATTGAGCTTTGAACAGTCTTATTGGAAATGACACTTAAAGCGTGAAACCAGCCTTCTGGAAACCTGTAGTACTGGTATGTGATGTGGGTTGCCTTCACCAGAGATGAACTGGAAATGGTTTGGTTGGGCATGACTATGGAACAGGCCTTCTGAAAACCTGTAGTATTAAATATGGATTGCTTTTACCAGATTTGAACATGAAGTTTATTTAGTTAAGAAGTTATTTATGTATATTGCCCCTACATACTTGTGGTATTATCCAAAAAATCAAAAGAATGGATTGTTCCATTGGTGTCTTAAGGGTTAACATGGTTATTGTTCAATTTTCTTATACCAATACTAGATTTATCAGAGATAGTTGATGGAATTTAGGGGTTTCAAAATTATGTTTTGTAATGGAAGGTCCAGGACCTTTTGTTTTTATTTTTAGCAGGTCCTAAAAATGTCCAATATCAACAATGGATGGTCCATGTGCAAGTTTGTTATCATATAGAAAAAAAGGATATTATCTTGGAAAAAATGACAAGTCCATCAGACTTTTACAGTTTAAATATCAAGGGTGCCAATGTAAAATCATTTGGTCCTGGACCTTGGGAACTTCAAACCCCTGTTAGATAGGTAATTGTTATCCTTGCTATAACAGAGCAGGTCTAACTTTCTGTCTCTACCTTTAAGTCTTCCCAAGTTTTAGTGCAATAAAGTACATTTCTTCATTATGTAAAAATGATGCACTTTTGGGTACCACTGACAGGGATTTAACTCGAACTAAACATGACAGTCTTTATACCCCCACAAACTAATTTAACGGGGGTAATTTGGAATCAGCATGTCTGTCTGTCTGTAAAATTGGTCCACACCATTTCTCATAATTGCTTTGGAGGACTGTCATAAAACTTCACATGAATAATCTTCATAGTCCAAAGGTGTGTCATGACTTGAACCAAGGTCATATTGGAAAGGTCCAGTTCGTGGGAAAAATTAAACTCTTGTAGATGTTGGGGTTGGGGGTATTGGGCTATCAAGAGACGGTTTTAGTTTTAAGATTTGAGAAGTTTATTGGTACCATGGAACCAACACCTACAGGACTAAATAGTTTATAGGTATTGTAACCATGGTTTCAGGTTGATAGCTTTTGTTACCATGGTTAAAAGTTAATAGCTTTGTTACCATGGTTACATGTTTATAGGTTTTGTTACCATGGTAATGAGGTTATGGTTTCTGTTACCATGGTTACGAGTTATAGCTTTATCTACTGCCATTGTTATTTTATAGATGTATTTTTTACACCTTAAATACATTGATATGGTGCTTATCATTACAATTATAACAATCCTGGGACCAGTTGTTCGAAGCGTGATTAATTTAATCAATTGATTAATCAAAATATGTTTTTGCATTATATCAAATATTTTGTGAATTATTTGTTGAAAACACGAAAACTGATTAGAATCTATCAAATTGAAACACAATGTTTTAAAATTGATTGTTCATTAATGATATGTGAATGTTAATTGGTGTTCTATGTTTGTGCTAATCACTGATTAAATTAATCAAGCTTCGAACAACCGGGCCCAGATATGTGAGAATGAAAACACATAAATGTTGTGGTGTTCATTCTAGAAGAGGCCATGGGGCCATTATTTTTTCCAAATGACCCTTATTGTTAAGGATTTAGTGAGCAATATTTAACATTTAATAAATGCAAAAATAGTGATGTAATGGTGTTATAAATTAAGTTTTTGAAAATGGCCACTTCTGTAAAATCCTAGATTGAACACTGTATTTGTTTTTGCAGTTGATGTTGTTTTCATTTGGGAAAATATTGCAATTTTTTAGCAGAAGTATTTCATTGTATTTTCCATTGTTGACAATAACAATTAAATCAATTTCTAGGTTTCCAAAATTAAAATTATTAGTGGCCAATTTTCCGAAATTTGTGAAAATATACCAGTAGTCTATTTTAAGGTATTTTTTCACAAATTTGGTAAAATAGGTTGCTTTTTGAAAGAATTTCTCAGAAATAAGTAGCCAATGACGATTTTTGGATACAAGGTAAGGAAACATCAAATATTCATTGAATATTTGCAGATTTTAATATTTCTCAGAAAGAATTTCTCGGAAATAAGTAGCCAATGACGATTTTTGGATACAAGGTAAGGAAACATCAAATATTCATCAAATATTCATTGAATATTTGCAGATTTTAATATTTCAATAGATTTGAGAATCTTGAAATTCAAATTTAAATTTTATTCCCATGTGAAAATAACTCCTCTGCAATATGTACCGGTAGGTAGAATTTTATATAACATCATACTACATTACTCATCAGTAATCTCATTTAGTACTTTTGTTAAAGCTTTTTCACCTTTGAATATAAAGCGTCTAGGTAAGGCTTTCTTTTGTAAATTTTTTAGAAATTTTTTTCTGCAGAACTGTTCAAATTGACTTCTCATCAAAATTAAAATTTTGAAGTGTACAGAAGAAAGTCTTTCCGAATTTTTTTCCGTAGAACTGATCAAAATGACTTCTTGTCACAATTTAAATTTTGAAGGAGTGTACAAATGGAAGTCTTTCCAAATTCTGTTGTTTTTTAAGCTGTTCTTGTTGTAAAGTTTGCCGATTTATTTGACCATTTTCATCCCTGTATATTTTATATTTCCATAACTTAAACACATTACTGATGTGGAGATAGTTAGCTTTAAATCAGGTTAAAAATGAAAATCATCTAGTCAGTTTAGCATTACTTGCATATGCACTGTCTGCCATTTCAGTTACACAGAAATTTAAATGCTGTAAACATTTTTATTTTGGTGGTGTTCTAATTTTTGCTTATTTCGCGGTTGTTTGTTTTGCGTGAAAACTAATAATGCTTCTTGCGAAAATTAACTGACACTGAAATTTCCAGAGTTACAGTACATATACAGTAGTACACATATTTGCACTTCACACAAGATTCTTTCATTCACACAAGATTCTTTCATTCACATTTTGTAAATTTCTGTATTATTTTCACAATAACTTTTAATTGCAATTTTATCTTTTTATATTTATTTTAATTTCTGCAATACATTTATATAATCAGCTTTGGTTTTACTTTTTTCAGTGACGACAATGAGTCTAAATGTGAATGTTATGTGTTAAAATTCAGATTAAATCTCAAATTTTATTTTTTAGTTTGAAAAAGGAGAATTTAAACAAAAAACAAAATAATTATTTGTTGCAAAATAAGCTTTTTATTATGTAACCGTCCTCTTTGGAGAATAATGCTAAAAGAAAAGAACAACTCACTCTTATTAGATTCCCACAATTTTAAAATTATTTGTAGATAAATTTCCAAATTTTTTTAAAATAGTCCTTTTTAAAATTTTTTTATCCACAAATTTGCTAAAACAGGTTACTTTTTGAAAGAATTATTAGTAGCCAAATTTTTTAAATTTGTGAAAATATACCAGTAGTCCATTTTAAAGGTTTTTCATGTACAGTATTTGCTTAAATAGGTTGCTTTCTTCGAAAAGGGAGCCAATAGTGATTTTGGCTACCAAGAATGGAAACAGACTTTAGAATAAATTTATATAATGTTTATTTGGAAATTTTAGTTCAGCTTATTTGTAGTGATAAACTTTGTGTACAAAAAATGTTACAGGTTACTTTTTGAAAGAATGGCTGTATTGGTAAAATTTTTAGTACCAAATTTTCAAAATTTGTGAAAATTTTTCACAAATTTGTACAGGGTTTCCTACAGCCCTGGAAAAGTCCTTAAATTTTGAGGTTTGCCCTAAAAAGACCTTAAAAACAAGTCTGACCCTAAAAAGCCCTTGAATTTATCCTGAAGGCCCTAAAAAGCCCTTGAATTTTGCCAATTAGTTGTTGATATTAAGTGGTTGTAAATAGACTGATCAAAATAAATAAATAAGTTACATTGAAATGAGCGATTAAAAGGTACCTGGCCCTCCCGAATACCCAAAATTAACCCCAACTTCAAGTGTCGTTACTATGGACATGTAAGTAAATGTTTTATTGATTTAATTGTCTTTGCACCTATGTTTTTCTTATAACATTGTCCTTCTGATTAGGCCTTAAATTTGCAAATGAGACCCTGAAAAGACCCTAAAAAGTCCTTAAATTTGGAATCCAAATGTCTGTACGAACCCTGTTACTTTTCGAAAGAGTTTCTCAGAAATGTAGCTAATGGTGATTTTAGCGACCAGTAATGGAAACATAGCCCTTAGAAAAATCTATACAATGTTTTATTTTAAAAAATGTAGTACAACTTAATTTGTAGTGATAACTTTTGTATAGAATGTATATATATGTAGATATATACTGATTTATAGTCAGATTTTGCACACAAAGAACTATCTGTGATATTTTATCAAATGCTTATTTCAAAAAAACAAAAACCTTTTAATCATATATGTATGAATTTTTATCGAATGCCTTACATAACATTTTAGATATGTGTGATAGTTTTAGATATAAATAGATGTAGATGTGTGTCATCTGTAAATTATGGATAGAATTAACGGATCGCTGGCCACGCCCACAATGTCTGACAAAGGCTTAAATTGCATGCAAAAAGAATGAAAACTCAGTCTGAATTGTTCCGTATATTGATGTCACTGACAGTAGTAAGTCATTAGTTGCAGTGACACTGCTTTAGTACCATGATGGCGACCAGTGTCGGAACATAATAGGCATGGCGATACGTCAATTTCACTTTTCTGTAATGAAAAGATTTGGAAACAATTGTAAATACATGTAGGTTTTATCTGTATGGCACAAAAAGTATATATATTATAAGCATGTCTGAAAATATGACTTATTTCATTAGAAATTTGACATGTTTTAGTTAGTACCGGTAACTCCATTTTGCTTGTCTGAAAATTTAATCGACCTGTCTGAAATTTAGAATGGGGATAATTATCTGTCTGAAAATCACTTATTTAAACCAATAACGGAATTGTACACATATTAACTGCCTGAACGTATGAATATTGTTATTTCAAGTTTATAATGTACATGTCTTGAAATATGACATACCCGGTACATGTATTTTAATTACCCGGTATTTATTTCATTTTTTTCTGTCTGAAAAATTAAATGAACCTGTCTGACAATGTGATTTGTGTATTCTAATAATATTAATTTTATAATGCACATATAATCTCCTTTGTTTACACTGGTAATCTTTATTTAATTAGCTACCAGAACATACCATGGACCCATTCTGGTTTTGAACCTAGGATTCTGAATCTTGAATGTGCTGACAAAACCGCTGGTCTCTTATATTTATATGTCGAAAAAATAAATCATTTCTTTAAGTATCTGCATATTTTTCACACATTTGGTATTCACTAGTGTCACATGATCCTCCATAACCTTTGTGCTGAACAATTTTTTCTTTGGGGCATGAAACTGCATAATGTGACATTGCCCATTAAAAAAATACATTGTACATTGTTTGAAATTAGTAAACAAAAACACTTTCCAGAATGTTCCACACAAATGTTATGGGTTACTAATCATGTGATACACTTGTGAATCTGTGAACCCAATTCAGCATTTTTGTGTGCTTTCTAAGGATTATTAGTTCATTAGCTTTTTTTAAGTTATAGTACACCATATATTATCATCCATCCCGACATCATGCACATGACAGCATGAAAATTTATTTGCAAATTAATTCAGGTTTGAATTTTTCTTGCCAAAAAAGCATTTATTGTACATAGTCATCTTATATATATATACATTTTAGTGAAACCATATGTATACTTCATTCAGTGACTCTGTCAAATTTTGTATAACATACTATATAGAAATTATAATAGTAAAAATGTAGTGTAATATACATGTATACAGTAGATGATTTAGAAACAAAATTTATATGATTGCAGTGTACAACAAAGTGAAATTGTCAATTATATAGATGAAAAGCAAGGTTTCCACAAATTTAAAAGTATCAGTAGCATAATTTCCAACATTTGTGAAAATATAGTCCTTTTATGTATTTTTTTCACAAACCTGATAAAATAAGTTAACTTTTTGATTGAATTTCTAAGAGATGAAAGAGAGACTGTCAAATTTAGTTATTAATAGTTTTGGGAGGGATCAAATATTGCTATTCTGTGGAATAAAATGAGAGTGAAAGAGAGAAAGTCTGTTGAATATAGAGTTTGACTATGTATAGAAGTTTTGTGACAATGTTTTGTTTACAAATCACCTTGGATTCATCCCCAAGATACTGAATATGATGTACCTGTACACATGAGTTGTGTTAGAGTAATTTTTACTTCAGTCCTACCGTAAGTCAGGAAATTTTCATGTTTGTTTATTTTCGCATAGATTTGTTAGAGGTATATTTAAAAATATAGCTTTTGTGAATTTGTATTCTGTTTTAAAATCATTTTACTTTCAATTACATCAGGGGATGCAAAAATTAAAGTATGTGAATTAATTGAAATGGTGATTTTTGCAATAAATTAACCGACATGAAAATTTCCATGATTTACAGTACAGTACATGTAATTATTTATTGTTAGTTATAGATTTATTTTTCCTTTGACCACAATTTGTTGTTATTGTTATCCCCGATATTTTACAATATAGGCACTTTCATTTTTGAAAAGTTTTATAAATATCCGGTAGAGTATGTACATGTTATTGTTATAATGCTCCTTGATAACTTTGGCACCTTACTTATGGCCATAGAATTTTATTTTTAAGTCTCAAAATCTATTTTTATGTTCTTTCTAGACCAGTTGGCAATGAATTAAGGTTGTATTTACATGTATATATGTATTTTAAGCTAGAAAATGACAGTTTTAGTGAAATTTATGAAATTCAGCAATAACTTGTATCATGTGATATTTTTGGTTATGCATATAAATGCACATGTACATGTATTTAATATTTTAAAACTGATTTTAACCGGATAATAACTTTTTCAGAAACGGACTAAGCTTAGCTATTCTTTTTATCTAACATTAGACTAGTTTTTGTGTCTGATTTGATGAAATACAAGTTTTATCGAAACTTGTGATACAGAATCTTGTATCACCATTGGCGGTAAAGTACTTGTGCACTTTCTCATTGTGACGTCATTGGGGAGTCACCGATTTGTCAAATGTAAACAATGGCGTCATTACTACAAAACATGTCATAACATAGTTCAGTGGTTTTCTGAGGTAAAATGTATTTTTTTCACATAAAGTATTGGGTTTTTTATTATTTAAATGACCTAATAGGAAATGTTAGATAAAAATATCCTATACAGTGTGTATGTACATCCCTTCGTATCAGGTCTCATCCTTTTTTCGTAGCTGTATCACTACTCGTCGCACAAGCGCGACTGGTAGTGATACGACTACGAAAAAAGGACTCGACCTGATACTGAGGGTTATACATACAGACTGTGTATATAATATGTATTTATCACTTGATTTTATTACTGTATATTATACAACTTATCAGCTGTTATTTTTAAGTCAATCTTTATTTTATTTACATTATATTGTTTAGTTACAACTACATGTATTTTATTATTTATTGTCACCCTTTAAAGAAATTTCTTACCTGCCTGGCTACATAGAACTTTGATCGGAGATCTGCCAGGGTACATAAATGCACACGCCGTTTAGCAGTAAAAGGGAAGTAACTCCTACATTGGGGACATATAGTCCGGTAAACAAATATGGTGACAACGTACTTAAGTCACACAGAATACAAAGTTAAACAGAAGTTTAACTATTACTGCTTTGAAGGGTGACAAAAACGTTATACAGGGTTTTGGCAGGTTACATGGCCCCATATATACTGTCAAAGATTTATGTACCCCGAGCCACAGGCCAAAACCTGCCAAAACCATGTATAACTTATAATGTTTTTTCAAGATATATACTACATGTAGTAAATGACAGAATAGAGAGATTCAACTGTAGACTTTTTGACATTTCCTAAAAGTGTCTGTCTCCTTTTAAGGTCTTCTAGAATAGGCTTTTGTATTTATTTTTTTAAATAGTTTAGAATTGTGAACATTTTCATTGTCAATATACTACATACTGTATATGTATTTTACAATCTGACATAATTTGCAAAATTGATCTTTTATCCCCTAAAATTAGGTCTTAAAACAATTAACCATTGAATTGTCTCGAAATGGCGTTTATAGTGCTATAACTGCCATTGTCATGCAAACTGGTTAATGTGCGTTAGCGCATTATGATTAGTTTGCTTTGCAGGGCAATGGCAGTTATAGCACTATAAATGCCATTTCTAGACAGTTCAATGGTTATATTTACATTTCCTATTTTTTAAAAATCTTATTTTGGTATTTTAATCCTAAAAAAACTTTAAAACACTGTCGTGTACGACATGGGAACAGTCAATCAGTGACGTCATGCATAAACCGCAAGGAAGAGATGAATGACTTACATTATCAATGGCATTTATACTCCTATAACTGCCATCTGGTCTTAAACAAAGTTTAATACATTAAAACATCACAAATGTAAATATAAGTGTATGGTTTACTTGACATTGTCAATATTTTACAACCTTGAGACAATTTATGAAAGAATTAATCTTTTTATCACCTAAAATCATGTCTCAAAATGAAGTGTATGGTTTGCATTGCATTGTCAATATTTTGCAGTCTAAGTAAATTTGCAAAATTTGTCTTTTATCTTTTAAAAATCATGTCTCAAAATGAAAGTATGATTTTGCATTGTCAGTATTTTACAATCTGAGAAAATTTGCAAAATTTGTCTTTTATCCCCAAAAATCGTGTCTCTTTGAAAGTCTGTGATTTAAAATCATTCTGCGAATTAACAAACCATGACATATATACTGTCTCTCAAAAGAATTCAGTTTTTTAAATGATGATTAGTTATCATACAGTAGTAGTTAGAAAAGTGATACTTCAAAATCAAGAAAAATATAGTCCTTCAGTTTTGTTTTAAATGTCCATGTCGGTCAATTTTCATTAGAAATGACAATTCTTTTTAATACTTTTATTAAATTTTAATTTATTTCTCAGAACAGACTTTCAAGTAGGATATTTGTCTGTCACAAACCCAATTATTTTTTTAAATATTGCAACTGACGGTGAAAGTGAAGTTATATTTTTTAATCCTATTTTTTATCGCAATTTACAAGTCTATTGCAGTCATCCAAACAAAGTGGGAGGACGTTGTGTTAACTCCTTTCTTCTGCCACATTTTTTAAAACCCTTGAATAGATCTTTATAAAATTTCACAGGAACAATCTTAGATGAAGTAGTAGATGTGCCTTTAGCTATTTGTATTTTATCATGCACGTGTGGGGTTCGTTTGGGGGGGGGACTTGAAATGGCATCAAATTTTAGTTATAACTTATTTATGTTGATTTTTATTTAGGCAATAGAATGTTTTCTTACCAAGGGAATGCAATATGTATAGTACTGTATATAATATAATCTGTCATAATTCATTTAGTTGTACATAAGTAAGGAGTAAACATATTCCCATTATTACCATGGTCACTGTATATACAAAGTCCTAGACTGGAGGCATGTTAGGTATGTGTTCACTTGCCAGTACAATTGCACTGATCACTAGAAAAACTGGAAGGTATTAGGCTAAAGGTGTGTTCAATTAGATACACTCGCACCGGTCCCTAGAAAAACCGAGAGTATAAGACTGAAGGTGTGCTCAAGTATGTGTCCACTTGCCAGTACACTCGCACCAGTCCCTAGAAATAACAGATCAGCGTAAAATTACTGATTTGGCCTTGGTTCTAAGGTATATTACCGGTAATGATATTTGTGCTATAAATAATGCAAATAATTTATACAATTCATAAAACTTGTATGTTGAAAATAAAATCTTTTTTGTTAGATTTTTAGGGCCTGATTTGGTAATCACATGCTAGTCCTGTCCAGTACTTCTAGGGACTGGTGCAAGTGTATTTGGCAAGTAAGCAGTTAGTTAAACAAAATAGCACCATGGCAGTTTGGGCTACCACAAATGGAAACCTAGGGTCAAGCAGACAAAAAGGTCTTGAAATAACTGCAGTTATAATCAGGAGCTTCATATAAATATTATTTATAACGTGGAATCATTTATTTTTGTGGTATCTAATTTTCTTGGCTCTAAGGAAAAAAATATTTATTGTTGTCGCACCTGGGAAAAATACCATTCCGTGGGGTTGTAAGTTCATGGTATGTGGCACTTAGAAAAAATACCATTTCATGGGATTGTAAATTCGCGGTATGTGATTACTGTTAAGTAATTTTATAATATCAAGGTATACACTACTTTATTGAAAAAGAAAATAAAAAATAAAAATTAGAACACCACAAAAATTGATAATTTCACAGTGTTAGTCAAGTAGATGAAAATGATGAGTTCAACGTCTACATGTGGCCCGTCAGCCAATGACACTATATCGTAGGTCGTAACTCGTTGCAATTATAACCTGGAGCTTTATATAAATATTATTTATAAATAATTCTTAGTATAGTGTGTCAAGTTTGACCTGGCTGTTTGACATTTTACTTGAATATCAGATCATGGGACTAACAGATGGTGTAATTTAGGTAAGACAGCATGTTTCATTACCATAAACACTCAGTACCCAGTATTACTATCATCTATCCTGATATTTCAACTTTATAAAGCTCCTAAATTACACAAAAGATAAGTCTTTTAATAATTAAATTTTAGGTCAAGCCGCCTGGTCAAACTTGAGGCATTTTAGGTTGCAGTTAATTGACAATTACAATACATGTATAAGACTTTGCAGTAATAAGCAGGAGCTTCATATAAAATTATTTATAAAAATAGGTTGCAGTTACTTGACAATTATAAGGAGATATAGTTTATATATTTTAACCTTTATTTATTATACTTATACCTTTGTTTATTTTTTGGTTTTTAAACTGTTAGTAGATAATTTATTTTTTCCATTCATTCTGTTATACTGTGTATGGTAATTCATGTTGTGTATTATATGAATTTTTATAGAATATAAAAAATGTTTATTTAAGGTTTTTGTTTATTATTTATTTATTTATTTATTATTGGTTGTATGCAGATTGAATTGATTGATTGACAAGTTTTTTACACCCCAATCAAGAATATTTTACTTATATCAAGATGTCACCAGCTATAATTGAAGTGACAGAAATTTTTACCTTTGCAGTGCATTCAGGCCAATATGGAGGGAGGGTTCATTTGTGCAACCCCTTTGGTGATGGAGAGCATTGGTTCTTAAAGTCTCTTTGGAAGGAACGTGTGACTATCATTTCTAAATTTCCCGGCCGGGTCTGACCCAAGACTTGAAAGTGGGTAGTGACTGTTCTTTCACCAAGCACTCGGCATTATGAAATGAAAGTCGTGGTTCTTTCGGATGGGAATTTAAAATAAACGAGGTCCCGTGTCACTGTGGGCTTGGCACGCTAAAGAACCCTGCTGTATAATGCCATCAGCGCAACGCACAGGCAAAATTTCTGCACTTTCTCCTATAGCTGGCGACGTCTCTATATAAGTGAAATATTCTTGACTGGGAGGTTAAACACCATTAATCACTCACTCTAAATTTCTAAATACAGAGTGCTTGGTGAAAAATACTTCACTACCTATTTTCAAGTCTAGGTCAGACAAGGCCAGATTCAAACCCCACTTTCCATATATGGTGTTAGTACTCTAGACTACAAACTGTGCTACTGTAGAGATTGGTTGAAATATGAAGCTAATGTACCTTTTATCACTGGTTTTAATAGATAGGTGGTCTTTATAGAGATTGTCATTATAACAGGTTTTACTACATATTATTTAACATGTCTATAAGACATGTGTACACAGTTAACTCCGGCTATTACGAGATCGCATATTGTGAGATATCGTTTTTAACGAGGTCATTTAATTTCCCCGTCAGTAGTGTCTATATTTTATGCTTTTTTCTTACTGCATATAGCTAGATCTGGTACAACAAGATATCACTTTCAGCGAGACAAAATACTTGCCCCTTAGTTACTAAAAGTATGTCAAAATCACCTGTTATAACGAGTGATCAGAGGTCAATCAGCTGTGACGACAGACACCTGATTACAATACAGATGTAATATATACAGGCTATACATATGTATGCCGCAATGCAGACAATTAAGTATATTCATTTTTTTTTCTGTTGATAGAGTTTAGAAAATGTCCTCTATTAGAAATATCACTTAAACTGACATGGGCAATAAAATTTAACCTCAATTGACCATTGAACTGTCCAGAAATGATGTTTATAGTGCTATAACTGCCATTGCAGTGCAATGAAAATCTTTTTTTGAAAATCTTAATTTGTTTTTTTAATCCTGAAAAAACTTTAAAACTCTGTTGTGTACGACATACATTTCCAATCACTGGAATAGCCAATCAATGAAGTCGCGCATATAGGCACAAGAAAGAAATATTAGCAGGGGTAATTTATACATTAAAACTAAGTCACTCCAACTGTGTTGGGGGTGACTTAAATATGAATTAACATGTGCTTTTAAAAATTGCATACCATTTTATCAGAAACAAGAGGTGCATGGGCCTTAACGCTCACCTGAGACTAAGTACATATCTCATGCAGAGGTTCAATGATCAATAACATTTATTAAAGAGAACTCCTTATTTTCAGCAGTAAGGCAGAATTAAATGCAAAGATTTTTGCAAATTAATCATACCTTGTCCCGAGAATGCTACATATAATATATATATAGTCTAGCTACAATACATTATTTATAACAGCTAGAAAGTAAAAACAAAAGTATAAAACTATGACCTTCATCTAGGCCATTACCTACAATATTCGAATATACATGCCTATACAAAAAGTTAATAGTTTTCGAGATAATTAACCATTTCAGTATCATTTCCCATCTGTAACCTTGACCTTTAAACCCATGAACTTAATCTATATATCAAAATGATTGTTAAATCAACTCCTACAATATTCTAATATACATGTTTATACAATTTTTTTTATAGTTTTTGAGATAATTAACCATTTTGGTATTCTTTCACATCTGTGACCTTGACCTTTGAATCCATGACCTTAATCTATATATCAAAATGATCGTTAAATCAATTCCTACAATATTGTATTATACATGTCTATACAAAAAGTTTATAGTTTTTGAGATAATTGACCATTTCAGTATTCTTTTGCATCTGTTACCTTGACCTTTGAACGCATGACATTACCCCGGTAATCTATATATCAAAATGATTGTGAAATCAAAACCTACAATATTCTAGTATACATGTTTATACAAAAAGTTTATAGTTTTCGAGATAATTAACCATTTCGGTAATCTTTCGCATCTGTGACCTTGACCTTTGAACCCATGGCATTAATCTATATATCAAAATGATCATTAAATCAAAACCTACAATATTCTAATATACCCGGTACATATCTATACAAAAAGTTAATAGTTTTCGAGATAATTAACCATTTTGGTATTGATTTGCATCTGTGACCTTGACCTTTGAACCCATGACCTTAATCTATATATCAAAGTGATCGTTAAATCAATTCCTACAATATTCTAATATACATGTCTATACAAAAAGTTAATAGTTTTCTAGATAATTAACCATTTCGGTATTCTTTTGCATCTGTGACCTTGACCTTTGAACCCATGACCTTTATCTATATATCAAAATTATCATTGTGCCATTACCTACAATATTCTAATATGTATGCCTATACAAAAAGTTAATAGTTTTGCAGATAATCAACTATAACCGTAATAGTTGTGCATCCTTGACCTTTGAATTCATGACCTTGATCTATGTATCAAAATGATCGTCATGTCAATACCTACAATTAACTGAAAATCCCATGCCATTATCATCTAAAATGTTTTAAAAATAGCATTTTTTATCAAAGGTCAAAAACAGGGACATGACCTTGACCTTTTACCTTGACATCTTTTGGAAAAAAATAGCAGGACAAGATCAACAGTGAAAACTCCATACAATTATCTTCAGCCGTTATTGAGTTATAACAATAAATGTCTCATTTTCAAAATTACATAATTTTACTAAAAAAAAAGCGTAACCTATTTTTCGTTCAATTTTCATGAAAAACACAATTTTAATGTTCAGGTATGCTGAATCTAAATATCCAATCAAAATTTGCCTGCACCTTTTGGTTTCAGAGAAGAAGATTTTTTTTGTCTTTTTGCTATTTTTAGTAACTGTGGCCATCTTGTTGGGCGTGGCCAAACCCCGAACACAATTTTGAAAGGCTGTTACCCAGGCATGATAATCGCCAAGTTTCATCAAATTTGGCCCAGTAGTTTTGGAGGAGAAGATTAAAATGTAAAGTTTACACACGACGGACGGTGATAAGATTGCAATAGCTCATCTGAGCCTTTGGCTCAGGTGAGCTAAAAATGCATTCTTTATCATATTAAAACACATGTAATAGAAAATGCTGTGGCATAAATAATGATGTTTGGTAAATATATTTAAAGATTTACTGTAGGAACCACTCTGTTTGTGACAGTGAAATACTCTTTATATCCATAGAATCAAATAAAATTGAATAAAGATTGATATTTTTCACTTACTTGTACCTAGTCGTAACAGGAAATCTGTATGCGCATCTGGGATTGTCATAAAGTACCGGGTATGACTAGAAAGGAAATATTGGCGTTATGGGGATTTTACATTTCGAAAATGGCGAAGTTTACACCAGAAGTGATGTCCTTGGTGACGTTTTATGTCATATGTACAACAGAATCCGCCATTTGCCTGGTTTTTCAACATGTTAAATCCCTATAGCTCCAATAGTTTACCCTGTGCAGATATATTCTGGGCTAATTGCAGATGCGCATACAGATTTCCTGTTACGACTAGGTACAAGTAAGTGAAAAATATCAATATTTATTTGATTTTTTATGGATATGAAGAGTATTTCACTGTCACAAACAGAGTTGTTCCTACAGTAGTTTTTCTCGTAATGAATATACAGTTAAACCATGTTATAATGCCCCTCGAAAACTTTGCCACCACGCTTATCATCACACTATTTTGAAGTCCAAAAATTACATTTCAACATGTTTTTCTTAATCAGCCACCCTCTATTTATTGCCAAACTCCTTTTGAAACCTTATTGACCATGTCATGGCAACTTACTGTACATCAATAATTCTAGAATTTGTGTTACAGTAAGTAGCATTTGGGAAGCGCGTGGCCTAGTGGTTAAGGCGTTGGACTCATGATTCGAATGTCGTGGGTTCGATCCCTGGACCGGGCGATGTGTTGTGTCCTTGAGCAAGACACTTAATTTCACGCTGTTCCAGTTCACTCAGCTGAAAAATAAATGAGTACCAGCAAAATGCTGGGGGTTAACCCTGCGATGGACCGGCGTCCCATTCAGGGGAGAGTCTTGTACTCTCAGTCGCTTAACGCCACGGAAACCGGGATAAGCTCCGGCCTGATGGGCCTAATGGCTCGGGACAGACTTTAACTTTTAAGTAGCATTTGGTAAAGTTATTGTTGCCGCATTCACTATGTTGTCCACTTACACATTGAGGCAGTCTATTCAAAGATAGTGAAGGTAACCAGAGTGCCTGCAGAAAACCATCAACCATTGGTAAGCAAACTGGCAAACTTTCTCATGCTAAGATATGTCTTGAGTGGGAGTTAGGTGGTGAGATGCGATGTAACCTGTAAACCTGTGGACCATCCAGCATTATATAAAAGGCCAAACTAGAGAAGTTGAGAGTTGAGTAATGGTGTTTAACCTCCAAGTCAAGAATATTTTACTTATATCGAGTCGTCGCCAGCTATGGGCGAAGGTGCAGAAATTTTGCCTGTGCATTGCACTTATGGCATTATACAGCAGGTTTCATGATCGTGCCAAGCCTACCATGACACGGGACCTCGTTTGTTTTACGTACACATCCGAAAAAACTGACTTTCATTCTGTAAGGCTGAGTACTTGGTGAAAGAACAGTCACTACCCACTTTCAAGTCTTGGGTCGGACCCGTCCTACCATTTTTGGAGCGAGAACTCTACCAACTGAGCTACCGCAGTGGTCCAAAACTAGAGTAGAAGTCAAGATTCTTTCACTCATATCCATGCGGTCAGATCTAAAATGGTGGAGGAAACCAGAGTACCTGATGAAAAATACCCACTGACCTTTGGCAAGCAAATCAACAGGTTTTCTCCCATTAGGATCTGCGGGAAACAAGATTTGAACCTAGGCAGTGAGAAGTGCTATGATCAATAACTAAACCATAACTACAACATAACTAAGTCAAAATTGATGGATCGCCGACCACACCCACAATGTTCCAACAAAGGGCCGACATGCTTGAATTAGACGCAAAATGAATGAAAACTTGGCCTGAATTGTGCTGTTTAATGATGTCACAGACCCTAGTGCGTCATTAGTTGCCAAGATGCTGCTGTGGTACTGTGATGGCAGCCAGTGTCGGAACATAATAGACATGGCCGGCGATACATCAATTACGAGATACACATGTACTGTACTAATATTTGGTAGGTGACACTTTTCAGCTTCTGTACCTTTCTTTATTTTCTTAAAATGACATATTTTCATCATATGTTAATTGTCCACACTCCATGGGCCCCAAACATACGGGTACATGTACCAAGATGGGTCATTCGGCAGCCCTGCATAAACTTAAACTGTAAAAACATTTTCCTTGCATCCCTGCAAAATTTTCCCGCAATAACATTATCCTGCCAAAATAATTTGTAAAAAATCTTTATCAAAACTCCTCGGGTCAAGTTTCAATTATATTATGATAGTTTTCATATGCTTTAAAATTAACCCTCTTCAAAATTTTTCCTAGGGAATCACCTGGCCCAGCTTCAAAAGTCAGAGGAAATTCAGTTCCCGGTTTTCGCATATAAATTATATGCATTGTCTGTTCCCATTTTACAGGCTGTATAACTTGTTCTGCAATACGTTTTGTAATATCTCTTCTGTATCCCTTACCATCGTAATTTGAATGAACTCGTAATTGCCTCGCACTCCTACCAACTGTCACCTTCTGTAGAGCTTTGTACAATGGATTAACTGCGCCATACATCAATGGAGTATGAAATGCTCCACTTACAGGCAATGATTTTAATCTTCCCTTTAATCCAAAATCGCTGGCATTATCCTTAATAAAATCCAGTGCCTGGAAAAAAGCGTCAATTAATTAAGATTTAATCAAATTCACTGGCCTTAATGCTCATCAGGAGATATGTTTCATATCTTCTGCAGAAGTTCCATGAAAGACTTGAGTGAGCGAGCTTACACAGGGTTCGTACATGTCTGGAAAAGTCCTTAAATTTTGAGGTTTGCCCTAAAAAGACCCTAAAAACAAGTCTGACCCTAAAAAGCCCTTGAATTTATCCTGAAGGCCCTAAAAAAGCCCTTGAATTTTGCCAATTAGGTGTTGATATTAAGTGGTTGTAAATAGACTGATCAAAATAAATAAATACATGCAAGTTACATTGAAATGAGCGATTAAAAGGTCCCTGGCCCTCCTGAACATCCAAAATTAACCCCAACTTCAAGTGTCGTTACTATGGACATGTAAGTAAATGTTTTATTGATTTAATTATCTTTGCACCAATGTTTTTCTTATAAAATTGTCCCTCTGGTTAGGCCTTAAATTTGCAAATGAGACCCTGAAAAGACCCTAAAAAGTCTTTAAATTTGGAGTCCAAATGTCTGTACGAACCCCGTTACATACCACACCAGTGTTCATTCTAGAATGTGGCTGCTATGGGTCATTGTTCACTTACTTTGTCAAATTAGCCCATTGTTAAGGCCTTAGTGTGCCATATTTAACATTACATTAATGCAAAAATATTGATGTTATGGTGTTCTACAAGAAAGCTTCTTAAAAATAACCCCTTCTGAAAAATCCTAGAACGAACATGCCCCAGGCACCTCTCATATTGGACCCAAAGTTCACAAAATCAATTCCTACAATATCCTTATATGCATGTATACCTATTCAAAGTTTTGAAAACTTATTTCATACACTTCCCCCTGTAAACATCTATAGTAAAACATGTTTATAACGAAGCCCTAGGGACTTCGTTAGGGACTTCGTTATATTGTTATATATAGACTTTTATAGAAAAGCGATCGGGCTAAATAATTGACTTCGTTCTATCCATGTATTCGTTTTAAGCGTGTTTGTTATATTCATGTTTTACTGTATCCATTTTCCTATTTCGAAAATGTTGAAATTGAAAACACAGAAGGATCTTTTTACATACTATAAGGTCACCTGAGAGGATTGGACTTAATGGACACATGGTTCTTATATACAGGTTCAAATAACATGAATAAAAGTGATCGAGATAAAATTTTACTGATTTTAAATCAGGCAGCCCTTATACACTGGTAGATTGATTGATTGAATGGGGTTTTACATCCCTGTCAAGAGTACTTCACTTATGTCGTGATGTCACCAGCTATAGAGGAAGTGGCAGAAATTTTTACCTTTGCAGTGTGCTTATGGCAATGTGCAGGGAGGGTTCTTCAACTTATCATGCCTGTCATGACACGGGAACAGGCATGACATGGGACATCGGTTTTTAAAGTCTCTTCCAAAGGACCCCCTGACTTTCATTTCTAAATGCTGAGTACTTGGCGAAAGAACAGTCAATGCCTATTTTCAAGTCTTGGTCAGTCAGGGTTTAAACCCACGACCTCCCTCTCAAATATGTCACTGGAAGTTCTAGAAATTTGGCTACTAATAATTTTAAATTTTTGAAAACTTAGAATACTTGTACCTCTCTGTGGCCAGCTATTACTTTACAATCTGTGAACAGGTACGTTGCCACACTACAAACTGGTTCTTCGATATCGAGTCTTTCTTTACAGAATTCTCTAGCAGCCTCCATGGCTAGGTTTAATTTTGTTTGGTAACTACACAAAGCAGTCATCATTCCACTGGGAACCATTTCTGAGGCCTCTTGCATTTTTTCTGCTCTCACTTTTAATACGGACAACGCTTAAAATTTGAGAAAAAAAAAAAATGCCATCAGTCTGCTACCATCTGATATATCAAAGTCAAAGGGGAGATAACTCAAATGAATTGAATGCAATCATCCCTTATTGTTATGTTACATATACAAATGTAGTTGTACACAGCCCTTTCAACAGAGTTTAAAGTAGCTGACAAGTTTTCTGGAGTAGACAGCAAATTCAGTTGTAACTCTATATAAATGTAATACTGATGAATGAAAGTAGGCACCAGACAAAGTGTAGAAATAACAAAGTAGACGACAGGTTTTTCTGGTTGCTGGCTTCTATTGAAACCACTGTGAACATGTGCCATGTTTAGATTTACTGCAGGAATTTGCAAAGAAATAAAACACACACAAAATTATCTTAATATACAGTATATAATATACTGTGTTCTTACCATCTCGAAATGTCATCATTTCAGCAAAAACATAGGCTGCATATTCACCGACACTTAACCCTGCAGTTCCCACACAGTTTTTGATAGCCTAAAAGAATCATAATTAAAACATTAATAAACTAAAAAAAACTGTGAGCCACAAGCTCACAAAAATACCCCCCGCTCCCCCACATAAAAAAAATCCAACGGATCAAATTTTTAAACAGGAGGTGCACATCTACATTATATCACAAAGATTGTGTGAAAGTTTCATGAAAATCCATTGATGGTTTTAGAAGGAG